>CM067362.1:83830287-84316277 GCA_034401795.1 Chaetoderma sp. LZ-2023a | reverse complement strand
CGCATGACACGTGTGTTTGTATAATAGATCAATCAATTATCTAGAAAAAAAGGAAATTGTATATGCTTCACAGTATGGATTCCGCCAGAAACACTCAACAATGCTCGCACTAGTTGAAATGACAGAAAAAATAATTGAATCAATTGAAAAGAAAGAACATATACTGGGCATCTTTTTGGACCTTTCAAAAGCTTTTGATACTATCAATAACAATATATTATTAGGAAAACTTGCCTATTACGGAATCCGAGGATGTGCACTTGCCTGGTTTCAGAGCTATTTAACTGATAGAACACAATGCGTGCTATTTAATGCAACCTGCTCTGAAAACAGGAAATTAACCTGTGGTGTTCCTCAGCAGTCAATTCTTGGTCCTCTGCTGTTTTTACTCTATATGAATGACTTGCCCAAAATTTGCCACAATTTGTCACTAATACTGTTTGCCGATGACACCAATGCCTTTTGCTCCGTCAAAAACTTAGATATATTATACAAAAGACTAAATAAAGAAATGGAAGAAGTTATTAACTGGTTCAAAGTAAACAAGCTATCATTAAATGTTGATAAAACAAACTAAAACATGCTATTTTCAAAGTCTAGACAATCAAGAAACAATAGTATTCCAAAAATCTATTTTAATAAAAAAGAAATTGAAGAAGCTCCTTTTGCTAAATTCCTAGGAGTTTATTTAGACAAGAACCTGACCTGGGGAAAACAAATTGAGGTAGTCACAGCTAAAGTAGCAAGAGGCACGGGGGTCATTCAAAGACTAAAGCCATACCTAACACAAGCTACCATCAAAACCCTGTATTCCACATTGATCCTTCCACACCTCACATAATGCAATGCCATCTGGACTAATACACAAAAAAACAAATTAACAAAATTGTAAAGCATGCAGAAAAAATGCATTAAAATGTTCTCAAAAACAGCAAAGGGTCAAAACATCTTCAAAACACAAAAACTTCTTAAACTCACAGACATAGGCAAGTCACAAATTTCCAGAGCCTTTCATCACAAAATCCTACCTAAATCTATAACCCACAGCTTTGCAAACAACATCGAAATCCACACATATAATGCTAGGAACAAACATGATCTCCACATTAGATACACACGAACATACACAGGGAAACGTAGAATTTCAGTTGGTGTCGTCAAAGCGTGGAATAGTATAGATAAACACACACGCGAAAAAATACTAACACTAAAATCATACAAAGACATAATTAAAACTATCATACTCAATACATACTAGATCTGGAAAACACAATGTCAAGATAACTAAGATCACACACTCCTGTATCATTGCCATAGCTACTATCATAACAACCACCCACTACTACTACTACTACTACTACTACTACTACTACTACTACTACTACTACTACTACTACTACACCATAATGCACTATTACAGCTATTGTGACTACAGCTTCCTTCAATCTGACGCACCTCAACAAGTGCTACTATTAAATAGCAACCTATGGGTTGAGCTGGGGTAATTAGCATGCATGACCCCCATCCCCCTTCTTACCCCCACCCACCCCCACCCACCCCTCCCTCCAAATATAAATCTCTAATCTCAATAACTAAAAGGAAAAACATAGATGTATTGTATCGTTTGTTCTTTTTTCTATGTCTACTTAGCTCAGTACCGTATCTGTACATTCACAAGTATGTCTCACATTCTATGCTAAGCTGTGTGTATAATTGTCTATGTATGTTTAATGTTAGGTGTCCACCACCACTATAGGCAATGCCTTCAGCAGACAACCTGTATTGAAAGTATGTAAATTGGTATCCAAGAAGCAAATAAATAATATTGAATCTTGAATCTTGAATCATTCTGTGCAGACAGCTCAGATGGTAAACAATGATGTCTACACCTTATACAAAATCATATTGTTCTGTTATTCTCAGGTAAGCACAAATTTGTGCTTAATTATTTATTGAAATATTTTTATAGGGAATAATTTTAAGCAGTCTAATTTGAAAGCAGTGTGGTTGTTCTTATGCCAATGATTATTTTGAAACCAATTTGACTGCGCCTGAAATAATAATGATGATATCTAATTTGAAAACAGCGTGACTGCTCTTAGAGGTAGTGATGTTGAATGACTATTTTGAAACTAATTTAACTGTGCTTGAAGTAATGTATCTAATTTGAAAACAGTATGACCGCTCTTAGAAGTGGTAATGCTGAATGATTATTTTGCAACTAATTTAACTGTGCTTGAAGTAATGTATTTAATTTGAAAACAGTGTGACTGCTCTTAGAAGTAGGCATGCTAAATGATTATTTTGAAACTAACTTGACTAAGCCCTTAAAGAATAATGATTGTATTTAATTTGTTTGACTGCTCTTAGAAGTAGTCATGCTAAATGATTATTTGAAAACAACTTGACTGGACTGAAATGATTATAATCATAAAGTAATCGTAATAATAATAATAATAATAATAATAATAATAATAATAATTTCTACAGCTTATACAAAATCTTATTGTTCTGTTATTCTCAGATGATGACCCAGTACAAATGAAGCCACACGACCAGAGCTAGCCATCCGTCTGTCTGTCCAGTAGTCCACCTGTCCGAAATACTCGTCCATCCAGCCATCGATCCATCCATCTACATGGCTGGATACTAATCAGCACTCCATCCATCCATCTGTCAATCCATTGTTCCAAATGATGGACGGAGCTAATATCCGTCAGTTTATCTATCCATCCATAAGAGCAGGACCTCAAACAAATCGCCCCGTTACAAAGACAAACAATTCGCATAAGTTGATGGACTATTAAGCATTTATGCCAGACTAAATCGCATCATTCATGATGTAATTGATCAGGACATCAGCTTACATTTGACATAGTTGAATATGACATTATATGACTGATCAATGAACTGGATTCCTCTATTGGATTGAAAGACATTGCTGCCTTAAAGGTGCATATTCACAGCAAAATAACTGAAAATAAAATTGTTTAAATTATATACTTTTAAATTGAAATAGAGGCATGAGCCTCTATTTAAATTTTGCAACATAAAAAATTATATTTTAATGTAATGAAATCATCATATGTTAAGATTTATCTTGTTTCATTACATAGAGACACATAATTTAAACCTTTAAAAGAATACGATTTTAACAATTTTATTTTCAAGCATTCTGGTGTGAATATGCACCTTTAATTAGTATGCTATTACCATAACACTGATTTGGTGCAGACTCAATAAAATTCTTATTGACCCGCCGAGCAATAATTCAAGCCTTTCCATCCTCCTTGTATAATCGCATAACATCACACTAGATAGCTATGAGATTCCCCATTGGGAACATTACCTCTGTCTCTTCATACTGCATGAAGTGACGGCCCAGTGAGGCTGGACTCTCTCGGAAATATTAATATTATTAATATACTATTAATGCAGAGGTGGGTAGGGGTGTCCGTGCATAGCTTCCCATTTCCATCTGTTATGGTCATAGAGACTGGACCAGATGTCGATAGTTGCTTTGACAACTGTGAAAACACACCCGTAATCCGAGTTTCTCACATCTGCTTGTGTATGTCTAATTGGGGAAACATGTGGGAGGCATCCATCCGGCCCTTTGTCCAGATGGAAGTCACTCCAGTCAAACGGCATCCCATCCAGGTATGTCCCACACCTGTCATGTTTCTGCTTGACTGACCTCGGTATACACATGCTTGCCCTCATTAATATTCATGAATGTCAGGGAGCCTGTCCCGTTCCTGTTTGGGCTGGCCATGCCCAACACGCACGTGTGTTCCTCCATGGGCACGGTCAATTGCTGACCAATGGGACGCACCCGCAGGTCTCCCTTTTAAAAAACCCAGTTGGCCTCGGCACACCATAATCTCGCCTGTGCACTTTGCCTCTTGCATTCCTCTAGTATTGCTAAAAATCTCTCCCTCCCACCCACAAATTCTTGCACGAGATTCTTGCACCTTCCACATGTACGCTCGCCTGCTGCCTTGCATATGCTAGGGTCACAACCAATTGTACAGTTAAACCTTTAACCCTTAAATCCTCTCAATTTTGCTCAAATTGTCCATTGGTAGGCTAGGAGAGGGTTGTTCTTTAAGAACTTTCCACTGGAATGACTGGCTGGGTACCAAGGCAGTCACTCCAGTATTAAGTTTTTGGGAATAGTCTTCGCCAGGTCTGTTAAGGGACAATCACCAAGACCACTGCAAAACTGTTCTGGACCGCCTGGAGGGTTAAGGCGTGATTAAGTTGATATCAGATCTACCTATATATATATATATATATATATATATATATATATATATATATATATATATATATATATATATATATATATATATATATATATATCGCTTATTACTGTATGTATAGTTCGTTTATGGATAATGCATAACTTATGTACTTATAATTGTTATAGTTTATTTACCAATAATGCATAGTTTATTAACTTATATGTAGTTTAGTTTATATATGAGGGCCATAGATTGATAGCTATTATGTTACACATCGCAATGCTTTGTTTATTCTGTACCTGGGCACACTGTGTCCCAGGGGTTTTCTCGCATCAATAAATCTATGGCTTATTCACATGTATCACCAAAACCAGTCTTGCTTGCTCTTCTTTACTGACCATAGGGTGAGTCGGAGGGATCCCTCCCCATGCCTGTTATTAATAGTGAACATATGATATGTCAGACTTACATTGAGAAAGACAATACAATTCAAACATCTATACGCTTACCATTTTTTTAAATATCGCTCAACTGTAAATAGATATTAATTACATGGCATTATGCAGATATCGCAGGTGCCTAGAGCAAATCCTAATTTGCTGTTATGTGTTTATAATAGAAAGAATCGATTTATTTACTGATGGTATCTAGACAAAGCAATGCTTTACTGATTGTATCTAGAGAAAGCAATGCTTTACTGATTGTATCTAGAGAAAGCAATGCTTTACTGATTGTATCTAGAGAAAGCAATGCTTTACTGATGGTATCTAGAACAAGAGGCTCAAGGAGCCTGTATTGTTCATCTGGAACATAGGCATTTCAGCCAGGTTATTAGAAGAATTGCAAAAAGAACTAGGTCATTCAAGATGGCTGCCAAGCAAATTGACCCATCAAGTTCTCTTGAACAAACTTGGTTCAGCTCTTGCCCTAGATGATATTTCATGAGTTTTGAATCAATCCCCCAACCAGTTTCAGAGCAGATTTTTATAGACATTTCATAAAATTTGTCAAATCCAAAATGACCACCGACCAAATTGGCCAATCGGCTTCCTTTCATAAAACTGGTACCCCTCTACCCTAAGGATGCTTCATATCAAATATAATTAAAATCGGCTGAGTGGTTCTCGAGAAGACAAATTTTTTAATTTCCTATTGCTTTAGTATGGGAGCTTTTGGAAGGAAAGAGAGCCAAGATGGCTGTCAATCCCTTCATTCAACAGTTTTGAAAATGGCAAATTTGAAATCAGAATACCCCAAAACCTATTTAAAACCAATTTGGGCTTGAAAATCCATCAAAATAAAAAAAATTCAATATGGTCGCCAAACACGCTACATTTTGATAGGACCACTGCAGCCAGGATTTTTTTTAAGCATCAGCGCCGGAAATGATATTTCTTGAGTTTTGAATCAATCACCCAACCGATTTCAGAGCAGGAGATTTTTAAAGACATTTCTAAAGATCAAAGATGGCCACTGGCCAAATGGTCGATTGACTTCCTTTGAACAAATTTGGATCCCTATAACATAAGAATGCTTCCTGTCAAATATAAATGAAATCATCCCAGTGGTTCTAGAGAAGAAATTTTTAATTTCATATGGGAGCATTTTTGGTGGGAAAAAATCCAAGACACCCACCAAACTGTTCATCCTACAGTTTTGAAAATGCCAAATTTGAAATCAGAATACCAAAAGACCTATATAAAACCAATTTCCTTATAAAAATCCATCAAATACAAAAATCCAATATGGTCACCACAACACGCTCCATTTTGATTGGGCCACCGCAGACATGTTTTTGACGTATCAACTTGCCTTGAACAAACTTTAATGGCCCTTAGTCCCTAATCACATCTCCCAATTTTGGACCAATATGTTCAGCGGTTCTGGAGAAGTTGTTTTCGCGTAAACTAGGTCATCCAAGATGGCCGCTGAATCATTTGGCCAATCAACTTTTCCTTCTATCAATACTTACCATTCTATTACTTCTGACAGCTGGCTTTAAGAATCTAGACTTAGTAAGCTTTACCGTCTCCTGGAACCGGGTACCCGGTTCCCAACAAACAAAAGCCAGTGAGGCTCATTCTTGTTTGCATAGCAACAAGACCTACAGGCTTTTTCCAATTGGAGTGTTTTAGTCTTTTCTTAAAAGTTTCTCTAAGTAATTTTCTGGTGTTGTGATAGCTTAGTTATTTGCTCTCAAAGGTTTATTGGATTACCATGGAAGGAGCCACTGAAATCCAGGTTGTATATTTCCATGTTATTCCATAGTTGTAAAATTTTGTCTGTGTCACACGTTTCAATTTCTGACCCTGAATCTGGGATGTGTGTTAGTAATGAAATATGCCAGATTGGTCACCTTCCTTCACCCCAGGCGATCGGCAGATATGAAATAAGGTGTTGGCTATACGTTTTTTTAACACGAAAATCAGCTGACGTCGTTCTCCATATTATCCAAGCGGGTGATGTCACACCAGAGTTAACTCCGATTTTTATGTGAAGAAAATGTTTCATTAATTCGTGCATCTGATTCTGGGTGCTGCATACTTTATTAGTACAAGAAAAACTTTGGAATTTTCAAGTTTTACGTGTTATCATGATCTGTTTGCAATGATCGGTGGTTTCAAAATTCTTGATTAAGATGTGTGGTCTGCGGTTTTACCGTGTCTTACAGCAGTTTGTTTCATTTTGTTGTTTCTTCACATATCGTTTTGGCCTTCGTTAGGAGTATAATTTATATTGATTAGTAAATATACCGTGAATGCTATGCGATATGGTTCCTGGTTCTGTTTATACATCTGTCAGGATCAGTATATGGGTGTATCATGTCCGCTTCATTCTTGTCATCATAGTCAATGCGATCTTTGCTGTAACGTTACGGGATGGGGTGCTGGAGGGCTACAATTAATTTATGGTCAATATATTTGAAAATTAATTGTCTGCCTTCCGTTCCTGTTTCGTTCCGCTTGCTTATTGTAGGTTTGTGCTTATTTATAGGCCAAGCCAGCCCCACCATCATGTGATGAGTGCCACAAGTTTGTAACGGTCATGTTCAAGGACCATGTCTGCTTTAAATGTGCCAAATGTAATCTTGATAATAGGTGTGACGTTTGTGCAGTGTAGTCATCTGATATGATGGTCAAGTTCCTTTCCCAGGACTTGGCAGGGTCTGACACGGGGTCAGGCGGTCCGAAAGTAAATCATGGAGCATCTGTTTCGGCCCCTGGGGGCACTCCACGTCTGGAACCAGAGGTTGCGGAGATGTCACCTCCGGCACGGTTTGGACCTGCTATGCAAGGCTTCTTGCATAGTGTCCTTCCTACACTGGTGTCGTCCCTGCTACCGAAAGTTGTAGGGCAGTCTCTTCCCGTGCTTGGTATGGACCCTGTCCTTGGACAGGGTTCTGGACTGGGCACTGAGGGAGCCTGATGGGTTCTGTTTCTCTGCGGCTACCGGGTGGTCCAGCAGCGGTGGCCGGTCCGTCAGACATGGGAGCAGTCCGCCAAGACGGCTCCAGTGTTTCCTCATCTGGTGACAACTCTTCGGGGTCTGAAGATGAGGAGGCCGAGGAGGAGAGATTGCTGCGGCCTGGGATGCCACGGACGGAAAGCATGGAGGTCTATTCCATCCTGGACAGAACCGCCCTGCATCTGTCTGGCTTGGCGCAAGTCAGGACAGCAGCTCCGCCCGTGGTTGAGGCCACTCCGGTACCGGGCACCGGTCCAGTGCTGGTTGGTTTGCCACCAACCGACATGGTGACGGGTGTGGCTGGCCAGGCGTGGTATGCACCTACTTCACCTGGTCCAGCGGTCATGCATGGGGTGCCATTGGTGCCCGTGTATGGCCACGGTTCTTCAATGGCTACGGGTCTGCATGGTTTTCTGTGCGGGCCGACTCCATGGACTGGTGTTTTCCATGGGGTGGCGGCGGTGCCATGCGGTACCGGAGTTCCTGGCATATCAGCGATGGCTCCTAGCCGGGAGGCCATTGCTGGTAGGGCTGTGAGTACATCAACGGGTGACGTGTTCATGGGAGTGTCTTCTTTGGAGACAGACTGGTCTGAGGCTCTGGCTTGGCTAGCCAGGGTGGACCCGTCTGTGGTTTCGACCACGGCCAAAGAGGATGCACCCCGTCCATTGGTTGCATCGATTAGGACGGGGATCTTGCCTGCAGATCCAAGGTTTATGGAGCTGTTAGATGCAATTTATAGCAAGCAGCTCCTGATCAAGGGCCAGCTTCCTGCGGCCTCCAGGGAGGTGCGGGTGAGATGTCGTATTCCACAGGGGGAATATGACAAATATGGTGTGGTACCAGTGGTCACTGAGGATGATCGCTGGGTACTTGGGGTCCAGAGCGCTGGAGCTGGTGGCCCCTGCTCCGGCGCTGGTGGACAAATCCCAGGTTCGCTATGAGGAAGTCCTGGCCCTATGCGATGAGCAGGTGAAAACAGCAATGAGCTGTAAATCATTCTTATCGCCTTCTTAAGTCAGTGTGGGCTGAAGCTGGAGCAGGCCACCCTGTGCCACCAGTGACGCTATCGTGCAAAAATGACAGCTTGGTGCTGTCCATAGATGCATTGGCAAAGGTGCAGGCACGTATGACAAAGTCTAGGAGACAGATGGTCCTTGACCATATGTGTCCGGCTACCGCCGTTAGGGAGCATTTGTTTGGAATGCCCCTGACTGGCCCTCGCATCTTTGGTGCCCAAGCATGGGCCATCTTAGAAGACACTGCCAACATCACGCAGAATCGGTTAGCTGTTAATCTACAGCTAGAGCTAGTGCGTCAGGCGCATGCACTAGGGGCTGTGGCCAAGCCGCTAACTGTGCAACCTTCTTAGAAGCAGAAGAAGCATAAAAGCAAGGCGAAAGCCAAGCCTAGTGCTGCTTCTGCTTCTACTGGGTATTCTCAGCCACCTCTGGCAAAGAAGGCCAAGAAGGTTGTGGAGGCTCCTACCCACCCCAATGTTGCTCCTGATCACCCAAGAGACGGGAAGGGCAAGGGGAAGGGTAAGGGGAAGTCCTCAAAGGGCGGAAAGAAGGGAGCAGATTGTACCTGAGGGTATTGAGGCTCCCTTCGTATCTGCCTGGACTGCGCCTGTGTGACAGGAACAGTGGTGCCAGTTAGACCAGTCAAGCCAAGACCAAAGTGGTTTTCTCTAGCTCTTGTCAAGAGAGGGGGGGGGGGGAGCGGATGACGAGCCAGACACCCTCAGTAGGCGTCAATGCGTCCATAGTGGGTGGAAGGCTCATGCCTTTTGTCGAGGCTTGGCGAGGTGTGACATCACACAGTCTGGTCCTAGGATAGTTATCCCAGGGGTACATGCCGGAGTGGTGAGATTTTCCACCACAAAATCTGTCTTTGGCACCAGTCTGGACTCCCATACCAAGGGAGTCGGACAAGTTAGAAGCCATTCAAAATGAAGTGTCAGGTTTGCTTCTGAAGGGAGCAATAAAACCAGCAAACCAGAATACTCCAGGCTTCTATTCAAACATGTTCCTTGTCCCCAAGAGCACAGGGGGGGTGGAGACCCGTTCTCAATCTCAGGCCATTGAATTGGTTTATCCATACGCCTCGGTTTCAGATGGAAACTTCAAGGTCGGTAATGGCAGGATTGAGGAAAGGAATGTGGTGTGTATCGATCAATCTGAAAGATGCACATTTCCACATTCCAATGAACGGGAGTTGTCACAGGTTTCTGAGATTTGCAGTTAAGAATCAAGTATGGGAGTTTGTAGTCTTCCCATTCGGCCTGTCGACAGCTCCACAGGTTTTCACCAGAGTAGTCCTTGCGGTGACAGCGTTTCTCAAAAGAGAGAATGTGGCGCTTCACACCTACATAGACGATTGGCTTATCAAGGCAGACATGCCAGCCAAGTTAAAGGTGGATACTGCTCTGACTCTGAAATTGCTTTCAGATCAAGACTGGATAGTCAACAGGGAGAAATCCGAGTTGATACCCACTCAACAGTTCGTTTATTTAGGGATGCGATTCGATCTCGAGGAGGGCAGTGTTTACCCGTCAGAGCCCAGAGTGGTGTCACTGTTAGCCATCCTCAAGAGTTTTCGATTGGGAAACCACATTCAGGCGAGGCAGTTTCTTCAGATGCTGGGCATGATGGTCTCCATGGAGCAGGTAATCCCATATGCTGCTCTGATGCAAGGACCTATCCAGTTGTATCTGATGTCTTTGTGGAAACAGAGAACAGAACCCCTGTCAAAGCTGATTCCAGCTTGGAGTCTATCTTCAGTGCTTAATGTACTGGCCAAGCACCCTTTCGAACCATTGCGTTTGGTTAGTCTAAAGCATTTGACTCTAAAGGTGGTTTTTCTATTGGCAGCTTCCTCAGCAAGAAGGCACAGTCAGATCCATGTGCTTTCAGCAGAGAGGGACCGATTTATTGTCTCTGGAGATGGTCTGCATCTACTGCCAAGAGCAGAGTTTATGCCAGTGTCTGGTGCCCAGTCCGTGCTTTGACTAAGTACAAAAGATGGACAGACTCGTTACGGTCGAATGATAGACATCTGTGGATCTGCCATAAGAAGCCATATGGTGCCGCATCCATAGATTCTATCTCTCGTTGGCTGGTGGAATGCATTCAAACTACCCACGAGATTGCAACTGGGCACCAGGTGCAATGCGCAAGGGCACACAATGCTAGAGGAATAGCCGCCTCGACTACCCTTTACAATGGTGTTCCATTAGAGGACATCATGGCTGTTGCACAATGGCACTGTGAGTCCTCTTTCATGGATTACTATGTGATGGATGTGTCAGACTCCGCCAATCCACTCGCTTTAGCTGTTTTGAAATGATAGTTAAACGGCCACACTACTCTTCTCCCTTTTGGTATTTGAAAATGCAAAAGTTAGGGGCAGACATGATCAAGCGAGGAGATTACAACCAAGATTGTGTCATGGATGGTCGAACAAGTGATTGGTTGAAGGCTCCACATCTGGAATCCAATAATCATAAGGTAATTCAAGATTGAGTTTTTTGTATTATGTTTATATATCATGATCATTCATCTTATATATTCATGCTCATTCCGAGGCTAATATATGCTGAGAGCAGTTAGCCCTCTTTGCATATTTATGTTTCAGGCGAGACACATGGTCATGCGTTCTCTCCATTTTCTTAGGAGTAAAAAAGGGGGGGGGGGGGGGTGGGGGTGTGGAGATGCGAATGTGATTCGGTCCCTTTAACTTGATGGTCCTTTTAGGTCTCCATTTATCAAGTTTTAAGTCTAAGATTTTTCTCCAAGGGTAAAAGAGGCATTTGATGGCTTGTCCCTTCCCACCAGGTTACTGACTAAATCTGGTGTTATCAGAAGTAATAGAATGGTAAGTATTGATTGAAGGAGAATGAAGGAAATTTCAATTTCCCTTTCTCTGAGATCTAACAATACTTACCATTCTATTACGGACCCTGCCTCCCAGCCCCACAGAGGCAAGCCATAGGTATTCTCTTGTTTGGTAGCTATGCAAACAATATGAGCCTCACTGGCAGATGGGTACCCATTTGTTGGGAACTGGGTACCCGGTTGCAGGAGCTGGTAAAGCTTACTAAGTCTAGATTCTTAGAGCCAGCTATCAGGATAGCTTGTTATCAGAAGTAATAGAAGGGTAAGTATTGTTAGATCTCGGAGAAAGGGAAATTGAAATTTCCTTCCTTTGACCAAACACGGTTCAAATCTTGCCCTAGCTTCATGAGCTTTGAATCAATCCCCTAAGTGGTTTCGGAGATGATTTTTTAAGACATTTTTAAAAATCAGACAAAATCCAAGATGGTCACCAGCCAAATTTTCCAATCGGCTTCATTTGAACAAACTTTAATCTCTATGCTCTAAGGATACTTCCTGCCAAATATAATTGAAATTTGCCTAGTGGCTCTTGATAAGTTGCTTTAAGGAAAGGTTGATGGATGGACTGATGACGGACGGTCATCATGGCATAAGCACACTTGGCCTTTCAGGCTAGGTGAGCAAACAAGGACTTCATTTACTCATGGTATCTACAACAATCACTGATTTACAGAGGGCATCTAGAGTAAACACTGATTTGACGGTGTCTAAAGCGAGCACTGATTTACAGAGGGTATCTAGAGTAAGCACTGATTTACAGAGGGTATCTAGAGCAAGTACTGATTTAGTCATGGTATAGCACCGACTTACCCATGGTATCTAGAGCAAGCACTGATTTACTGAGGGTATCTAGAGCAAGCACTGACTTACTGACAGTATCTAGAGCAAGCACTGATTCACTCCCTGTATCTAGAGCAAGCACTGATTTACTCATGGTAATTAGAGCAAGCACTGATTTACTCATGGTATCTAGAACAAGCACTGATTTACTCATGGTACCTAGAGCAAGTACTGGTTTACTCATGGTATCTGGAGCAAGCACTGATTTACTCATGTTATATGGAGTAAGCACTGATTTACTCATGGTAATTAGAGCAAGCACTGATTTACTCATGGTATATAGAACAAGCACTGATTTACTCATGGTACCTAGAGCAAGCACTGGTTTACTCATGGTATCTGGAGCAAGCACTGATTTACTCATGGTATATAGAGCAAGCACTGATTTACTCATGGTACCTAGAAATTTACTCAGTATCTAGAGCAAGCACTGATTTACCCATGATATCTATAGCAAGCACTGATTTACTCATGGTATCTAGAGCAAGCACTGATTTACTGACACTATCTAGAGCAAGCACTGATTCACTCACCGTACCTAGAGAAAGCTCTGATTTACTCATGGTATCTAGAGCAAGTACTGATTTACTCATGGTATCTAGAGCAAGCACTGATTTACTTATGGTATATAGACCAAGCACTGATTTACTCATGGTATCTAGAGCAAGGACTGATTTACTCATGGTATCTAGAGCAAGTAATCATTTACTCGTGGTATCTAGGGCAAGCACAATACTAGTCATGGTATTGATAGCAAGCACCGATTTACTCACGGTATCTCGAGCAAGCTCTGATTTATTGACGGTATCTACAGCAAGCAGAATTTTATAGAGGGTATCTAGCGCAAGCACTAATGGAGGGATCTAATTTGTCACTCAAGAATATGACATTATACTCAATTATGGCATATGTAGGCAAGGCTGACATCACAATATAAAGTGATGTATCTAGCTGCATCAAGAACATTGAAAAGTCTATCAAGTGTACAAATTGTATGTCTTTGTTGATTTAATATTTAATAAACATTCTGTTGAAAATGTTGACATTTAAATTTTACTAGCCACTATTGTTGCTATAGGCAGCAACAGCAGCCAGCCAATTTATTTTCAAAGTATTCAACAGCTTACCTGCTTACCTATCTTGAAATTGGGACATACAGGATTCAAAGTATATATAAATTGATTCCAACACATGTAAAAGTGGTCAGACCTGAGCTAGAAATGGATCCCTCTATTTACTGAGGATACAGGTAATCTTGACAAAGAACTGATTTATGAGGGTATCGATCCAGATCAAGTACTGATTTATTGAGTGTATGTGTAGAAAGCACCAATTGACCGAGTCCTTCACCATATAGTTCTGCAATGATATGCTACCTTTTGTCACTTCCAGTCATTTATTTGTCTATTTTTATAATAGTCATGTCACAAACTATTTGACACATCTTCATAAATCTGATATACAATAACAACTCAATATGGCCTGGAAAGGGATGACCAGAATTAACCTCACACTTCACAGTACATACTCACCAATTCTAACTCACGCACCAGTCATTATATCGAAAGACAAAATGCCTGAATACCCTAACAAATCCTAATAATAACAGCCATTATCTTCCGTATACAGGAGAGAGCTTGTCACTAGCCATTTATGGATGGATTGATGTAACAGATGTGTTATTAACCCTTTAATGATCATGCCAGCAAAAACTATCCTCTGTTATGGTGTTGTAGAATGTCCATTTACAAGCCAAGAGACTACAATTTTTGAAAATTTACCACTGGACTAACTGACAATAACTGAGCCAGTCAACTTCCAGTGATAAATTATCAAAAAGTGTAGTCTCTTCCGGGCTTGTAAATGGACATTCAATAGGCAGATATTTAAATTTTCTAGAACAAATTTGACCATTAAAGGGTTAACAACTCCCATTATGGATGCCTTTATTGCTTGAACTCATTGGCAGGCAATGAGGATAATTTCCTGCCGCATTGTTCTTGTTTTCGAGTCAGATTTATCACTTGACATCATAAAAACGGGTCACACCAAATTCACAAGAGATAACTATTAAACCTATTTGGATTATTTAAACAATAATTTGACTTCCTAAGCCAGCAACAACTTTAAGTAGAATTTATTACAAAATGACCAGCAGGAATTTACTAATATGTACAGATGCTGGATGAAGTTGGTCAAGCGATCAGGGAAGTTCTAGATGATATATAGCCAAAAAGGTACATCTCATGATCTCACTAATGGAGTGACAAAACGACCCAGACGTATATACTGGTCTGGCATTTTGTTAGCTTACTAAAATACTTACCACTCAATTCACTGTTTGCTATAAGTCACCTGACTTAGATATCTCAGAAAATTTTAACCTATTCATTCCCATGGTGTGGGTTCCCTTGTAAACAAGGTTAGTAGAGATGCATCCCTCCATTGGGTAGTCTTGATAGTATCTCTTTAACTCTAAAGCAGTCATTGCTCGAGGGAACCGGTTCCTCTATTCCTAGAGAACATATAAACGAGTCTGTGAGCATGCGCACTTATGCTACTATGCATGCGACCGAGTCCAAGCCGTCATTAATTAATTTTCTGTATTACAGGAAACACCTAACTTTTATCTCAACAAATCCTATTCATTCCATAATCTTGTGGAGCTACATCCACATTTGATTTTTCATGAATACCACAGTACAAGCAGTCTTTGTTGAATAAGTCATAGTACTTATGTAAAATGTTTATAATTTACGTGAATATGAACAGAAAGTTCGTTGTGACCAAGTTGAAAGAAAATGGCGCCAGTTTCACATTACAAGCCAGGTGAAGTCAATAACTCTGATCCTATTTTAGCCACGAGGCTAATTTGACGCGATTTGACAATTTCCAGTAAATTTTTAATAAAAATCTCACATTTTCACAAAGATTTGATGAATCAAAATTCTGAAAGGAATTCTATAGCCTATCATCATAGGATTCCTTCAGCCTAATTTGTTTGAAAATCAGTCCAAATGGTAAGGAGAAGCAATTTGACAATTTCCAGTAAATTTTTCATAAAGTCTACCATTTTCACCCAAAAATTGTACAAATCAAAATTTAGAAAATTTTAGAAGTTCTAGAGCCTATCACCATCGAATCCTTTCAGCCACATTTGGTTGGAGTTGGTCAAAATGGTAAGACGCAATTTGACAATTTCCAGTAAAACTTCATGAAATCTAAAATTTCAACCAAAAATTTGATGAATCAAAACTCTAAATACAAATTCTAGACAGTATTAACAGAGGATCCATCCAGCCAAATCTGGTTAAAATCGCCCAAGCTGTTAAGAAGAAGCGATTTGACAATTTCCAGTAAATTTTTCATAAAATCTAATATTTTCCCTCAAAAAGTTAATGAATCAAAATTCTGAATGGAATTCCTAGAGTCTATGGCCATAGGATCCTTTCAACCAAATTTTGTTAAAACCGGTCAAGACGGTAAGGAGAAGCAATTTGAAATTTTCCAGTACATTTTAAACAAGAGGCCCAAGGGCCTGTGGCACTCACCTGGACAATTAGCATTTGAACCATTTGCATTTAAATAGATATGATGGATAATTTTTGGAAAATCCAAGCTGGGCACCCAAAAAATTTACCAATCAAAATTCTGAATAGAAATTCTAGTCTATCTTGATAGGGTCACTAGCCAAATTTGTTTGAAATATGTCAAGCAACTAAGGAGAAGCAGTATTTTGACAATTTCTGGTAAATTTTCATAAAATCTAAGATTTTCACGCAAAAAATTCATGAATCAGAATTCTGAATAGAAGTACTAGAGCCTATCACAATAGAATCCTTTCAGTCCAATTTGGTTGAAATCTGTCAAAATGGTAATGAGAAGTAGAGATTTGACAATTTCCGATAAATTTTTAATAAAATCTAGGCTTTTCACTCAAAATATTTACACAACAAAATTCTGAATGGAAGCTTTAGAGCCTATGACCATAGGATTCTTTCAGCTCAATTTGGATGAAATCGGTCAAAATGGTAAGGAGAAGAAGCAATTTGACAATTTCCGGTAAATTTGTCATAAAATCTATGTTTTTCACCAAAAATATTTATGAATCAAAATTCTGAATGCAAGTTCTATAACCTATGACCATAGGATCCTTTCAGCCCAATTTGATTGAAATTGGTCGAACGGGTAAGGCGAAGAAGCAATTTAATAATTTCTTGAATCAAAATTCCAAATGGAAGTTCTGGATCCGAGTACAATAGCATCCTGTGACCAAAATTTAGTTAAGATTCAGCTATTGGTTAAGGAGTAGCGTTTTAAAGCAAAAGTTGATGGACGATGGACTGATGGACGGACGACGGACAGTAGCCACGGCATAAGCTCGCTTGACCTTTCAGGCCAGGTGAGCTAATAAAATGTAAGATTTCACCCAAAAAAAAATTACAAATCAAAATTCTGTAGTGAAGTTTTAGAAACAATTTGAAGTGGAAGTTCTGGAGCCTACAATCATAGGGTCCTTCTAACCAAATTTGGCTGAAATTGGCCAAGAGGTTAATGAGGAGTAGTGTTTTAAAGCAAAAGTTGACGAACAGTCGCCAATGCAAAGCTCACTTATGAGCAAAAAATTACATGTTTTTATGATGTAAGTAATATGCTGTTGAATAATTTGAAACTAATTAGACTGGGAGCTGTTACTGCCATCAGCAACAACAGGTCCCAGCCAAGTTAATTTCAAGATATGTAGCAGCTTTCATCGGCATGTACAGATGTACCAAAATTGAGACACTTGGCTTTCAGGAACTAAAGGGTTAACCCTTTAACACTTGAATTTGTTCAGGAACATTTTAATTTTCTCATAGAAAATGTCTATTTGCAGACCAAGACTATTTTTGAGAATTTACCACTGGAATGACTGGCTCGGATATTGAGCCAGTCATTCCAGTGGCAAATTTCCAAAAATAGTCTTCTGGTCTGAAAATTTACATTTCTCAAGACCACTACAGAAGCTGTTTTGGCTGATATAAGTGTTAAACCGTTAATCATAGTTCTATTCATGGTCGAAGAATTTCCGACATGCATTTGTTAACCCTTTAACCATCCACTTTTTTTTCAAGAAAATTTAAATTTTACCACAGAAAATGTCCATTTGAGGACGAAGAGAAGACTATTTTTGATAATTTACCACTGGAATAACTAGCTCAGTTACCGAGCCAGTCATTCCAGTGGTAAATTTTCAAATATAGTCACCTCCTGGTCTGCAAATAGATCGAGATTCTTCAAGACTATGCAAAAGCTGTTTTTGGCTGATATGAGTGTTAAAGGGTTAAGATGAGTTCCCTGATCACGAGCTATTTACAAATTCCATGTAATTATGGAAAAATTCCCAGACAAACTTCTTTTACAAGATGACACATTAACATAGAAATTACAGGAAATGACACTAATAATAATTTCTATGTAGGGTTCAGTGTTTGATATAGCGAGCATAAACTATACTTATCTTAATACTTAAATAGAGGTTCAGCACCAAACTATGCCAGGAATGCAATAACATTCTGCGCCACATTAGCGAATGCTTAAAAGATCTTGCTATGCAACAAGCAGATGCCCTAGCAGATGAAATCACTGCCACGGATGACTGCCACAAAATGTTTTGGGCAGCCCGAGCCCTGACAGTTGCTGACTACACACCAACACTAACTGTACACAACTCTGAAGGACACTTTATCGGGACCGACCATGGCAAAGCTGAGGCAATACGAGAACGGTTCAAGGAACAGTTCACTGACCACGATGATGAGCCCTTGCACCCATTCTCAGGAGACCCCAGGTCATTACTAACACCAATTAATACAGCAGAGGTTGAGAAGGCACTTAAAGCCCTGAAAAATGGACGTGCATCTGGACCTGATGGCATGAGCAATGAACTATTCAAATATGCAAGTGACATTATCTCAAAACCGATCATGCACATAATCAATTGAGCTTTTATGCACCACCTTCCCATTGACGCTGTAGGCCAAGGCGTCCTTACCGCACTACCCAAGCCCAAGAAGCCGCCTGGCCACCCCCCTCACCCCAGCCAATCTGTGGCCCATTGTGCTCCTCAACGGCATATGGAAAATCCTATCCAATGTTACTCTATGCCGCATCCGAGACAAGATTGACGACTTCACCAGATCATGTCAATGTGGCTTCAAACGTGGATGCAGCTGCGCAGACATTGTATGGGCTCAATGCATGCTTGTGTCGGTAGTCATGCCCAAACACTGGGATTTTCACAAAATGGGCACTGACATGTCATGAGCTTTCGACACAATTAAACGCTCAAAGATCCTAGATGTACTACGCCAGGCCAGTTGCAATGAAGATGAGCTACGACTAGTGAGACTACTGCTTGCAGACACCAAGCTGAGAGTACGAGTCAAGTCAGTGAAGTCTGTAGAGTTTGAGACATCAATCGGCTACCCACAGGGAGATGGTCTATCCCCTGTGCTCTTCACCTGTTACCTGGCTGCTGCATTGAAATCCATGCGCGAAAACTCCACAAGACCAACTCCCCCCCCCCCCCGGTGTCAATACTGGGCATGCCGCTAGAGATGGAATATGCTGATGATGTGGACGTTATAGATGAGGAAAAGAAACCCTGTGACAAACTTCTCCCAATAGCTGCAAGCAAACTAAAAATTGAGAATCTCTTTATGAATGAATCCAAAACAGCTTATACAATGCAACCTGTGTATCCTTGATGCTGTATAACTGTAACAGCTGGGCAGCTCCAAAGGCAGCTCTAGACAAACTTGACGCCTGCCACCGCAAACACCTACGCACCATCACTGGACACCGATGGCCAGAGAGCATAATTTCCAATGATGCACTATACAAGATGTTTAATACGCTGCCACTGTCTGTAAAAGTCGCCCAGCAAAGATGGGCCATGTTTGGCCATGTGCTAAGGATGCCAGAAGACACACCAGCACAAAGAGCCTTGGAATTCGCCCTACTCGGAGCCAGCAAATACAGAGCCAGGAAAGGACGTCATTGCATAAATCTGCTAAGCATGCTACGAGGTGACTTCAAGAAAGCAGGATTAGGTACACTCAAGTCAAGAATGGACCTAAGGAAGCTAAGGATTTTGGCTGAGGACAAGACACAGTGGGAAAAAGCGAAGAAGGACATACAGAGGTTCAGCGATGCGTTAAACAGACAACAATTTCTTTAAGATTATGTGAGCGATGACTAGAGGGCCGAGACTCCCAATGATGATCCATCAGGGTATTTTGAACAAAATTAAATTTTCTACCTAATTCTTGGATGCCAGATTCCAGGATGCTTAACGCTGGATGCTAGATGCCAGGATGCTTAACTCTGGATGCTAGATTCCAGGATACTTAACGTCGGATGCTAGATTCCAGGATACTTAACGCCGGATGCTAGGTTCCAGGATGCGTAATGTCGGATGCTAGATTCCAGGATACTTAACGTCAGATGCTAGATTCAAGGATTCTTAACGTCGGATGCTAGATTCCAGGATACTTAACGTCGGATGCTAGATTCCAGGATTCTTAACGTCGGATGCTAGATTCCAGGATACTTAACGCCAGATGCTAGGTTCCAGGATGCTTAACGTCGGATGCTAGATGCCAAGATGCTCAATGCTGGTTGCTAGATTCCACGATGCTTAACACTGGATGCTTGATTCCAGGATGCTGAATGTCTGATGCTAGATTCCAGGATGCTTAACTCTGAATGCTAGATGTCAAGATGCTTAACGTCGAATGCTAGACTCCAGAATTCTTAACGCTGAATGCTAGATTCCAGGATGCTTAATGCTGAATGCTAGATTCCAGGATGCTTAACGTTGGATGCTAGATTCCAGGATGCTTAACTCTGAATGCTAGATTCCAGGATGCTTAACGTCAGATGCTAGATAACAAGGATGCTTAACATTGGATGATAGATTCCAGGATGCTTAACGCTGGATGCTAGATTCCAGGATGCTTAACGTCGGATGCTAGATTCCAGGATGCTTAACTCTGAATGCTAGATTCCAGGATGCTTAATGTCAGATGCTAGATATCAAGGATGCTTAACGTCAGAGGCTAGATTCCAGGATGCTTAACGTCAGATGCTAGATTCCAGGATGCTTAACATCAGATGCTAGATTCCAGGATGCTTAACTCTTGATGCCAGAATGATTAATGGTGGATGCTAGATGCTAGAATGCTTAACACTGGATGCTAGATTCCAGGATGCTTATCTCTGAATGCTAGATGCCAGGATGCTTAACGCTGAATGCTAGATTCCAGGATGCTTAAAGGGAATCACCAGACCCTCTATACTACTGTGTATAAAATGAATCTACAGACCGTAACGTTTTCAAAAATATAATTGTAAGATCTGTGCTCAAATTAGAAATATATATCTTCGTTATTTAAATATGTGATACATTAGTTAAATTTCTATTCCTGGATGAGGCGTATGACGTCATAAGTTGAACGTTTTTCTCGCTGTCATCCAGCGCTATCGCAATAAAATTGCGAATTGCGTTTTTATAAGGGGATTCTCTTCAGCTGTTTTAGGAATATATAAACTATATTTGCGGAAATGTTGAGGAATATATACTAACAGTCCTTTGTGTGATTTCTCTGATGGTGCCAATTTTGACATGAAGCTTTGATCTTGAGATAAATGAATGACGCGATATTATAAGCAATTCAATATAATTGCCACTATTGAATCAACACTCTCACTGGGGCTACGGCAGATAATGTTATTAAAGTTTCATCTATTAATATGAGAGTTTAAATAGTTTGTACATACATCCAGTCCATCTTTAGGTACTTATGTTTTCATACTAGCCTCAAAACTTCCTGAGATTTTGTAATGTTAATGTAATTGGCAGGTATCTTCATAGAAAATGGCCATCTTAAGGTTTGGCAATTAATGTGTGAAAATAACAAATACATTCCATAAATTTGCGATAGTGTGATACACGTCTTATTCTCTTCCTTCTGTACATATATAAATGATGTCGATAGCATTATCACCGATAGAGATATCACTATCCATATGCATGCACTCCTGTCTTCAGAGTGCCGTTATTATGGTTCTTGTCGGATGGGATTCAACCTATGATGTCATAGGTTTAATTAACTTGCAGAAAATTATGGTAACATAGCGTTTTTTAACACCATTTTACTCGGACTTATATACAAATGTCGGGGAAAAGCTTTATACAGTAGCTTAAATGTGGGCTCTACAATAGAACGACCCAGACGTATATATACTGGTCTGGCGTTTTGTTAGCTTACTAAAATACTTACCACTCAATTCACTGTTTGCTAAAAGTCACCTGACTTAGATATCTCAGAAAATTTTAACCTATTCATTCCCATGGTGTAGGTTCCCTTGAAACAAGTTTAGCAGAGATACATCCCTCCATTGGGTATTCTTGATAGTATCTCTTTAACTCTAAAGCAGTCATTGCTCTAGGGAACCGGTTCCTCTATTCCTATAGAGAACATATAAACGAGTCTGTGAGCATGCGCACTTATGCTACTATGCATGCGACCGAGTCCAAGCCGTCATTAATTAATTCCACAAATTTTTAATGATTTGCAATTTAACGATGCGGGGTGGCTGAGGTGGGCCCCAGTGAATTGAGTGGTAAGTATTTTAGTAAGCTAACAAAACGCCAGACCAGTATATATACGTCTGGGTCGTTTTGTAACACAACAAAAATACTAAGCCACTCAATTCACTGTTTGCTAAAACACAGAATTGGTCAGAGCCCAAATACTAGGTGGGTTGGTAAATTGCAAATCAGGAATGAAAGGTTAATCACCAAAAATACTAAAACCAACTAAATCGCTGAAGTGCTGAAATAGCACGAACAAACAAATGTTCGAAATAAAATACAATAATATAATGATAATTAGAAAATCTCAGCAAAGAGAATTTAAAAACAGCCGTGAGATGGTGAAGAAGACGGCTGACTAAAGAATCTAGGCAATTGAGCCTAGGTTTGAGTGGCGAAACGAGAAATGTCAGATTGTGAATTGAATCTGATCTTTCAGATAAAAATAATGTAGAATCTGACATTTATACTGCAACTTACATAATGTCGTCCACTGATAGATCTGCATAGAATGCGAAGGAGAAGGCCATACCACGAACATCGTGTGCCTTAACACAAACTGAGTGTCTCCTGGAGATACATTCTAGTGTCAATTAATGGTGTCTGTAATCCAGTTGATGAGATGCGCGCTTACTAAACAAATTCGCATAAGTAATCTGAACGGTAGATCTGCATAGAATGCGAAGGAGAAGGCCATACCACGAACATCGTGTGCCTTAACACTTACTGAGTGTCTCCTGGAGGTACATTCTAGTGTCGATTAATGGTGTCTGTAATCCAGTTGATGAGATGCGCGCTTACTAAACAAATTTGCATAAGTAACCTGAATGGTGTTTCAAAAAGATATTTTAAATTGGGCATAGTTTTCGGAAAGGATCGAAAACAATTAATTAGGTTTTATATATATAAGATCTCTTCAAGGGCAAAGAATGAGGCCAGCTCTCCTACCACCTAGAAAAGATCATTTCCAAAAAGAATATGAATATCAAAATGCCATCTAACAAACGCGGCCGCTAGTACAAAAAGAATGATTTCAGAGTTATACAATTAAACAGATGGACCCAAGAATGAATTAATAGAGGAATTTATTATAGGTATTTGCCTTTGTGCTATACCCTAAAAATACCGGTACCATGGATAAATGATGTAAATACTTAATAACTCTCAAACCGGCTTCTAGAAAACAAAGAAGGATAGATGCTAGTGAAAACGATAACACCACCCCAGCATACAGGGATTTAAATCATCAAAAAATATGCCATGAATCTATGACTTGATGATGGGATGCAGAATCGGGCGAGATAATGTGCTGTTCTAACAACCATTTGAAAACCTTAAATATACTCTGGCAAATTCTCCTGTAACAGATAGTTTGAATTGATTAAGAATACTAAAGTTCAGACAAAAAATCAATTTCTGAAAAACAGGTCTCTTGGAAAATACCATAGATACATATTGAAGATTTGTGGAATGATGAACTGAAAGCTGCTGTTAAACGAGATAGAAAATCAGCAAAATTGGTAAGACGCTTTGGATTTCCACAAAGAAGACTACGAGATCCACTGAATAACTCTCATTGGGCCAAGCAGGAGTGATTAAAGGGATAATACATTCTGCTGACAAAAGTTCTTGAAGACAATTGTACTAGAAACCGCTGACAAAAGTTCTTAAATACAATTGGCACTAGAAAGTTAAATTGAAGATAATTTTAAAAAATGTGAAGTCTATGACTGGGCCAGAGCATCTACCGCCACAGCCTAGCCTGGAGGAAGAATATGAACATCAAATCTGGACACTATACTGAGTAGAAACTTAATGGGATGTAATAAATGAGCTACAAGGAAAATCATTCTACCTGGAATGTGAGCTGCTGAAAGTTTTGCTGATATCTCCACCGCAGGAGGAAGACCAAGACTCCAGACAAAATATGATAACCTCAACTGCCCTGCTTGTTGATGAAGGTCACTACTATAGAAAAGACTGCATGAGCAGATAGGTGCTTGTGAAAGAGACAATATCTCTTCATTCTCCAATATTCCTGAGTATTGAAGAGGAATACTAGAGTATTAGTTCCTGTTCTAGTTCCTGAAAAGGAAGAGAGTAGTAAGACTACTTTATCTGATTCCATAGACACAAGAACGAGATCCCCTCCCCCCAAACACGTAAGAACAAGACATCAAACTGGACCTGCAGATGGATAAACTGGTGAATTGGTACCGATGACACCCAACGAATGAAAATGCAGTGTATGCAGTCGTGGTGAGGGACAAAATTCTGAATTACCAGACTTGACCTTCGTACACAAAACTGACTCCATTCGGCCCAAATTTTAACACAATTAAGCAACCTTCCAAGCCAGAGGAATCCCAGACTGGCTATGATGTAATTAAAAGAACCCAGATCCAGTTAGGACAAATTCTGTATATATAGAAATATCAGAAAACACTGTCCCTTATCCTTGACTAGACCAGTGATGACTAGGCAAAATGACTCCATGTCCATATTATTCCTTTCATCGATGAACTCCATTTCTGAGACAACATAGTAGGAAAAGAGTTGAATATAAAACGATTGACTAAGTAATTTTTGTCTCAAACAGTATCAAAGCAGCCATGGGTTCCAGACAAAATAATTCCAAAATATACAACAGAATTAGTATTAAATCATGAAGTGTAAATTTTTTGGAAGTTGTCAGAAAAGGATAAATATATGAGTTGAAGATAAGAGCCGAGACCCTATAAAAGATGATCTGCCAGCACCTCATAATCCTTAAAGTCTGGATTCTGCCATTCCTCCACTGTATCCTACTTGAAAAGAGCAGAAAATTATTGATCAGGAACAGAAACAGGACTAATGTCAAAGGAGACCAACATGGTTTGATAGAAAAAAGGGGGATTCAATGACTACATTGATTGTACCTTATATGTAGGAAATCTGCTACCTAAGACAAGCATGAGGCTAGCTATACCCATCCCACCCCTGATAGAGTAGAGATTATATAGAAGCGCTTAAGCATGACAGCTAGGACCAGAATAAACCTGCAGAATCTTATTTTACAAATCTAATTTTAAAACAAAGCTAGTATGATATGAGCCCAATTGTTAATATCTTTATCAGATGATTAAACAGGAAAGAAGTCCATCAAACCTGTGACCAGATCAATGATGGATAAGGACAAAGGACTGAAACTACACAGAAGGGTGAAAGGAAAAAACCATATTCCACAATCCATGCAAAGGCAATAATCCAATCATCTTGGTTAGGCCCCCTTGAGGAATTTATTTAATAATGCCTGGGAAATTTAGAATTTAGAAGAATAAAAAATAGGCTTGAATAGATAAGGCTGAGAAGACCTCTCCATATGACAATAATAGAAATAGATATATCCCTAGACAAATAAAAAGATCAAAATTTCTACTGAACTCGAGAAAGGAGCGGTGTAAATCTTGATAAGACAAAAAAGATTTTGTTATTGTGACAAGCTTACATTCACCCATAGATATGCTTCATCATGGCGAGGGATCCTACTGACAGAAAAGAAAGACTGAAAAACTATGTTAAAAATAAATCAGGCCAGATATGATACTAAAAGATAGCAAACCACTATTCACAATTAAAATAATAAAGTCTGACGCACTTATTTGCAGATTGATATTAGTCGAAAGATGGAGGCTGATAGTTAGAGTGTAATACATGAGAAGATTCAGGAGCAAAACGAAATCTAGTGAAATCAAAACGACAAAAGCACTGCTAGGATCATAAGAAAAAATTAAATTATTCCTAGAAGATAAATGCGAAGAGTTGGGTGTACACAAGGTTTCGAAGGATGAGGATAATTGGATGGTTCGGCTATTGCACTAAGAGCAACTAATAAAGAATTAAAGAATCCAAAATAAGAGCCCCTGAAATAGGGCATTTAAACTGTCAAGTGATTTAGAAACAAACAATACCAGCAAAACACCAGAAGTGATTTGATTTGGCATACCTAAACCAGAAGTTTAATTATAATCAGTTGCTATGCCATAAAAATTGAGTTATAATCTAGGTAATAATACTGAGCACAGGACAATTAGGCCTCATGGTCATCTCTTCTTCATTTATCTCCATGCCTGTGCCGTCACTTCTAGTCATGGGTTGCGTGTACGGTGTAGTCATACATTGGCTTGACTATGCCAAAGCCTACCTAAACCATTTTCGAATGTTTTAAGAGATGGTGTGGAAACAACATGTTCAGACCAACATTTCACAGTTTACACACCCCTTAGAGAGAAAATTTTTCTAACTAGGTTAGTTCTCCCCCTCTTCTAGACTTTCAGATGATTTCCACGAGTAATAGTCCATTTGCAAGCAGAATGTTATATTTGACTATAACAATTAATCGATTGAGAGCCGATAGAATGATCCCTCATAGCCTGGGTACGTGCTCTATATATCCAATTTCACCCAAGTTAAGTACCCGCAGAAAGAATTTACAAAATGATGAGAGATTAGATTATACATTAAGTAGGGAAAAACCCCATCTTAGGGCTAATAAAAGTGGCTGATAGTCAAGAACTTTCCTGATCCAAAGGCTATGCTTGCTACTAAAACACTGAGATCAACACACATCTCTGATATAGTAAAACTTGGTCATCAAAGTTTGTAGCGTTTACTATCAAAATATTAACCATTTAACTCTCGAAGTTATTAGTCATAAGTTGCAACTGAAATAAGTTGACTCTGAATGAGTACCAGCAAATATGGGAGTGGCGTATTTACTTAAAAATCCATAAATAGGTCGCACATTTATGCTCAATTTACATGTTCTAAAAAATTTGCGCGCACTATATACAAGGATAAAACTTATTTTCCTCTGAATTTTTAAACATCTTAACGTCTGAAGATACCACGAAAAAACCCTTCACAAATCTTGTCACCTCGCGGCTATGCTTAATGTATACCTCAAAACATCATTCGCAGAAGTGAAATTATTAAATTGAGCAGCCTAAATATTGCGTATCCTTTAATAAAGATTGTTTTTTCCATCAAAATTAATCCTAACTTGACATAAATGTCGTCTTTATAATATATAAATCAGAATCATGTGATAATCACATGATATATAAATCACGTGATATTATCTGACCAGATTAGGTTAAAGCAAATTTTAATGAAGTAGCTTAAGCGAGTACTCGGATATAGATATCCTGGAATCGGAAATTCGGCAATGAGATCTACGCTTCTCGTCAGCGCCTCCAAACGGAGATTTACTTTGCCACTGTCCGGCTCGCTAACAATAGACGCTGGCTACCCAGTTTAATTATCGGCCGTTCATGCAATTTTTCTAGAACATCGCATTACGTTTTAGATCATTTTAGGTTCACATTACAATATAACCAGTAATATATATAATAAGTTTTAACGCTAGATTTAGAAATCAAGTGAACGCAAGTTTCTCGCTAGATTTACAAATCAAGTGAACCTGATAATCTGGCACAGGCTTAATAGCCTATCTAACAAAAGCGGGTTATGTGATTACCAGGATTCAATTCAGTATCGTAATTTTGAACATCCGGGCATTCCGAGATCGTCCAACATTTGCCAATTTACGACACACTAAAGAGGATATCCCATAGCAACGCAATGTTTACATTTTTCATGAAACTACGGCCATAAAAAATACTTGCATCGACTAACCCCGCCAGGTATTAGAAAACAAAATCTCGAGTAATTTTTATAAGATATTAAATAAAAGGTAAAAAGGTTTCATGGCCCATTGCTAGTAATGTTAAATTAGCCTGCAAAAACGACGCCAATTGAAAGCGAACACCGAATCGCGAATTAATACGATGGTCTCGTCTTTATTGTAATACGACTGACATGACTGACTGATCATCATGAAGTAATTGCGAGTTTCATGTTAGTTGGTTAGTAACGGTCCTTAGAAGGACCACTCGCTTTTCTTCAGGGGATGATCGTGGTGTATCCTTGTGGTGTTCATCCGGTCCACCACGCCTGTTTGCACCACTGTCACATTCTTAATAGATCCAATAACTTCCCAACCGGTATATTACATAGTTATGTAGGATACCTTATGTAGGATTCGATCCAAACCGGTATGTAGTATACCTTATGTAGGAAAGAATGACGCTCGGAAATACGTACCTAGTCAAAACTCTTAATTGATCCACTAACTTCCCAACCGGTATGTTACATATGTTATGTAGGATACCTTTCATAGGAGATGTTCCAAACCGGTATATAGTATACCTTTCGTAGGAACGGAGCCTCGTGGCTAAAATAGGATCAGAGTTATTGACTTCACCTGGCTTGTAATGTGAAGCTGGCGCCATTTTCTTTCAACTTGGTCACAACGAACTTTCTGCTCATATTCACGTAAATTATAACCATTTTACATAAGTACTATGACTTATTCAACAAAGACCACTTGTACTGTGGTATTCATGAAAAGCAAATGTGGATGTAGCTCCACATGATTATGGAATGAATAGGATTTGTTGAGATAAAAGTTAGGTGTTTCCCGTAATACAGAAAATTAATTAATGCCGGCTTGGTCTCGGTCGCATGCATAGTAGCATAAGTGCGCATGCTCACAGACTCGTTTATATGTTCTCTATAGGAATAGAGGAACCGGTTCCCTAGAGCAATGACTGCTTTAGAGTTAAAGAGATACTATCAAGACTACCCAATGGAGGGATGTATCTCTGCTAAACTTGTTTCAAGGGAACCTACACCATGGGAATGAATAGGTTAAAATTTTCTGAGATATCTAAGTCAGGTGACTTTTAGCAAACAGTGAATTGAGTGGCTTAGTATTTTTGTTGTGTTACAAAACTGCGTGTTTTATGCAAACGATGGCGACCCTTCTTGGGTTCCCCTTTAATGTTGGATGCTAGATTCCAGGATGCTTAATGTCAGATGCTAGATGCCAGGATGCTTAACATTGGATGCTAGATTCCAGGATGCTAACTCTTGATGCCAGGATGCTTAACGGTGGATGATAGATGTCAGGATGCTTAATGCCGGATGATAGATGCCAGGATGTCAGGGCCGAGACTCCCAATAATGATCCATCGGGGTATTTAGAAAATAATTTAATATTCTACCTAATTCTTGGATGCCAGATTCCAGGATGCTTAACACTGGATGCTAGATTCCAGGATGCTTAATGCCGGATGCTAGATGCCAAGATGCTTAACACTGGATGCTAGATTCCAGGATGCTGGAACCAGAATTCAAGGTTATAGCAAAAATCTATGGACCGCAAACTAATTAGATATAAAGCGGATCATAGTATGAAGAACATGAGGCGGGAGGGAGGGAATTTTGCGTTGAAGAACTTTTTGTGATATGCTTAGCCGGCAAACCAAATGATAGGCAAGCGGAAATGCTTGGGGAATATATCCACTGGGAGGCACAGCTCCAAGTTCATTGGTTGGTTAATCATTCAAATGCACAAACTTGGAGTTCCATAGATTTTTGCTATAACCTTGAATTGTCAAGGCTCTTTAAACTTTTTCTGCAAGCGTTAAAAATCTATGGATTACCATGTCACCCAAACTAGTCTTTTTGTTCTGTCCTGCAGCAATACCCTCTCCCTGGGTGGCTAGGGAGGTCCTCTCCCCCTGTGATTAATGGGAATATTAATATTATTAATATGCTATTAATGACAGGGGGTGGGGGAGCCTTAGTATCAACTCACTGTGCATTGTTTGATCAACCCTGACTCGATTCCAGTAAAGCCATTTAAGTGTGATTTATCACAATTTAAGTGTGATTTGTTGCAATGCAACCATGAAGCTCGACATTACAACTTTGCAATGAACTGTAAAGCTTGACTTCAGACATAAAATAAATATATAAGGCTTTTTAATACACATATCTTTGACCGTTGAACTTTTGACCCAAAAGAAATTGTCTCATCCCTTCTCATTAGCAAGTGTCCAGGTTTCGGTGCAGTATTACTAACACAACATGAAATATGAACTGCTAAGTTGAGGTAAAAGCAGAATGTTATTGTTGAGAAAATCCTTGAGTTTTGTCATTGTCACGCTAACCATGACTGTTTGATGCCAAGGTGATTGCATCACACCATACCTTTACAAGGAAATATGTGTTTGAACGTGGGCCCTGTATGTATAACCAAACTTGAGATATAAATTGCTAAGTTGAGCTATTAGCAAAATGTTAGTTTTGATAAAACTAGGTTTTAGCAAGGACGCAGTGACATTGAGCTTTGACATGTTGACTCCAAGGCATCATGTGTCATTCACACTCATAATAAAGAAGCATGTGTCCAACTTTGGCTCCAGTATAATTAAGCAAATGTGACATAAACAGTTGAACAAACATAAAAACGCTACTTTTGAAAAAACAGTTTTTCTCAAGACTACAATCGGCTTTGACCTTTTGACCCCAAAGCATATTGTGTCATTTAAAGGATGCATGTACTTAAGATTTGGTCAGGTACGAAAAACAAAGCATGAGATATAAACAGAAAAATTTAGCTAAAGGGAAAAGGGTAATGTTGAAAAGAAACCTCAACAGAAACCCCTTGTGGGTTGGGGGTAGTTTTATTAACCACTATAAACATACTTATCAAACCATCTGCATTTAGCATCAGAAAAAGATTTTTATGCTTGCTTTCATGTGCCCCTTTGCCTATACCAACTCATCGCACCCTCAACCAGGCTTCTGGTAGAGTACACTCTCAACATACAGCCTGCATTAGACTGTCACCAGTCTATACTCACTACTCTAAGACCTAGGTTAAAGTGCACACACGCATGCACAAAAGAGACTAAGAGTAACATAGAATCACTTTCCAAATTTAGATGCAAGAAAGAATAAAGAGATTCTCAAATCATTCCCATGTGGGGTGGCTGAGGGCGGGTCGTAGTGATTGAACGGTAAGTATGTTTATAGTGGTTAATAAAACTACATATCAACCCACAGGGGGGGTCTGTTGGGGGTTGTTATTACACCACAAACATCCATTACCATTCAATCACCACTTGCTAATCCCGTAGAATTTTTCAGTGCCCCACTTTGGTGGGTGGAGATTTGAGAATCATAAAACAAGGATAAAAATTAAACAACTCATATCCAAATGTTACTAAATTAACATAACAGTGCATCCATAACAAATCACACAGTGATTATCAAACAAGGAAAGTCGTCAAGTCAATGAAATAAACAAAACAAGAGAACATTCTCACCATTTCTGACAGACATATAGACTAGCGAAATTGGTGAGATGTGCTTGGTAAATGGTCTTTGGCTTGTTTTGTTAAAATTGTTATATTTCTAAAAAACGAGGCTGCTGGGCTCTGATCATTTGAATAGAAAGAGGAAAAAGTCGATTCAGATTTCCAACCTGCGACTTACATTCATGACGTCGTCCAATGATGAGCTGGTGAAAAGAGCAAAGGAGGAAGCCATACCACGAAGGTTGAGAGCCTTGACATGGGCTAAATTGACCTCACCTGGGCAGGCAATCTCATAGCATAATTTTATGGTCTCACAGATCCATCTGGCAACCGAGGCCTTAGAAACTGGTCTAGTTACCTCCTTCGCGTACCGGACCCAAAAGTGCGAAGAATCGGATCTTTTAAAATTAGTATGACATTTATAGACTTTTAAGGCCCTGACAGGACACCAGAACTTGTCGGACAGCGAAAAAGATGGTAAGGAATTAAAAATCATCAGCTTGGCTGGGTAACGGTTAGACTGGGTTTTCGATAAAAAATCCCTTCTGGGATATAAAACTAGACCATTCCCAGATTCGATAAATCCGTCTTTTGTTGCGGAAAGTGAATGAATTTTGGATCTTCTCCTAGCTGAAGCGGCGGCAACAAGGAAAAAACAACCTTAAGAGTCAATAGTTTAATAGACTGATAGATCCAATTGGTTCAAAATGGAGACCTGCCAATACTAGAAGAATCAAGGCCAAATTCCACAAAGGCAAAGGCTTAGCCACTGGAGGACAAATATTGCCCAAACCTCTAATAAAACCATTGAGAATCTTTGAATCCTTGATATCGGCATTAAAGAGACAAGGAAGGGAAGAAGCCATGGAAAATCTAAAACCCCTAATGGTGCTAGCTGATAGTTGAAGAGTAAAAAATATATGATAAAAAATCTAACACCTGGGAAATAGAAAAAGAATCAGGAAAGAAACCATGATTTGAACACCATTCTCCAAAGATTTTAAGACGACCCTTGTAAACTCGACATGTCGACTCCCTCCTAAAAGAGTCAAGGATTTTGTGAGATATTGAAGAAAACTTAATTTCAGAGACCTGACACTCGATATTCTCCAAACGCACAGGCTGAAGATTTCTGAATTTGGATGAAGACACATGCCCCTTACTTGTGAGAGAAGATATGGCGACACTGGAAGATGTGGAAAGTCTACCAGAAGATCGCGAAGGTCTACGAACCAGATTCTCTTCGGCCAAAAAGGGGCTACCAGAAGAATTTTGCAGATCTGGTCCTAGACCTCCTTCAGGACCAACAGAATCCAAATTGATAGTGGGAATGCAAAGGCAATCATTCCTGTCCAGGATTGAGACAGGGTATCCACCACCAGACCCTGACTGTTCGGAAAAGGAGACATGAAAGAGGAGATCTTGGCATTCAGACATGTCACAAAGAGATCTACGTGGGGATGACCCTGATGCTGAAAAATCGCTTAGACAACCAACCTCTTTAACTGCCACTCGGAGTGGACAAACTTGCTGGATCTTACCAACTCGTCCGCAAGAATGTTCAGTCTGCCTGTGACATGACTGGCCACTAGAAAAAAATATTGGTTCTTGTGGCACCACAACAGAAGATTCCAAATTTCCATACAAAGAAGTGAAGCACTCATTCCTCCCTGTCTGTTGATGTAGGAAACTACCGTGGAATTGGCTGATCAAATCGAGATCTTGAGGCCTCTCACTCGATCTGACCACGAGAGGAGAGCCTTCTTGACAGCCCACAACTCCAAGATATTGATGAAAAGCAATCGACTCCTCCAGGGACCAAAGACCGGATATCGACAGGGAGTTCCAGACTGCTCCCCACCCCTCCTGGGAAGCGTCTATGAAAATAATTGCCTGAGGAGAGGTCTTGACTAATGGAACACCTATTGGAAGCAGATAACGATCCTTCCGAAAGTCTAAATGGGAGATCAATTGTTCTCTTATGGGAATCTGATGATAAATAGAATGAACTGACTGCTTCCAGAGGGACATCAGGAACATTTGAAAGGGTCTTCTCATCAGCGCCGCCCAGAGAATTACATTCTGGATGCTGACCAACAAGCCTAGAACCATGAGAAAAAATCTTGCCCTGACTGAGAAAGAGGATGTCAGAATATCCATAGCCAACAAGATTGCCTCCACCCTTGCCTCTAAAGGAAAGACTAAACCTTAAAATAGGTCGAAAGAGATGCCTAGATAGGTGAAACTTAAGAAAGGGCTAGGCATGACTTTTTGAGAATTTTAATAATCCAACCTAGCCTGCGTGACAAACTGCCTACCTCTGGAATAATTCTTGAAATAGTTGAATGTAGAAACTATACTTGAAGAAATAGATGACCAAGGATAAATTTTCTGAATTGATAGATGATGAAGAATTTCTGCTGCAGCTGAAAACTATGCAGCAGGACTAAATCCTGGATCTAAATTTCCTTGTAAAAGATTTGTCTATTGACAGCTACATGACTCTAGATATGAAATCTTCCTTTAACAAGAAAGAAAATGGAAATGAGATTCTGAAATATTTCAACATAATAATAGACCCAGAAATAGATGTCAGAACAAGATCAATAAAAATATAAAAGCGATAGAGCAAGAACACCCACTCTATCAACAGAAGAAAGAATGAAATGAAATCGACATAGCATGAAAAGTTTCATGCTAAACCTGGGCTTAATTGCTAGAAAATTGTGGTTAGTTAAAAAAAATTAGCTCTCCACGATCAGTGTTAGGCGAGTGATCGCTTCTCTACCATAATGAAAATTTGCAAATACATTTGAATGAGATTAAATCTGCACTTAAATGTAAGAAGCAAAATATCTAAACCCTGATCAAAGATTTGAGATTAAAGGTGAGCTATTAATTGCTCTCCTTGGATTAAAGTTAGGCAAGCTGTGAGACGGAAAGTGATAGCTCGCCTCAAAAATGATGCCCTGCTAAGCAACCTAAAAAAGTGGATTGCCCCTATAATACTAAAGTAATAAAGATTAAAGACTAAATTACAATTGCACTAAAATATTGCATTCAGATACAGTCTTGTATGATGCAGAATGTAAATGAACTGTCAAAATGTGAGTAATCAAATGAAATGTAATATCGGCAACATTCATCCCCTCCACCACCTCAACCACACCCCCCCCCCACGCAGCCTTGAAGGGGGAGATCTAATAGGAAAGTAAAAAAAGACTTATAGTGTTAAAGTTGCCAATATTATCATACCGGAGACATAGCCCAGATATGAATTAAGTATATAAACTACTTAATAATATATATAATACTGAAGACACTAGCACCTGAATTAAAGCTATCAACCAAAAAACCCAGCCTGTTAAGAGGACATAAACATAAATTAAGCCAACAAAGATCTAAAAAGAATAAAAGACATAAAGCATTTCCATCTAGAATAGTAAATATTAGGAATAATCTGCCAACCAATGAAGATAATGCACCCCGTTTAAATGCTTTTTAAAAATAGAGAAATTGGATAAAGCCTGGAGAAACCAGGATGTATTATTTAATTATAAAATGCCCCTGATTACTGGAAGCCACGCAGTCAACCAAGGGCCAGATGAAGAAGATGTGCTTATAGAGGACTAGAGCCTGCGACCACTCACCACCTAGTAAGACCTAGTAAAGAACCTCTATGCGAACAACTAAAAAGAGGAAAGAAAATATAAAAATAATTCAAGGAACCTGCTTGACAAGAACTGACAAGACAAGACCAATCTGACAAGAAAAAATAAGACACTTACGTTTATTAAGAAGTTATTAAACTTACACAACTGAAAACCTGATCTCACACATCCACCCCCACAAGACAGAAGCCAAGGAACAGAAAAAACAACTGAAAACCATCTACTGAGAATGACAAGAAGGAACTGAATAATACAGTAAAGCCTAACGAAAAAAATAAAGTGATGAAATAAACATGCATAAAGACAACTTCAAGGATCAGCACAATAAACTCTGATCTAGGAGAAAAAACCAGAAAACTACAAAAATATAGAAAGATATTATGAAAGAAATTAACGGGGAAAAAGGAAGAATCAAACTGACAGATAAGACAACGATCTATAGCTACCGGAAGGAGAAGGAAAAGAAAAAAAAAAGTAAATTTACTAGCCAAGAAAAAATGACACTGAGATGTAAGGAAAAAACAAGCTTTTAACTAAAAGGATAAAACTAGAGGCCGGCCAAAATTTGAACAATAATAGCGAAAAGGGAAGAAAAACGCTGAAATGACAAGGAGGCAACATGAAACCAGGGCAAAATGACTCGCTGTAACCATGACGACAAAGGAGAAAACTGACATTCACTGAAAAGGAATAGAATCAAGAGAGGGAACCTCCAGAAGAGAATGGATCCAAGAATGATGTCCACAAACATAAAAAGACACTAAGAAAGGAGAAATAACCTATAAAAGGAAAAGAAGAAGAAATAAAAACCAAGATTTAGAATAGAAAATTATGGTAGAAAAATGGCAATGAATTAACTCCCTTAGGTATGTCAACCTGTCAACATAAGAGGAGAAAGGAGCGAGAGAAAAGGCTGAACGGCCCGAAGACAACTGGCCATCTAAAAGCGGATGAAAGAAAAAATTACGTATCTAGAGATGTGTAGAAACTTAGTCAGAAAGAGAAATAAATAAAGCAATAAATAAACTAAATTCGAAAGAAGAAAAAATTAAATAACGAAGCATGGGAACATTAAGACTAACTGAAAATACACGCTTGACGAAAGAATAAAACCGCCTTATCAGCTGAGTGGTCTATTTAAACCTACGATAGGCACATATGAAATAAGCTAACCCAAAAATCCCATACGGGAACCAGTCGGAAGAGTCTTTAATTACATTGAAATACTGTTACTGCTAAAGAATAAATGCTGAATGTCTGCATAGATTCAAGACTGTCAATTTTCAGTCATTAAATATTTTGATTCTTTAAAGCAATTGTGGAAATAAGACTAACTCTTAGGCCAGATGATGACTAGGACCTAAGAAAACGACCATCGAAATTGATGTCCCTGGGATAATAAGCGACCCTATCCCTGGATGAACGAAAAAACGGAAGTGGAAAAAATCTTGGAATCGTAACTACGTGAACCGGAAGCCAAGGAAAGACATGAAATACGTGAACCGGAAGCGGAAGATGGAAATTTACCAGGATCCTGAAGACCATGCAGATCAGTCAAACCAGAAGTCACACGGGAAACGGAAGCGCGAAGACATGAAGCTGAAAACCGGAAATTCACCAGGATCATGCAGACCCGAGTGACCCATAAAACTGGAAGTCAAGCAGGAAGCGGAAGAACAGGAAGCGAAAGCTAAGACCGGAAGTCGGCTAGGATCATGCAGGCCTGATTGAACAGCAAAACTGGAAGCACCAAGCGGAAGCTGACCAGGAAGCTGGCCAGGATCATGAAGATCCAGAAAAGCAGCAAAAACCGGAAGTCAGATATGAAACGGAAGCGAGGGAACCGGAATCGGAAAACCGGGAGTTGACTGAGATCCTGCAGACCTGGGACAACTGAATTAATGGAAATAGAAGGACCAGAAATGTGCGGACCAGAGGAAGCATTCAAATTATCCTCAAATATAGCAGGAATCAAAATGGATGACCTATGAACGTTGCGTATAACTGGAACAACAGTGACTTCTACATTGGCAATAAGTGAACCGGACATGTCCAGCACCACCACTTGTGGGTCTTACCTGGCCCCAAAATTTAGGTGGGTTTGAGAATTTGGTGACCTGCATGAGCCCACCATTATCATCTTGTTGTCCTTTTTCCTGGCCTTAGGTGAACTCACCACCTGTCGTGAAGTGAGAGACACAGGTTTCCCCGACTTACGGACTTGGCCTCTGACCGGCTCCTTCTGAATCACTGTCCACTTTCGTTGCCCGAATGGCCGATCATTGAAATAAATCTTTAAAAAGCTGTCGACCACCCCTTGCAAATACTGCACATAACGAGAGGTGTACATGATGTACACTTAAGGCACACATGCCCTGCGACTTCAGAGGGGTGATGGCAATCACACTTAGACGACAAACATTTCACCTTTTCTGCTGATTTCAGTGAATCCTATAAGCGAAAAAATAGGAAAAGATGAAGCATACAGCTTCTGAAATCGCTAGTCATCTCTAACAGATGCCTAACAAAGGCAGGGAAAGCACATGCTAGAAAAGGCGGGAAAAATTAAGATTCAAAATCATAGTTTTGTTTAAGTAAAAATTACAGAAATAAACTTTGAACTCTTCAGATAAAGAGTAAGAGAACCTAGGATTGTTATTTTTAGAAATCCTACTTAGCGAGTTTTAATGAATGAATAAATGGATAGGCATAGTTGACTACCACGAAAACTGGTAACAAAGATACAATAGTACAAGTAATCATATAAAATAATAAACAATAAAGTTACTCTACCACATAACTTAGATAATACGGACTTCATTGAAGGCATGATATTAAGAAGTAATCCTCTTAAATAAATATCTGTGACACCGATGGCAAGCACAAAACAAACCTTTCTGTTAGCAGAACAATTTGAAAGTGATTCTATGTTACTCTTAGTCTCCTCTGCACATGCGCAAGCATGCACTTTGACCTAGGTCTTAGAGGAGTGAGTATAGAGTGGTGCCAGTCTAATGCAGGCTGTATGGTGACAGCGTACTCTACCAGAAGCCTGGTTGAGGGTGCGATGAGTTGGTAGAGGCTTATAGGCATATGGGGGCATGAAAGCAAGCATAAAAATCTTTTTCTGGTGCTAAATGCAGATGGTTTGGTTTAGCAAGTAGTGATTGAATGGTAATAAATTTTTGTGGTGTAATAACAACCAAGGCTTTTTACCTTTGACCTTCTGACACCAAGGTCATTGCATGATAAGGAAGCATGTGTTCAAGTTTGGGTCCCGTATGATTAATCAAGCATGAGATATAAATATAAACGGTGAGCTAAACGCAAATTGGATGACACCGATGCCACCACCACCAGAACTGCTGGATGACGTGCTGGGTATCACAATAGCTCCTTTTACTTCATAAAGTTGAGCTAAAAATACCTTTCTGAAGAGTTTGGTTTTGGAGCCTTGATGATTAAATAGTTAAGAAAAGTCAAATTTTTGCTGTGACTAAGTGTCCATTTTCAGGCCAAGAGATTGTTTGATTACGAAACAACACATTTCAGTGTTAAATTTTCAAAAAGCCTTCTCTTGGTCTGCAAATAGACATTCCGATCAAGCCCACTATAGATGTCATTTTGGTGGGCTTGACTATCAAAGTGCTAAGGTGACACAAGAAGGGTTAAATCATAAAGAATAGATTAGAATTCACAGCTCTTTTTGCTGTGTGACACATCATTAGTTTGGTGACCATAGCTGAGAACATGTTGAAATCATAGGCAGCATATAAATGCTTTCTTTGCTCAGTGAACTATGAAAATTAGGTGACTTGATTAGTGAGACACTACCCTAAGATGACCACATATATGAATAATGTTGACCGTTTAATGGTCAAGCCAGCCCAAACCCGCCTCTGGAGTGGTCTTGAGGGATGCCCATTTGCCGGCCAAGAGAGGATTATTTTTGAAACTTTACCACTGGAATGCCTGACTCGATAAACTCGCCAGTCATTCCAATGGTAAAGTTTCAAAAATAATCCTCTCTTGGCCTGCAAATGGATATTCAATATAAGCAAATACTTTTCTTGACAAAATCTGACCATTAAAGGGTTAAAGAGACACTATCCTATGTCCCAAAGTTATGGCATGTAGTCACCAGGCTGCTTCCTCATATGTATAATCTCCCTACAATGTAACATCTCCTTCCCTGCATCACTATCTCCATCTATCACTTCATTCAGCACACCTCCTCCCCACTCCCTGCTCTCTCTGACACCCCTTCCCCAACTCTACCAATGAACCTTTCCAGTTTTAGCCCATCTCTAGCTAAGCTCCACCCACACAGAAAACTATATAGGTAAGTAGTTGAACATTTTGAAACTAATTTGAATTGGTGCTGTTGCTGCCAATGACATACAATTCGTACAACGTGTCAGACTATTACGTGCTTAAGATGCACTAAATCGACTCATTTATGCTGTAATTCATTATGATGTCATCCTACATGTCACACAGTTAATGATGGATGTATAAACTGGAAAGGTCCATTCATCACTACATCATGCTACACGTCACGTAGTTTATTATGACATCATATGATGGATGGGTAAACTGTACAGGTTGACTGGGTGGTAAGTTCTCAAGCATCTTCTATCATTAACTTGAAAGATAGATTGGCATTTGTCTCCATGAATATGTCCTAATAAATCAGCTAAAGACCATCATGTTATTCTTCTCCGCGACTAATTGACAATAATAGACCACTGATACTGCAGGAAATCTCATTTCAGAATTAATGGCATCTTAGAGAGAAGAAAGAATAGGTGTATAATTAGATCAGATGGATTGAAAGCTTTTAAGTAGTAATTGGTATTTTATATATTAGTCAGAATATCATGTTCAGCAAAGTTAGCCATTTAAGGACCATGGCAGTGATGCCAAGAGACGTAGCTGATCCTGCGATCAGCTGACCTTAACCCTTTAACACTTATATCAGCCAAAAATAGCTTCTGTAGTGGTCTTGTGAAATATCCATCTGCAGACCAAGAGAAGACAATTTTTGAAAATTTACAACTGAAATTACTGGCTCAATAACCGAGCCAGCCATTACAGTCGTAAATTTTCAAAAAGTCTTCTCTTGGTCTGCAAATCGATATTTTCATTTGAGAAAATTGAGATTTTCTTGAAAACATATAATGCTTAACCCTTTAACCCTTGAATTTGTCCAAGAAAATTTAGATTTTCTCATAGAAAATGTCCATTTGCCGCACAAGAGAAAACTATTTTTGAAGATTTATGACTGGAATGACTGGCTCGGTTATCGAGCAAGGCATTCCAGTGAGAAATCTTCAAAAATAGTCTTCTCTTACTCTGCAAATGGACATTTCTCAAGACCATTTCAGAAGCCATTTTTGGCTGATATGAGTGTTAAAGGGTTAACATGGATGCACAGCTGTACTGAAAATCATATATTGTGACAATAACAGCAACTGCAAGAAGAAACTACTCCCTAGTAACTATGTGCTCATTCAGGAACAAATTTTATTGGTCTTTTCATGATTCTCATTCAGGAGACACATGTACGCACGCACGCATGCACGCACGCACGCACGCACGCACGCACGCATGCACGCACGCACACACACACACACACACATGAACACACGAACACACATATGCACGCACGCACACACACACGCACGGACGCACGCACACATGTACGCACGCACGCACGCACGCACGCACGCACGCACGCACGCACGCACGCGCACACACACATATACTTGTACGCATGCATGCATGAATGCAATTCTTGAAAATTATCATGAATTTGAAGTGGCCAATACCGGCAAGCTAATCCAAGCTATTAACGTCAGGCAGACGAGGGGCTACCCACCATCCCGCCCCATGGCCCCCGATGGCATGAAAGTATGACAAGACAGGGAGTTTGGGTGAACTTCAGAAAAAACCATAGATTTTATTAACACGGTTCCTGGGCCCAATGAAGGCCCAGGTCGTGATAAGTCTTCATATGACATTTGCCATCTAGGGTCCTCCTCTAACTAACAACTAACAAATGATACATATTATTAAAGTTAAAGGTAGTATGGAGGCAAAATTATAGTGACAGTATTATAGATTATAGTACAGTATGAACAGTACAATAACGAGCAAGCGCGTAATTATATGGAGCAGAACTGTATAGCATGTATAGGAAAGGACGTACATCTTGCTATGTATGGATATGGACATGTAGAAAAGCGGGTGGGAGGGCCGGGATTTTACTGCATACTAGAGCAAGAATGCTTATTGATTTCGCCTGTTTAGCTAAAGTTTTGTAGTGTGAGAAACTTTGATAGAATGGGGAACTTAGCTATGGTGCATTATTATAAGGGGACTAATGGACGGAGCTGATTGGGTCTGGCCCAGGCTCCTGGCCGGACAAAGTACGTGTGCAGGCCACCCGCCCATGCATCTGATAGGTCGGGGGTCAAGGCTATGAATATTAATGAGCTGGGCAATGGGGTGGACATGAGAAACCTATCGAGCTTAGCGGGAGGGCAGAAGCAAAGGACTGGATTTCCTGTGATTTCTAAAGGCCGGATTTCACAGTTTATCCGTTTAGGTTTTACAACCTGGCACGGATAAACTCACAAGGCTGGATGCCAGGCTTCCCCTCTACCCACCCGGCGTTAATAAGTTATTAATGATATTAATATTCCCATTAAAAGCTTGGATTAGCTTGTTTATGGATATTGAAGAATATCCAAAACTTTTTCGCCCTGGTAATCATCAATATTCTCTGCACAGGAAGCCCATTTACAGCCCCTAACAGTTGGAGTCCCTCTGCTCAGTCTGCTGTCCCTCTCAGTGGAAGTCATTTTGCACTCCTGGCTCTAACTTTGCAAATGGGAACAGCAAAGGAATTGCGGAGTCACTTCACAATTCCCCTCAGCTGGAGCTCCCTTTTCAGTTCCCTATTCAGTCCTCTATCCGGACCCTTAAATTTGTTCAAGGAAATTTAAATTTTCTCATAAGAACCTTCATTTTCAGACCAATAGAAGCCAATTTTTTAGAATTTATAACTGGAACGACTGGCTCTGTTATCAAGCCAGTTATTCCAATGGTAAATTTATAAGGAAAATAGTCATCTCTTGGTCTGCAAATGGAGGTTTTACACGCCCACTGCAGAAGCTGTTTTTGGCCGGACTGTAAAGGGTTAACCCTTAGAACACTGATGTCAATATTCTATTTTTTACGTTATCAATAACAAAGAAACTAGTGCACATATTTCAACAATTTTGGTGGAAGATGTTGTTGTCTATGACAGCACCATCTTCCACCAAATTTGTGAAAAATAAACACCAGTTCATCTTTTACTCTAATTTAAAATTTTTAAATTTTGACATCAGCGTGGTAAGGGTTAAATAACATTTGGCTAAATAAGTAATGACACTTTGATTTTTTTGTCTGGCAACAGAGGCTACATAACAAGCTATGAGATACAGTCTGAATGATGATATTCATACTTATTTTCAGAAGTAAATACCGTATGTATGATTACTATATTCTGCGGCTGTAATACAAGAAACATCCTACAGCTGCAATCAGCCCTTCTTCGCTTTTGCCCACTGTGTCTTGTCCTCAGCCAAAATCCTTAGCTTCCTCAGGTCCATACTTGACTTGAGTGCACAGAATCCTGCTTTCTTGAGGTCACCTCGTAACATGCTTATCAGATTTATGCAATGATGTCCTCTCCTAGCTTTGTATTTGCTGGCTCCGAGTAGGGTGAATTCCAAGGCTCTCTGTGCTGGTGTCTCTTCTGGCATCCTTAGCACATGGCCAAACCTGGACCATCTATACCGGCGACTTTTACAAACAGCAGTGATGTACTACACATCTTGCATAGTGCATCATTGGAAATTATGTTGTCTAGCCATCAGTGTCCAGTGATGGTGCCTAGGTGTTTGCGGTGGCTGGCATCGAGTTTGTCTAGAGATGCCTTTGGATCTGCCTTGTTGTTACAGTTATTCAGTATCAAGGATATACAGGTTGCATTGTATAAATGTAGCCTTTTTGTAGCATCTTTGATCTATGAATCCATAGCTTTGAGAAGGACTGAAAAGCTATGTTCCCCATGATGCAGTGTCCAGCAATGTCAGTAGTACTGCAAAGCAGTGAGCTCAGGTTTTACTATTCCTCCATGGTTCCGCGCCACGAAGTGGATCGTCATTTTCTTTAGTTTCATGCTTTGTAGATAGGTATATGTGGGTGAACTCTGTTTTAGATTCATTCATAGAGATTCTCAATTTTTAGCTTGCTTGCAGCAATCAGGAGAAGTTCGTCAAGGGGTTTCTTTTCCCTGTCTATGAAGTCGACATCGTCGGCATATTCCATCTCTAGCGGTATACCCCATATTGACACTGTTTTTTTTTGTCTTGCGGAACTTTCACGCATGGATTTCAATGCAGCAGTAAGGTAACAGGTGAAAAGCACCGGAGATGGACTATCTCCCTGTGGGTAGCCGATTGATGTCTCAAACTCTACAGACTTCACTGACTTGACTCGTACTCTCAGCTTGGTGTCTGCAAGCAGTAGTCTCACTAGTCATAGCTCATCTTCATTGCAACTGGCCTGGCATAGTACATCTAGGATCTTTGAGTGCTTAATTGTGTTGAAGGCGCGTGACATGTCGATTCCTATTTTGTGGAAATCCTAGTGTTTGGACATGAATACCGACACAAGCATGCATTGAACCCATACAATGTCTGTGTAGCTGCATCCACATTTGAAGCCACTTTGACATGATCCAGTGAGGTCATCAATCTTGTCTCGGATGCAGCATAGAGTAACATTGCATAGGATTTTCCATATGCCGTTGAGGAGCACAATGGGCAGCAGGTTAGCTGGGGGGGGAGCAGGTTGCTTCTTGGGCTTAGGTAGTGCAATAAGGGTGCCTTGGCCTACATCATCGATGGGAAGGTGGTACATAAAAGCTGAATTAATTAGGTGTTTTGAGATATTGTCACCCACATATTTGAATAGTTCATTACTCATGCCATCAGGTCTTGATGCACATCCATTTTTCAGGGCTTTAAGTGCCTTCTCAAATTCTGCTGTTTTAATTGGTGTTAGTACTGGTCTGCAGTCTCCTGAGAATGGGTTTATCATCATGGTCAGTGAACTGTTCCTTGAACCATTCTTGAATCACCTCGGCTTTGCCTTGGTCAGTCCCGATAAAGTGTCCTTCAGTGTTGTGTACAGTGAGTAGTGGTGTGTAGTCAGTAACTCTCAGGGCTCGGGCTGCCCGAAACATTTTGTGGCAGTGATTTCATCTCCTAGGGAGTCTGCTTGTTGAATAGCAAGATCTTTTAAGTATTCGCTAATGTGGTGCAGAATGTTATTGCGCTCCAACCGTAGTTTGGTGTGGTCTTCACTTGAGAGATGCACAGCCGCAATGTTTTCTGAATTGAGGTCTGTGCCGCCATAAGAATGAGGATTCATGGAGTATGGGTTTTGCTTCTGTCTTGCATAGTATGACGTCTATTTGGTTTAAAAAAGCTATTGTAGCCTTAGAACCTTTCGGGTCTTTGTGATCAGCAATGTGTCTGATCCATGTTGTCCGGTGACGGCATGGGTGTTTAAAAACCATATTTGTGGCAAATAGGCCATTGGAACTAAGGAATGCCACTAGTTCATCTCCATTGCTGTTGTGTGCACCCTCTCCATATGATCTCATGCATAAGCCAAGTTCTGAACTTTTGCCCACAATTTCGAGTTTACCCAGCTTGAAGTTCAAATCGCCACACATGAACAGTTGCCATCTAGCTGGGATTGTAAAGACAGAGCTCAGTTCTGCATAGAAGGAATCTAATATTGCTGGCTTCTTTTTGGTTTCTTTGGTAGTTGGGTCATATATGTTGACAATGTGACACTTAGTGGTGGTGTGTTTTCATGACACTTAGTGGTGGTGTGTTTTCGCGTAGGTATAGCCAGGTCGATGAATACAACACGATCACTGGCGTATCCAAAACTAATGACATGGTCAAAGACCCTTGGTCTGATTACGAAGTCTAAACCCCGGTATGTGGCCAGTTTTTGCTCCATGAGTACTAGCTTATGTATGTAGTTGCTGCTCTGAGTGTTTAGCTACTTTAGTCTCTTGAATGCATGTAATATCGATGTTATAGTGTTCACAGTCTGCACCTACGGTTTGCCTCTTTGATGTATCACTCAGACCACGTACATTCCATGTAGCTATGGTAATCTCCTGGGAAAATCGTGTCATCCGAGGATGTCGAGCAGTTTCTTGTTTGAAGAAGGTTAGACATAATCAGAGTTGCCTCTGTATGTGAATGTTAGCCCACAATCCTTGATGACTTAGTTTCCCAACAAATTTGGTACTTACAGAGGAGACTGGCGTGGAGGTGTCATATTTCTCCCAGAAGTGCGTTAGATTATTGAGACACCAGCATTTCTAATGTTAAAGTCCTTTAAATGGTCCTATTGAATGTCCATTTATAGACCAAGAGAATACAATTTGTGAAAATATATGGTTGGAATAACTGGCTCGGTAATTTAAAAAAATTATATTCTCTTGACCTGTAAATGGACATTCCACAAGACCATAACAGACCATAAACAGAGGCCGGTTTTGGCCGGCTTGACCATTAAATGGTTAACAAACACTGACAGTGTTAATGGACAGTATTGAAACCCTATAGCTAAAAGGGTTTTAACCCTTTAATGGCAAAGCCTGCATTTTTACCGACTTCTGCAGTGGTCTTGAGAACTGTCTATTTGCAGACAAAAAGAAATTATTTTTTTATTTAGCTCTGGAATGTCTTGTTAATGAAGCCATTCATTACATTGGTAAATTTTCAAAACATATTTTCTTGGCATGCAAATGGGATGAATTTTGATTTTCCTAAACAAACTTGACAAAATATTTTAATTTATTTTATTCGACACACACTGACAAAAATATGTGCTTTTTAACAGTATTTATATCTGCTGTGACAATTTCTTACTAGCACTCTACTTTGAATTCTTACTCATTATTCCATAGAAATGGACCTTTCCAATTTTAGCTAAGCTCCACACACACCTCATTAGTGTTGGGATCGATCAATCCTTGAACTCCTTGACTAGCAATTTCCAGAAAACTGTACAGGTAAGCGGTTGAATATTTTGAAACTAATTTGACTGGGTGCTGTTGCTCAGCCTATGGCAGCAACAGTGCCCAATCAACTTAGTTTCAAACTATTCGACAGAATGTTTCTTAAATAGCAGTCATACAATTTGTACAATGTGTTGGACTATTGAACGTTTGATATGTACTAAATCGAGTCATTCATGCTGTAATTGATTATGATGTCATCCTAGGCGTCACATTGTTGGTTATGATGTCATATGATGGATGGATAAACTGGAAAGGTCCATTGTATATGAATATCTTTCACACTTCAACAGTCGTAAAATAAGGATTCTTATCTACATCCCATAACATACATAGAGGATCTCACATGAGTTGCCTTTTCAAATCAAATTTCTCAAAATTGAAATTCCATCGAAACACCCCCACCGCACCCACCCCCTGTACAATTCTCTAGCTACACCACTGATAAAATTTATCACAAGTTTAGTAGGGCCTCATTTGGAACAAGCTTTAGTGAGTTCCAGATGAGATCCTATTAAATGAGTGATAAATTTGATACAAAATGGTGATGAATCTGAGATTGTATTTATCACATAATCTATTATTTTGAATTTTTATACTGATCCTGGCCATTTTCTTGTCATTGTACGATATGTTTTCTTTATCGGTGTAGCGCCTCACTACTACGTGATCTTACCCATACGCAAAAATAAATATAGGAACAAATGCAACATCTTATTAGCTCGGGACACATATACATTTTAATTGCTCTTTTAAAATTTCAGAGATTAAAGTTGATCAAAATGTACCATTCTACATCATTTTAACAGTAACAAACTAATTGCTGAAAATTGTAGTTATGTCATCGATGCTAAGTAATATACACCTGTGCAAAAGTTAAGCACCACCCTATTTTTACGCATATGCGAGGGTATATTCATGTGCTATGAAGAAAGCAATAGCATAAACATTTATGTACCCATCCATCTTAGTGCAAGAGGTAATAATGCAACTAGAGGAATGCTGATTATGATGGTGGGGAAACACTGTATGTTTTTGTTTGAACTTGAAAACGAGGCCTGAATATGGTTACGTTGACACAACTGACAACTATTGCCCTACAGTTGACACACGTGGCTAGATTGTCATTAATGGTGTCTGAAAACGAAGTTTAACATCTGTGCACGAGTTTGAGACTGTCATTATTAATACCGGGTATATCAACCTTGTGCCTGGATGACGGCCTGGACACGACGTCTCATGCTGGTCACCAACCGACTGATACGCCATTGTGGTATTCGTTGCCATTCAAGATGGAGTGCATCTGTTAATTCCTGTAGGTTCTGCACAGGAGGATCCCTCCTTCTCACCATGTTTCCCAGAATGTCCCAGATATGCTCAATAGGGTTCATGTCAGGGCTCCTTGCTGGCCATGGTAGGGTTTCGATGGCATTCTGGCAGAGGCATTCATGCACAGCTCTAGCACGATGTGGTCGGGCGTTGTCATCCATGAATATAGGGTGGGTTCCAGGTGCATGATTTACAAAATGAGGGACCACAACTCTATCCAGTATGGAATCTTGATATCTTTGTCCATTTAGTGTTCCAGGTACAGTCAACAGATCCAGCTTACAATCAAATGAGATGCACCCCCATATCATAACGGAACCTCCACCAAATGGAACTTCTTCCATGATGTTACGTTGGTCGTACGCCGTGCGTCTGGACCTCCATACACGAGTTCGACCATCTGTGGCATGAAGCAGGAACCGACTTTCATCGGACCAGTGTAGCCGTCTCCAGGATCTCATGTTCCAGTGTCTTCTTTCGTTGCACCACCTCAGACGCTCCTCTTTGTGGTGTGCAGTGAGGAGAGGACGTCTGACAGGTCTCCTAGCTTTCATGCCAGCAGCATACAGTCTCCTTTTGACGGTAGACATTGACACTCTATTGCGCGTTTCCCATTGCTGGCTGAGCACTCTGCTGTTGGTGAATGGAGATCTCCTAACAAGGCGTACTAGGGCTCAATCATCACGGGCAGTAGTCTTCTTCGGTCTTCCAGATCTAGGCCTGTCCTTCACCTCGTTAGTTTGCCCATGTTTTGCAATCAAACGACTGATTACAGTATGGTTAATGTTCAGCTGTCTGCCAATCTCTCTGCATGACATACCAGTGGTATGCATGCCTATGATTTGCCATTTCACACGATCACTTAACCTTCGTCTTGCCATAGCGGTTCACAATCAAGAGCTAATTTTCTCTGTACAAATAAACCATGGTCATGAACACAAAATTCCTAATCTTGTCGCCTAAATCTGTATGTAATGTTCTACACCTCAAACTGGAATTTTACATAACTGAACACGTGTGCTGTTTCCCGCCACGCACGGACATCAAGCGGCGTGAAGTCATGCATGCATGTGCATTTCGTACTTGGAATTATGTCAGCTAACGCGGGGACAAAAAGTATGGCAGCCTAGTTGTACCATCATGTTTCTACATTCTATTGTTTTTGCTGGTGCTTAACTTTTGCACAGGTGTATATATGGCATGTAATGTGCATCACTAGTGCGTGACTTAAATTCATAGGATATAACATGATATACAATGGCTTAAGGACTGTTATGCAATAAATGAGAAGCTAAGCTTCTTTAGGTGATAAATCTTAGGATGTTGACAATCAGCTGTATAACTAGCTTGGTTTAATTACTATACAGTATATTGAGTTTGGTGGTAGGCTTCTATTAAGGCATTATGAGGCCTCTAATAGGAGGAATACAGTAGTTTCAGAATAAGCTTACTTAACCCTTTAATGACTAAAGTTTATCAAAAGATCAAAATATTTGCTTATTGAATGTCCATTTACAAGCCAAGAGAAGACGATTTTTGCAAATTTACCACTGGAATGGCTGGCTCGGTTACCGAGACAGTCATTTGAGTGGTAAATTTGCAAAAAATACCCTTCTCTTGGCCTGCAAATGGACATTCCTCAAATCCACTGCAGAGGCAGGTTTTGGCCGGCTTCGGCATGAAAGGGTTGACCAAAACTGACCTCTATAATGGTCTTGAGGAATGTCCATTTGATCGCTGATAGAAGAAGAATTTTGAAAATGGATCACTGGAATGCATGGATCATTAACCGAACCCGCAGTCATTCTAGTGAAACATTGGTTTTTTTTTACCCTTTCATAATGAAGCTGGCCCAAACCCGTAGGGGTCTTGAGGAATGGCCATTTGCAGGTCACGAGAACACTATTTTTGAAAATTTCTCACTGGAATAACTGGCTTGATAACTGAGCCCATTCCAGTGATAAATTTTTTTAAATAGTCTTCTCATGGGCTGGGAATGGACATTCAATAAAGCAATATTTTGATTTTCTTGACCAAATTTGGTTATTAAAGGGTTGAATATTCTCCTCATCCAACAAATGGGCACTTACCAAGCAGAAACCGTAATTTTTTTGATAAATCATGCCCATTAAAGGGTTAAGAGTCAGGCTATCTGTATTTGAATAATTAATGGGTTACCTTAATCAGTAGTGCGAGTCTGCGCTTTGCTGTGGCTTGAGAGACAAACATCAAAGATCAGTCTATGAATGCCAGATGTATGAGACTTTATAATGTGCTATTGCTATTGTCCCCATGTGTCTGAAACATGAGAATAATACAGACCTGGCATCAAAAGACTGTCAAACAAAGTCAGATTTTGACCACCCTCGCATTAACGGCCCTTAAAAGCACTCAAAACATTACTTAAGTTAAGCAACCCATTAATAGTTAGGATTAAAAACAATTGAAATTTTAGCTGAGAGAGAAAGTACAATTCATCTTTCCAGAGTATCCATCTATGACCTGATGTTATATGACATCATAATTAACTAAGTGACCTGTATGCTGACGTCATAATCATGATGTCATGAATGATTCCATATCGCCTGTATCTAACGCTTAATAGTCTGACACGTTGTATGAATTTATGTCTTTGCTATTTAATAAACATGCTGTTGAATATTTTGAAACTAATTTGACTGGGCACTGTTGCTGCCATAGGCAGCAACAGTACCCAGTCAAGTTAATTTCAAAATATTTAACAACTTACATGTAGTTTTCTGGAAATTGATAGGCAGGGAGCTCAGAGATAGATCGATTCCCAACACGGACATGGTGTGGGTAGAGCTTAGAATGAGATGGGTGGGGCATAGCTAAAAGTGGAAGGTCCAAAATAAGACTATTTTTGGTAAATTTACCGCTAGACTTTACAGAGATGACATTCTGTTTCATTGCATATAGATATCTCTCAAAAGCACTGCAAAGGCCAGTCATTAAATGGGTAAGTCAAGAAAATCAGACTTGCATTTGCCCACTGGAATGACTGTCTTTGTTACCGGGCTAGTCATTCCATTGTTAAATCTTTTTTAAATAGTTTTCTCTTGGCCTGAAAATGAACGTTCCTCGCGACACCCGCAGAAGCCGTATTTGGTCGGCATAACGATTAAATGGTTAAATTCACACAATAGCAGCTAATACATTCACATTATCTTTATCTTAAGACAAACATTTAGGATAACTATCGTGGACATTTTGTAGAGTAATTTGACTGGAAACCAGTGCTAAAATAGACAACAATGGCTTGCAGTCAACTTAACACTTTAATCTTTAAGGTTGCTTAAGAAAGTTTCAATTATTTCATTAAAATGTCCATTTACAGACCAAGAGGTTTGCTTTGAAAATTTATCACTGGAACGACTGGCTCGATTATAAAGCCAGTCATTCCAGTGATAAATTTTCAAAAATTCTTCTCTCTGTCTTCAAATGGACATTTCCCAAAGGGCCAATGAAGAAGTAATTTTTAGCCGGCTTGAGTCTTAAAGGGTAAACATCAAAATATTCAACATTTTTTTTAAACATCAAAATGTAGATCTTAACCTTTTAACACTCATATCAGCCAAAACTGGATTCTGCATTGGTTTTGAGAAATGTCAATTTGCAGACCAAGAGGAGACGATTTTTGAAAATTTACCACTGGAATGACTGGCTTGATAACTGAGCCAGTCATTCCAATAGTAAATTTTCAAAAATAGTCTTCTCTTGGTCTGCAAATCGACATTTTCTTTGAGAAATTTGAAACTTTTAAAAACACATTTAAGGCTTAAAGGTTTAAATATCTAGTGGTGATATGGCTATAGGTTTGCCTATCCAATTTCAGCTACTGTTGTTGTAAGATCTGATCAGTTCATCCATTGTTCCATCTATTAATCTATCCCTACAGCTACATGCCAATTTGTCTATCTATCCATGTCTTCTATGTATTTATCGATATATCCCCATTTCATAATATAAGTTCTTGTCACAAAGAGATTGAGTTAATTCTTGAGCTAAATAAGGAAACAATAAATTTAATTTAACCTACTAATGGTGACCTTGATCTTTGATATTTTGAAATATGTCATTGTAGTATGATTTGTGAATGGTGAGTCAGGTAAGAAAGATGACATTCACTACAAACCCTAACATTGAAATATCACTAATAAGATGGTTCTGACTGGAAATATTCCTGAAATCGCTTAGTTATATTTCAGTTATCGAAAATAAATAAAGATTTACTTTTAGTTATGGTGCCCTTCACCGTTGATCTTTTAACACCTAAAACAATATGTTTCTCCTATATAATTAAAACAATTATAAGATGAAAGCATCATTACAAATACAGTCAGTAGAAAAAATATATTGAGCGGCAACTGCAAATATAAAAGTGATACAACATTTGCGATGCATTAAACAATCTGCCAGTGATCGGATCCCATTATGCTAATAAGTGCAAGAATGCAGAAAATCATGCAAGCACATATAAGCCGATAAGAGCGATCAGTGATTACACCCCTTCTTCCCTCAAACAGGTTTTCTTCTCGTGGAGTTTTTTAAGGATTTATTTTTAGGTTCGTTTCCCAGATTATTACCAAATGTGAAAAACCATATAAGTTTGCAGGAACAACATTCTTTGTACTAGAATTTGAGTCAGACATGTAACGAATGGGCCTGAATTACTCAGTTGTAACATCACCAGAAAACACGAATATATATATGAAAACTTAGGCTGGAAATACAAACCTTTTTGAATGAAGTATGGAAATCTAAGTTACAGATGCTAGAATTTTTGTCAGGTAATTGGAACATTTACTTCATAGAAGTGTTCAAATTACCTGACGAAAATTCTAACATCTGGAACTTAGATTTCTATACTTCATTCAAAAAGGTATGTATTTCCAGCCTAGGCGTTCATATATTAACTATAACGTGGAAAGCCACAATATTTTAGGTAAACCTAACGCTTGTCCTGGAATTGAGGACCAACTTTCACCCTCAATTTGAGGGTAAGCGTCAGGTATACCTAAAATATTGTGGCTTTCCACGTTATAGTTAATCTAAGCAAGAGGCCCAAGGGCCTGTGACGCTCACCTGGACCATTAGCATTTAAAACATTTCCATTTAAATATACATGATTCTTTACATTAAAACAGATGGCCACCGGAAAAATTGATCAATCAAAATTCTGAAAAGAAGTTCTAGATCCGACCACCATAGAATGCATCTAGTCAAATTTGGTTGAAATATGTCAAGCAGCTGAGGATGAGTAGCCTTTTGACCATTTCTGGTAGATTTTCATAAAATCTAAGATTTTCACCCAAAAAATTGATCAATCAAAATTCTGAAAAAACCCTGTCTGAAGGGTTGCCGCTTAGGATAATTCCAGCCAAATTTGGTTCTTCTTCTTCTTCTTTTCAATCGCTGGTATCACACATGGAGAGCCGTTCTCAAGATGAAATCTGTGGTTTTCTGCAGTTCTTCCACAGGCCCATACAGCTTTTCAAGAAAAGAGGTTGACAAAGGCCAGATCTCTTCTTTCAGCAGCTGATACGTACTGCAACATTGAAGTATGTGCTCTGTGGTCTGTTCTGCTTCTCCACAAGGACAAGCAGGCGATGTCGTAAGGTGGAACCGACTGTACATGTGTTGGTTTAGTCTGTTGTGTCCAGTTCTGAGATGAAAAATGGTCACTTGCTCTGGCCTCGAGAGATGATGGTAGGCATCTTCTGATTGAGGTTTTCTATAGAGTGACTTGATGATAGTCTTCATCTCTGTATGGGTAACCATGTTTTCTGTCTGATTCTCTTCTGCACCCACCCTTGCCATCTTGTCTGCTTCCTCATTTCCTTGGACTCCACAGTGTGAGGGGATCCACTGCAATGCTATCCGAAAGCATTTGATGGTTTGTAGTGCTTCTTCAAGTTGAGGCAGCTTACCTTTGGTGATAGCCTCAAGGACGGAGCGGGCATCAGATAAAAAGACAATCTGTGCAATAGGGTCTGCTGTTCTGCTGGTGGTATTAGCTGCATGAACCAGTGCTTCGACTTCAGCTCTGTAGTTTGTGCAGTGTTTGCCTGTCGGTATTGCAGCTGACTCATGTTGTCCGTTTGGATACTGTATGTGCAGTCCGGCACCTCCGCTCCTAATTGCATCTTTGGCTGATCCATCTGTGTAGATCCTTATCCATGTCTCCTAAGGGTACATTTCTTCCAGCATGGCTAGGGTCAGGGCCTTCTTGCTCACATCACTGTGTTCATCTTTGGTTGTGAGATGAGGTACTGTGGTGTGAATAGCTATGCTCTCTAGTTTGTTTTCCCAGGGTGGAGGATCAAGGGTGTGGTTTGGGTCTTCTATTTGTGTTGGCAACATTTCTTGGTGTTTCCTTTGAAGTGCTTTTATCTCTTTCACAAAACTTGATCTTTTAAGTCTTCCTGATGACAGCTGCGCTTGCCTGATCTTCATCGGGTGGTTGTTGAACGATTTGAACTTTGCAATTTGGATCAGTGCTTTGCATTCCCTTCCTTTGCTAAGTGGGGGATGCCTGCTGTCTGCTCCTTTTTTTCTATTGGTGTTGATCTCATTCCACAAGTGATGATGCGCAGTGCCTGGTTTGTACTCTGTCGAGGTTCTGTTGACGAGATTTAGCTGCTGTCATCCATGAGCTGGATCCATACTCAAGGTGTGGTCGTACGGCACCTTGGTAGATGGTCTTGAGGATCCTTTCATTGGCACCCCGCTGTGCTCCTGCCAGCTTCCTCATGATGTTTAGCTTTCTTCTGGCCTTTGCCTCTGCATTCTGTATGTGCTCCTTCCATTTTAATCTTCTGTCGTAGGTGACTCCCAGGTACGTCTGCTGGTCCTCATACTCTAGTGGAGTACTGCCCAGTGTCAGATTTCCAAACTTGGTTTTGGTGGACAGTGAGAATAGCATGGCTGATGATTTTTCTTTGTTGATGGTAATACACCAACGCTTGGCCCACGCTGTAATTCTGTCCAAGGCGAGCTGCATTCTGTACGTGGCAGTCGTTGTGTACTCCTCGATGCACCAGAGTACGAGGTCATCTGCATAGAGGACTGCTTGGATCCCATTGGGCAGCTCTGCTACAATGTCATTAATGAAGAGTATGAACAGAGTTGGTGATAAAACTCTGCCTTGTGGCACCCCTTGTCTCAGCAATACATTCTGTCCAGATTGTCCATCCACCAGCACCCTAGCTCTGCGATTGTGTAGGTATGACTTGGTCCATCGGAACATGTTGCCACCGATGCCTGTGCGTCGGAGCTTCACGAGGAGGCCATCCTTCCACACCTTGTCAAATGCCTTCGGCAGATCGATAAAGGCAGCTAGCATCACCTTCTTGGCTTGAAAAGTGTCCTCTATGGCCTGTGCAAGATGTGTTGTTTGATCTTCTGTGCTCCTGTATCTTCAGAAGCCAGCCTGCTCTGAAACTATAATGTTCTCCGACTCCAGGTACCACTGCAACCGCTGGTTGATGATGCACTCCATGGTCTTGCATATGCAGCTTGTAAGACTGATAGGACAGTAGCTCAGCACTTTCATCTTGTTCCTCCCTTTTTTCAGAATAGGAGTCATTCTGGCTTCCTTCCAGCACTGAGGAACCTCTCCATTGGTCCAACTGAGATTAAAGATGTCTAGAAATTTGCGGAGAGATGCACTACCAAGGTGTTGGATCATTTCATTCGTAATGCCATCTGGCCCGGGAGATTTCTTCTTCTTCAATTGGCTGTGGTCAATGCCTTCTTCAGTTCTGCTAAACTAATGTCAACTTTCATTGCATCGTGAGTGTTGGTGTCTGTTCTTTCCTTTTGCTCTTTTCTAACCTCTTTTTGACACATCCGTGGTATAGAAATGTTGCTTTCTTTTGCATATGCCTTCGCAAAGGCATTTGCAGCCATCTTTCCTGTCCGTGTTTGTCCATCTTCTTCAAGAGTAATCTTCTCTCCCCTGACACCCTCATCATTCATTGCTTTAGTCAGTCTCCATAGCTTTGTGGTGTCTCTCTCTAAATTAAACCCTGCTGTCTTTTCCCTCCAGCTTCTTCTTTTGGCCTCCAGCTTGGTCTTTAGATACCTGGCTTTAGTTTGTTGTAGCGTGAAGTGGTTTTCATGACAGGGATTACCCCTCTGCATCTTCTCTGGCCTTGTCTAGTTTATCATGTGCTGCTTGCAGTTCTGTTGTCCAGTAGGGCGGTAGTTTTTCCTGAACCCTCGAGGAATTGCTTCGTTGGCAGCCTTGAGGATACTTGAATTAAATTCCGTGACCACATTGTTGATGTTTCTCCCTTCTACTCCTATATTTTGGGTAAGCTCATTGGAACGAATGCCGAACACACTCCAATTTGCCTTTTTGTAGTTCCACCTTGGATGTTGAGGTGAACTTGTCGAAATACTTCCAGAAAGAGAGATGAGGACTGGGCAGTGGTCGCTTCCTCCTAACTGCGACCTGACCACTCTACTGAGGTTTCTGTGAATGTCTTCTGTACAAAATGCCAAGTCCAGCGTTGTTGTCGAGTGCCACCGGCGCGAGTAGAAGGTAGGCTGATCTGTGGGATCATTGACAAGTAAAAGGTGCTTTTCATCTTGCCATGCTTCAATGTCTTCTCGTTTGTCAAGTGTTCTGTATCCCCAGCTCTGGGACTGGCTATTAAAGTCTCCCGCAATGAGGAAGTGGCAGTCCGGGACCTGGATTGTGTCAAGTGAGAGATTCTTGTCATTAGGGCAGTAATAATTGACAATGTCAATCACAGAGTTGCTGGTTGTTACCTTGATCTTGATATATTCTGCCTCTTCCATAAAGGTTTTGATCTGGCTGGCATTCACACTGTTTCGGACCAAGGTGATCACCCTGCCTTTCTTTCTTCCTCTTCGATCTCACCGGAAAATCTGGTAACCTCTGATCTTAAATGGTTTTCCTTCTTGCAGGTGTGTCTCTTGGATGCAGCAGATATCAATGTTGTTTTCGTACAGGAACTGTTCGAGCTCTGATTTCTTGTTGGTAACCCCTTCTGCATTCCAGTGCATGATGTTGATACTGGGGTTCTCTTTGCGGTTGGTCTTCTCTTTCGGTTGGCCAGTATCTCTCCATCCTCATCCCCTGGCTCCACAAGATGAGTTGATGGGACCTCCAGTAGCTGAGGGTGGGCTCCTTCGAGGCATGGAGCCCGACGCTGCACCTGCCTGGCAGATCCTCACAGGGCGAGCACCATTTCGGTTGATTCAATCTCCAAGTGTCATTTCATTAGCGTTATGCATAATGCTCTGGTTAGCCCCTCCAAATGTCTGGATTGACACCCAGTGGGTTACACCCCTGCGCCACATTGAGGCCGAGCTTATAGTCTTAAACAGGGGCCAAATTTGGTTGAAATCGGTCAAACCATTAAGAAGACACAATTTGACAGATGGATGATGGATGGACAACGGACGGATGACGGATGGCTGGCCGCCATGGCATAAGCTCACTTGGCCTTTCAGGCCATGTGAGCTAAAAACCAGCAAAAATATGGCATCAGCCAATTGAAACAGTCTCCAAGAAGAGCTGGTCCTATCTTCTATCTCAATGCTAACCCTGCTTACAGAAGTAGGAGAGAAAGGAGAGGAAGAGGAATTTATGAAAGCCAGGGACACCACCTCGGCTACCACAAGCATCATTGCCACCAACACCATGGTGAGCACAGAAATTTATGGGGAACCACTCAGAAAGAGGAAGAGAAGCCCGGATCCAGACAGAGAGGCTCTAGCACCAAAAAACAAGGGCCAGGCCCACAGGATGCCGCCAAACCTTGTACCCATGTACAAAAGCTGGTGCAACGCTGTCTGTAAACAAGCAAGGATGGATCAAACCATAGCCAACCTAGCTACAGGCATCAGGACTGGCAAATTTCACCTGCATTTGGCCCAATGGTAGTTGTTTTTCCCAGTACCAGATGAAAAAGACTTCTGCTTGGCATGGAAAGACATGCAGAAATCGCAAGTCTTGGACAGCGCTAGAGCTGGGCGGTATTGACATTTACAAGATGGTATCGGTACCATGAAAAAATACTGCGGTACCACGGTATACCGTCATCTGAGGTCGAGGCATGCCGCGAAATTAGAAAAAATTTTTTTCATTTCCATCTCCAATCAACGGTAAATATAGGTAAAATAAATAAATCGGCTTTCTGATTTAGAGAAGAAAAATATTATGGCTATTGCAACTGTTTAGTTTCACGACTTTATTAGGTCACTATTTTTATTGACATAATATCATTCACGGGAATATCGGTCAAAGTGTGTGGTCGACTCGCTAACTATAACCCGCTGTTTGAGACATTGGAGCGCGCTATTTTCAATCTGGATTGTTCTTGCTATTAATGCGTGCGACCAGCAAACGGTAAATTTTATTTTGGAGTCGAGCGCGTTGATAAACAGAGTCCAGACAAAATACGCGAGTATTTAACCGAGGCCAGTGTTGTACTCTTTTATTTCTGTTGGAGTCGTATGTTCGGTTACTCGCGAAAACAGGCCTATACACACATAGATATCCATTAGTATATAGATCAATATATACACATGTATGTATGTATGTATGTATGTATGTATGTCGGATTTATATAGCACCAATTCCAAACTGAATTGCTCAGAAGCGCTTTACAAAATTTAGAATGCTCTTTGGAAAAGATATGTTTTTAGGAGTGATTTAAATGAGTCAATTTTAGAGCAGTTTCTAATTTCAGGTGGAAGAGAATTCCAGAATCGCAGACCGGCTCGAGAAAATGCACGATCACCAGTAGTTAAGTTTGATTTTGGTATGGTACATAGTAATTGTGTGCTAGACCTAAGAGACCTTGGTGCTGCTCTTTGCTGGATTAAGGATTTTAAGTATGGTGGGGCCAGATCATTTAGGCACTTGAACACCAACAAAGCCACCGTGTACCATATACGTTGTCTTATAGGCAACCAGTGCAGCTCCAATAGGACAGTTGTGATATGATCGAATCTTTTGGTGTGTGTAATCAGTCTAGCTGCTGTATTCTGCGCTCTCTGTAAACGATCTAATTGGCTAGATGGTATGCCTATTAACAGAGAGTTACAGTAGTCCAGGCGTGACGTGATGGTAGCATGTACGAGAGTTTTGACCGCGTTTTCATCCAGGAAGCTGCAAATTTTGCTAATGTTCCGAATGTTCATGAATATGGAATGGCAGACAGTGGTAACATGAGCTTCCATCGATAGGGAATTGTCAAATGTTACGCCTATGTTACGGGCACTTGCACTGAAAGATACGTCAGCCTCCCCAATGTGCAAACTGGTGATGTCAACCTTATGTCTTAGGTGCCGTGAGGTTATTAACAGAATTTCAGTTTTCTTATCATTCAACTGCAATAAGTTGCTTAACATCCATAGTTTAATGTCACGAACACAGTCTTCAACACGCTCACGAGCATTCACCTGGTCATTTGCATAGAATGCGAGATATAGCTGTGTATCTTCAGCATAGAAATGGTAACTTATGCCATGAGACTGCAATAGCGCTCCAAGGGGTGCTGTATAGATTGTAAAAAGGATCGGTCCCAGGACCGACCCCTGTGGCACACCTGATGTTAATTCATGTTCCTCTGATTTGATATTATTCACAATGATCATTTGATGGCGTTTTCTGAGATATGATGAAAACCACGCAAGAGAAGTGTCTAAAATGCCCAGTTCTGCTAATCTAGATAACATGACATCGTGGTCTATAGTGTCAAATGCGGCAGACAAATCCAGGAGAACTAGTAAAACACACTTGCGTTCATCCATGGAACATAAGACATCATTTTGTACGCACAGTAGGGCTGTCTCAGTGCTGTGAAGATTATTTCTTACTAAGTGATCATTGAGCTGCTTGGCGACAACTCGTTCTAATACTTTTGACAGGAAAGGTAAATTTGAAACAGGTCTGTAGTTTCCAAGCACATTTTGGTCTAGTGATGTCTTTTTTAGTAACGGAATCATGTTTGCAGTTTTGAACAGGTCAGGGACATTGCCACTTGTTAAGGACAAATTAATGATTTTGAGTATCGTAGGCAATAATTCATCAACACAACCCGTAACAATATTTGTTGGTATCGGATCTAGTGAACAGAATGCTCGAGACGATTTGCGAATTATTGTCGATACTTCTTCAGAGCAAGCCGGTTTAAATTCTGTCATGGTACATTTTAAGTTAAGGGCGGTGCGACAACTAATTAGCAGTGAGTAGTTTTGGTGATTTAAAATGCAGTCACGAATTAAACCAATTTTCTCCGAAAAGAAGTTCGCAAACTTGTTTGCTAGCTCAGTTGGGTCAGTGTATTGTGGGAGATTGCTCTTACTTTTGTCCTTGTGAAGTAGGTCGCTGAAGATGCTGAACAGCTTTCCCTGGTTGGATGCATGTTCAGATACTAACGTGGAGTAATACGATCGGTTTGCTGATAGTATCATATCACTTACGAGACGAACTTGACTTGCATATACTTGGCGATGGACCTGAAGTTTGGATTTACGGGCGACACGCTCATGTTTACGACAGAGCTGTTTTGCTACTTTTATTTCACAGTTGTACCATGGTGATTTCTCTCGGACAATGATTACCTTTCGCTTCATCAGGGCATGTTTATCGAGGATAGATCGCATATCGTTATTGTACTGCTCAACAATCCGTGATACGTCATCAGATGGATTCATGCACACCTCAGAGGACTGAATGTCGGACTTAAACGATTGTGTAGGGAGCGAATGAAGATTTCGATACGTTAATTCCTTTCTCGGTAGTGCTGGTTTCAGAAGCGATATATCAAAGGTAATGGCAGCGTGATCAGATGTAATAGCACCAAGATCTACATTCACGTTTCTAATCACTGATTCGGTTGTTCGAGTTATGATTAAATCCAGTAAGTGACCCTTTGTATGGGTTGGGCAAGTAACATGTTGTTCTAGGTTTAATGTATCAAGGAGTGTTCCTAGAGCAGGTACACTACTGTCCCATGCATTCTCGAAGTGCACATTAAAGTCACCCAATATTAACAAATTGCCACTACTTAGAGCATATCAGTGGAAAAGCAGAGACAGTTCGTGAAGGTACTCTGTCATATTACGTTTATGCTTTCTTGATGACGGCGGGCTGTAAATCACAATGATTCGCAGTAAGCTAGAGTTCTGTACAATGTCAAATTCAAAGTTCTCAAATGTGTGATAAGAAGGAGCTTCTGATACAGAAATCGTAATTGTCTCTTTTAGTAGAATGGCTATACCACCGCCACCCCTGGATGATCTAGGGACATGCTTGAAAGAGTATCCAGCCGGTGTGAGGTCGCCTATTGCTATGTCATCGGTATCAGCGTTAAGCCATGATTCTGTTATCGCTATAATGTCAATGTCATTTGAAATAACATAATCTACGATGTTAATGGTTTTATTTCGCACTGATCTTGCATTGAGAAGACAGCCTTTACACATTGCCTGATGGTCTGATGCTTTGGGACCAGGATATGGGGGATTAACTATTGCAGAAGTAGTTGGTATCTTAATAAGATTGTCAGTACATGCAGCGGATTTGGATTGATGCTTTTTTCTCTTGTTGAGTGGTGTAGCGTGAATGGGAATAATTCTCTCTTTGAATCTCCCACCTCGACACCCGCGGCGCGTAGGACGAGTATTGCTTATGCCACAATCACGAAGAGTTTTGAATACGTCATAGTCCAGTCATATAACATGACATTGAATATAGCCGGTTCCAAAGCTTCTGATAATTACTGAGTACCCGATGTGCAGACTCGTTACTCGCCATGCTTCACGTGAACAATGCGTGTAAATAGCTATTTCCACGAACTTCCGACATGTAGCCAGTTGAAAAATGAATTACAAAAACCAAAACACCATAATTTTTAGGTGTCATTACTTAAACTGGATTTAATCCTTAAAGAAATTTCTTAAAACAAGCCAGAAAACCCCCCCAAAAAACCGACTTCAAAGCTGCTCGTTGTTAATAAATTAGCACGTGATAAAAATGGCGTGAACAAATACTACGTTTTAGTAAATTTTCATTGATAAATTCAGCAATGTATTTTCCCACGGTCTAGTTCATAAACAACCAATCAGACACGTCTTTGTGAGATTGCTGTTGCGTTTGACTAGCACACAGTTTGTATGCTATTTTGTTATTCTAGCGTGTTTGTTCGGTGACAAAATGCTTGGAGTAATAAATTACAAATAATAGAAACGGGAATAGGGAATATATTATAGTGTAATTACTATCGACGGACGGCCAGAGAATGAGTTTAGATGTTTTAAATAAGGCAATTTTACCGTGAGACTTTCAAGACGTACAGTTGCCATACAATTCTGCAGTCATTATTTTGTAATTGACGTCTTGATGTTTGTTTTTACAACGACCCTTTCACCTCGACTCGGCTAATAGTTATGGATGCCTGTATTTTTGGCACTATTAGCACCTATTTACCCTTGGTAAAGTCAGATTTTATGGATCTATTTCTCAAATATTGCTCCAACATTATGGACGGTATTCACGGTATTTGGAAATGTCAACGGTCACGGTATCGGTTCACGGCATACGCGGTGCTCACGGTACTACCGTCAGACCGCCCAGTTCTAGACAGCGCATGCCTTGTCCAATAGTTCCTGGAGAAGAAGTGTGATGGACTACAAACAGTTACTCTAGGCTTCAAGAGTGCTTTCACACAGGCCACCAGCAGCAACCCAGAAGCCTTCCAGGAAGGGGAGAAAAGCATCACTTTCACTACTACACAGTCTTGCCAATACCCACAGAGCAGGTCAAGGATCCCATGCAAGAAACAAGCAGCCACGTCCAGAAACAGCGGACAAAGAGGCCAATCCAGTTCCAGATGAGGGCCAAACAGGGCACCAAAATACAATCCGTACCAAATGAGAAATCAGAGAAACGGACCCAGACCACTCCAAGGGCCTGCCAGAGAACAACAGCCATTCCAAGGAGAAAGCTCATCTGGCATAGCAGACACCATCCAGCTCCTGAAGCATCTCCAGAACCAGCAATACCTCTAAACCCCATCACCTATACCTGGATTGTTTAACTATTTTAATCTGTATAATCTTAACAACAATGCTCTTGATACCATAATACAGAACAATGAAAGCTATGCTTCCAAGGGTTTTTTCAACATTTCCTCACTCAACCTTGACCCTGAACCTATCAGAGTCCTAGAGAAGGGCCTGGGGTTCAGTTCAACCCATGAAAAACCCAGATTTGGGTCAACTCCATGAAGACATAAACCGATTCTTCAGAGCTCTTAGGCTCAAATTTCACTTTGCCTTCCCACCTGACTGGTTCCCCACCATGCCAACCCCTACTGGCAACACTACCCCATTCGAGGAACACCTATCTAAAAGGTTTGTCCCTAAGAAACCCAGGACACCAAACCCTGGTAGGGATGCGGCTCGAGACGCTTTCATAAAAGCAGTCCTGCATGATATAAATACACACATCCCCTTAAAGGACAATCCAACATAACCTGTCAACCAGACAGACTGAGATTCTCAACAATTTAGCTACCAATACCAACATAGTCATAAAACGGGTTGACAAAGGCCAGGAAACAGTTGTCTGGAACTGGAAATCTTATATTTTGGAAGCCACCAAGCAACTCTCAGACACCAAATTCTATGATCAAGTAGATAAAGTAGTAGATAAAATAAGGCTGCCAGAACAGAGGGTTGTCAGAACAGATGATCGCCGATCGGCGACTACAGGAGGGAGGTGGGATGTCAGAACAGAGGCGTGATAACGTTGTAGCAAACAATAAAAACTAAAGAACTCCCATACCCCACTGTTCGGGAGAACCCCGCATTATCACTGGCCTCTTCTCTCTTTCTCTCTCTCTTCTCTCTTTCCTGTGGGTTTTGTATGTGGTTCTTGTTGCTCCTATTTCTGTCATTGTACCCCTACTCTAGTGCGTACCTTCTTCTTTTTTTTCCAAAACTGGGTACCATCTAGCTGAGGTCTTTTGAGAGATTTGAACCATGGTTTATTTAGGCGCCATTATTAATTGAGCCAATGGGGAACCGATAACTAGCCCACAAATAATGAGATTTATCTTTTATGAATTGTTGTGCAATAGTAGCAAACAGATCAATCGGACTGATAACGCACTGATAACTACATTTTTTGAAAATTATTGACAACAGTCTACAGCAGTCTATAATATGTATCCATGTATGCTTACTGGCATTACTGATGGCAAGCTGTAGGCATATATTCCCTCTGCTCTGTGAAACCGGTGCGAATTCGTGAAATATTACTCCCAATCACATAAAAAATTACACACTACAGTTCTTACCGAATTAATATTATCCTCATAAAATGACTACAAACGACAATACTGTTTACAAAAGATATCGACAGGTTTCTTGATGTTATAATCCAGGAAATGAGGGACATACCTCCAGGATTTGTGATGGTCCCACATGCAATCCAGAACTATCTGCGGGGATGGGAACTTCCTGGACATGGGGAAAACGATCCAACAGCTTTCCTGGATAAAAACCTGGACAAGATCTAGAGGAAGTTGGTGGAAGAGGTCCTCGATCTGAAGGTGGTGAAGTTCTGCCTTGCTCTCAAGATCACCCACCGCAAGGAGAAGAATGACGGGCCAGAAGTAACCACAAATCCCCTGTTCTGGTCTAAGCAGCATGCCATCCTGAAGACAAGCGATATTAGCGAGGCTGTGAAGGAGGCCAAAGCCAAGGTGCTGCAAGGCCTTGAGAACTACACCTGTAAGGGGTCTGGCTGGGCAGTCGACCAGGTTGATGCATTGCACCTCAACATTGCCAGATAGCAACCACTACATGGTGGATCCTACATCGATCTCCCCACTTCGATTAAGCGAAAACATGCTGTGGTTAATGTCCAGAACAAAGATGATGACCACTGTTTTCGCTGGTCTCTCTTGGCTGCTGCTTGTCCAGCAGAGAGTAATCCCAAGCGGACATCAAAGTATTTAGGGCACTGGGACACCCTTGACTTCAGCGGTGTAGACTCTCCAGCCCCTTTCCACCAGCTTAAGCATGTTGAGCGGCAGAATGGCCTGGCCATTAATGTATCAGGGTCAGCTGAGTGAGGCTGATCCCATCATTCCAAGGACAAATCTGCTGCGTATCGTCTGCTCCATGATTAGATTCGGTATAAAGGGAGAAAGCACTTCTGTGAACAGTGTCGCCACTGTTATTCTCACAAAGACCTTCTCATCAAGCACAAACTGGAGTGATGCATCATCAGTGACAGACCAATGTGCATAAGAATGCCTACAGAGGACAGGAAGATGCTACAGTTCACCAAACACCACACGCAACTCAAGGTGCCATTCATCATCTATGCCGACTTTGAAGCCCTAACAACCAAGATTGAGGGGCCAGAGGTGAATCCGGCTCAGAGCAGCACACAGAAAACACAACACCATGTAATCTGTGGGTTCTCATACATTGTGGTCCGCTGTGACGGTGTCAGTAAACCACCAGTGCTGTATTGAGAAGATGCAGCTAAGCACTTCCTGGATCAATTGGCATGGGAAGAGAAGATAACGGCCAAGCTCACCCACCCTAAGCTGATGGAGATGACTAGAGAGGACTGGCGAGCTCATAAAGACCATGGTCAGTTGTCATGTGTGCAACAGACCATTAGATGGGGACAGTGTCAGAGATCACTCCCACATCACTGATCTCTACCAGGGAGCAGCACACAATGTGTGTACTCTAAAACTGTGCCTCAACACTAGGACCACCACCATCCCGGTCGTGTTCCAAAACCTGTGTGGGTATGATTCTCACCTCATCATGCAGGCCATCTCCCAAAATGAGGGACAGATCAACTGCATCCCCAACAATATGGAGAAGTACATCTCCTTCAGCTTCCGTTGGCTGCGGTTCATCAACTCGGCCCAGTTCCTCCCAGCATCACTTGACAAGCTGGTAGCTAGTTCCACACCATTCCCACTTACAAAACAGTATGAACCTAGCACTACCAACCATGAGCTCCTGCTCCACAAGGGTGTATACCCCTATGAACACATGGATGGATGGCACCATTTCAATGAGACCTCTCTCCCACCTCAAGCTGCTTTCCACAGTAAACTCTCTGGCGAGCGAATATCTGACAGCGACTACAACCAAGCACAGGCTGTCTGGGCGCAGTTCGGTTGCCAGACCATGGGAGCCTATCATCAACTTTATCTGCAGTCTGACACTCTACTCCTTGCAGATGTGTTTGAGAACTTCCACATCATATGCCTCCAGCAGTATCATCTGGATCCAGCACACTATTACACAAGCCTGGGGTTGAGCTGGGATGCACTTCTAAGGAAGACAGGTGTGGAGCTGGAGCTCCTCACTGCCTACGACATACATCTCTTCATAGAGAAAGGACTCAGGGGTGGTGTATTAATGGTCAGTAAATGCTATTCTAAGGCAATCAACCCATACATAGCTGGCTATAGTCCACAACAGCCGATAAGCCACATCATGTATCTGGACACTATCAATCTCTATGGCTGGGCAATGAGCCACCACCTACCGACTGGGGTGGGGGGTGGGGGGTGGGTGTTTGAGTGTGTAGAGGAGGGCTACATCCTTTTGTTGACCTTGCGTACCCACAAGAGCTGCATGACATGCACAATGCCTACCCGCTGGCGCCTGAATGGATGAAGGTGAAGGGAGAGTGGCTCTCAGAGTATCAGTGTGCATAGGGCAAGTCGATAGTGGAGACGGCAGCAGAAAAACTGGTAACAAATCTGAGAGACAAAGAACAGTACGTTCTTCACTACTGAAACATGAAGCTCTACCTCAGCCTGGGTTGATGTTGATGAAGGTGCACAGGGTTCTACACTTCAATCAGTCGCTGTGGATGGAGCCTTACATCCGACTCAACACAGAGCTCTGTAAGAAGGCCAACAGCGACTTTGAGAAGGATCTCTACAAGCTGATGAATAACACTGTCTTTGGTAAGACCATGGAGAACTTGCGCAAGTGAGTGGATGTCAAGCCCCAACTTCTTCCAGGTGAAGGTGTTCAATGATGATCTAGCTGCTCTCCACATGTACAAGATGAGTCACAAGGATGCCATCACTCCAATGGATGCTTTCATCGAAGAGCTGCTGGCATGAGAACCATGTGACATGTTCAACTGACAGTCAGTGGAGGATGTCTCCTCTCTGGGATGGAGGTAGCTTGGTGTCTGTAGGGATAAGCTGAAGCGCCTCTCGTACAAATGGCTGCCTAGGACGGCTCTCTGACCATGCCAGGTAGTACAGCATAGGCTGTCTAGCCGTCTCCATATACCTATCAATCTTGTGTACATCTATCAACCAGTTGGGGTCAGTCGCCCACCTCTGTCCACCCTCCAACTCGCCAGGCTCATATAAATACCGAACCAGGGAATTGGATGGAAGTCTGTCCACCAAGCACAGCTCTTGAACAGAGCATCGAATTTGGGCCACAGAGGATCGCTGAATGGCCTTGACTGGCTTCTGCCCCATAAGCTTAGTAACCTCAGCATTGGCTCTCTCCACCACAATGGGCAACCCTCTCACCCATACCCTGGAACAACCACCCACTGAGACAGCCATCTCCTGAGCATACTGATGTGGGAACAGCCTCGCTGCCAGTGTCCGGTTCCACCACTTGACGATAGCCTGGACACAGTGATGTCTCACCTCGCCTTGCCTAATCGGCACACCATGTTTCCACTGGAGGGGATTTTGTGACTCCTCATAGATACTCTGGAACCAGGCAGCCATCTGACCCGCGGACTTATCCATGAGAGGCACTAACCCCTTGTACCTACTGGCAATATCGACAATGGTGAGAGCGTACTTGTAGGTCTTGCATGTTTCTCTGGAACAGACCCGATCATGCGGAATGAACAGCACATCAGCCTGATGGCCTCTGTTCAGGATAGGTTCATCGAAGTGTGAATACCGAATGTGCCATGAACGAGGTCTGTAGATCTGCCACATCACCTGTCTGGTAAGCCACCGGCTAACCATCTCCAAGGTTAATCTATGACCCTTGCGATGTGCAGCCTCGAAAAGCTGGTGAGGCTCGCGATAATAGCCACCGGGCCGGTAATAGAGATCTTCAAAAGAGGCTGTCAGGACCTCAGATTTCATCACTGACGTTGACTCCTGTTTGCTTGGGCAAACACTAAACAGACAACCGTCGTTCATCTGACCATCGATGAACACCTCTTCGAATACCTGTGAACACTGCTGTCTAATCTCTGCAGCACTGGTGCCATCAATGAAAGAAAGCTTATCAACAAAGGCTTGCCAGTTAAAGGACAAGATGAGGTCATGCAGAGAACTCATCCTATATAGCACATCTTAAATGTTCGGCAGCCCAGATGACTGTGAGTACTATTGCAACATATGGGAGCCATGGACCGGCAATGCAAAAGAATGTGCCTACCTCCGAGGTGATGGCTGGAATAGTCTCAGAGATCTCAACTCCATGGAGGCATTGTTGGTGATTTAGCAGACCATCTCGCCAGCCTTCATCATGAACAGAGCAATCAGAGCCCCAACTGCCACTAGTGGGCCAAGTAAGCCCTTCACGTAGGTACGATAAAGTCCCTTGGCTCTGTGGATTAGTCGGCAGGATTCTGGCTCTACATCATCACCATCAGGCGCGTTTGCATTGGCGAACTGGGGGCTCAGCTTCGCTGACCATAAGGTGGCGGAAGTAGAGAGAAAACGTCATAACCAGGCGATGGAGAAGCTGTCTAAGGAGAAGTTTGAGTACAGCAAGGCTCTCAAGCATATGCACCAAAGGGAGGCATGCCAATGGCAACAAATGGCTCAAGCCACCCAGAGCATCCACGAGGCCGATAAGAGCCTTGATGCATACTATGAGGCTGTAAAGGTCTCCGAGCCGACACTCGACTATGAGGCATTAGGTCAGAAGACTGCCGAGGCCATAGTAGTTGTGGCTGCTGTAGGAGCAGTGGTAGCTGGGACAGCTGCTGGAGTTATGCTCTATGTGCCATGTGCAATCAGCCAGATCGCGCACCTCACTGAGTATGTTGGTCCCAGCCACCACAAGTTTGAAGTCGTCTAGCTCCCCCACCTCCTGGACCACCCCTCCCTTCTGAACCAAGACTGCTACAGCTATGCAGTCCAAGGTACCTCGTTGCAATGTCAACTCTAGACTAGTTAGCCGAGGAGAGGTCATCATTACATCCGTAAGATGTTCAGTGTACACCTGGAGGAATAGCTTGTCCTACATCAAGGCCGGGTTCACATGTGTTCTTGAGAAGGGAGAAGTGTCACTGCAACAGGTATGTCTACTTCTGGTTGTAAGTCAAATTCTGTGAAGCCATCATTCTCGTAGTAGGAAGGTCCACGAGCCAGTGGTGCCAGGACACGGTACTCATCATTCACGTAGGTTGTGCCCAGGGTGTTGTTGCTCTGCATAATCTCCCATCTGCTGACCACCTTTGGGAGCTCTACCTTATTCACCTCTGTGCTCTTGAGCTTGAACTTGAGTGTCATGCTCCTAGTCTCATGGATCTGTCCCGAGAGGGCGAAGTTGATGAACCTCCCCGTTGTGGATAGAGGGTTCACATCATGGATACTAGGTCGAATGACTGTCAGACAGTTCTTCTGAGGATTAGTGTGGTGCGAGGCTGCACATTCAACTGCCCCATCTGGATGCTGTACATACTACTGCATGTTTAACATTTAGGGAAATACAGGTTTTTAAACGGCAATGTATAAAGCACTACTTCATGAGCTCATCTTCAGTCGGCAGAAGAATCCTGTATCACCCTCCAAGAAGAAACCAGTACAGCTGCCGATTGACGGGGCCTGACGACTACTTCATGACGTCAACATTATCTATGAGCGAGCCAAGGTCCGACCTCCATCTGTTGTGGCGATACTGACTGCCATAGAGGAGACAACACTGGCCCATAGTACGAAGGAATTATTGACTCGGATGCTCTACCAGAAGTTTGACAGTGCTCAGGGCAGGTCACTAGATCGCCACAGGACACCCACTAAGAGTCCTGTAATTATAGCTCTGCAGAAGGCTAGGGTTGATCCTAAAGATCTCCTAATGGTAGGGAAGTGGGCTGGCGTATTCAACCTCCACACTGATGAAGAACACCGGATGCTGGATGATCTACAGATTGGAGCCACAGATTACTTCCAAGAGGAGATCAGTACAGCTGTGACTGAGGGCCATGAGGCTTGGCATGCCACTGGTCACATCAAAGGTAGAGAGGAGGGGTGGACCGAGGGCCGGAAGGAGGCCGTTGAGCACATCTTCATTGAAAGGGGCACAAGCGGCTGGCAAGAGACGAGGCAGCATTTAAAATATTCTCCACCAAGAACTACCAGGACTACCTCATCAAACGTACTCTCAAGTCAGATGCTAAGAGGGCATGGATGAGTGGGACTTTCATGAGAAGTTCCAGAAGAAGAGAGTCATAGCATCTGATCTTCAGTGGATAAAGTTTGAAAAACACCTACCCAAACCCTTTGGGGCAGTGGAGGATATGGATGAAGCTTCTGAAGAAGTTCCTCAGCTTCTGAAGAAGTTCCTCAAGCTTCTGAAGAAGTTCCTCAAGCTTCTGAAGAAGTTCGTCAAGCTTCTCATGAAGTTCCACGACCCTGAAAAAGTGCCCCTGCCACTACTACTACTGTCACAGCTCAGGTTCCTGGGCTAATGCTTTCGCTTTAGCTTCCTGGTTGGATCCAGCTTGTAGCTGATGTTTTCTGCTTTCTCCAGAGAAGGCTTGAAGCGGGACAGCTCACCTGTCTCCTTGTTGCTGAAGATGAATTGGTACCATTGACCAACCCGCTGTACTCCCGCGACAAAGTGCCATTTGGTCTCATTGAGCATCAGACTGTCATATATGGTCTCCAGCAGGGCATGCCCCCACTTGGAGCTGAAGTACAGCAACTGAACATTGTGGCAGATATCTGGCGAGATCTCACGGGTGTACTTCTGAAATAGGATGAAGACAGTGATCTTGGTGTGATGGATGCGCCTTGTAATGTCACTGAGGTAGGTGACCATCTTCTGGTCCATTGCAGGATGATTGATGACTAGAACAAGTGAGTCTGTCAATAGAGCTGTTAGCAGCTTCTCCATTAGTGCCTGTAGGTCCCACATTTAGGCTATTGGGCCCTTATAACAATGGTCGTTGTTGTCGACAGCATCAGCGGCAGAATCGGACACCAGGAGCATGTAGTGCTCATGCAGATGTTCTGCCAGCAAGGCGCGCAACAAGATGTTTTTTCCATGTCCGGATGGTGCAATGATCAATACCACCTGCCCAGAATCGGGCAGTCTACTGCTGTATGGTAATGACATGTTTCGTGTGCGCGTGAAGGATGGCCAGCGCCTGTTTGGCTGTAGAGGCTACAGCCTATATAGATTGGTAGGATCACGGTCAGTCTATATTTGGGAGTTTAAATGGAAGCACCTCCAGTATGAGCTCTATTGCCTGCAGGGCCGGCATCATTGTACCGCCAGCCAGGAAAATGATGTGATGGAGGTGCCGAGCATGAAATCCCAACAACAGCTGAGAAGGTAATGCAGAGGGGCTGTATCAATAGTAGTGTCCATAACATCGAGTATCCATATGAGGCAAGCACGTGAGGTCATGTCTATTAAGAGGTCTTAAATGGCAGGCCGAAGAACACTGACACCTTCACCTCGGGGAGTTGGAGTTTAAAGGCAGCCACTTTTTCACCATCGACACTAACATCACTGACCGTGATCCTACCAATCTTTAGATTATTTCCATCCAGTCAGAAGGAGCTTCTGCTCTTGAACAGGTTCTGAAGGAGCTCATGTGCCTGTGATTCAGCCAACAGCTTGATGGCTCCTTCATCACTCGTCCAAAGGGCACCTTTGACAATTAGCCTGTCCTCTAGTGTCATGCCTTTGTATGCAGCGGCGGCACTGTTAAGGGCTGAGGCTCCTATGGATTGTACATTTCCGATGAGGTCTCTGTCCGGTATGGTACCACAGATTTCTCATGGTTTACCCTTCTCATCGAAGTCCATGAAGGAGATGGGGGCAACAGTGTCCTCTGAGCTGAGGTGTGCCTCACCTAAGTGGGCCAACGCCCCAATCTCCTTGCTTTCTAGTTCTGTAAGTGATAGAGACATTGTTGGGTATATATAGTGGTTTAAACCTAGTCGTATCCAGCGGGAACCACGGAAACAGATGGGCATAGGTAGACCAGACAGTGGGCCAAGGAAATAGGTAGCAGTGCTCAGGATACTGGCCCTCCATGCAGGGGCATGCCTTGTGGGCTAACTACCATTTCTGGGCATTGGAAATCCTCAGTCCATGTGATCGACTATGCGCTACTGACTCTGGCAAAGCTTGCCATGCCTCATAGGCTACTGTTGTGTCATCGACCTGCCAGGCTTCCATTATATATACCTGTCTTAAAGCTAGATATAGGCCACAATGATCCCAGTCATAGCATTCGTCGCTAGCCCTAGAACCGCGGCTTCCATTAGAGGGATGTGTTCGCTCATAATCTTTGTGGAAACAGTATAGGAGGCGCCACCGATGGCGATCTTTGGGATCGGATGTGTTATTCCTAGACAGTGGTGGACAACCGTACTCGCCACTGTAGCGAGGACAGCTGCTCCAGCAGCAGGAATAACCTCATTACCACCCATCATCCTTACCACAGTCACATTTGCTGCCACGTTACTGGCGACATGAATGGCCATGGGCGTAGCCTGTGTCAGTAGCTGCTAGGTCTTGCTTTTGAGCAGCTTCTCCACTTTCTGGAGACTCATCTGGCTCTCAGGGAGTTGCTTTACAATCTGTACCATTGACGTCATTGTTTAAGCCCCGAGTATTCAATGCGTTTAAACGTGTACGTTCTACATCAAGAGCGCTAAGCAGCTCTAACCAGTCTGCATCTGTCAGCCGCTTAGATTGGTCCTCAGGAATATCCATAGCACTATACACAGTGGCTTAAACCATGGACCTATGCACTAAGTACTATGATGTCTTCCGCACCAAATTGAAGGGCTACAAGAAGTCACCAGATGAGCTCACCCAGCTCTCTAATGCTGAGGTAACAGAGGAGCTGACAGCTGTGAAGCTCTACCTACGATTAGGTAAGGGGAAGATCTGCTTTGTCGAATACCTTATTATGGGCGGCAGTGTCGTAGAGCAGCTCCTGCATACTAAGGGATGCTACAAGGATCAGGAGTATCTGTTGGATGCAGTTGCAGGCATCCCCCGACTCTGAGTTGAATAAGGCTCTGCGCTACTACAAGCTGGAAAAAGGTGTACCACTGAACCATACAGTCTTTGGGTGTGTATGCTGACAGCATGTTTGGGCTGTCGGGCATGCAAAGCTAGTTCAGGCAATCTCATTTGCCATGACCCCTGCACCAGAAGAGAGTCAGGATGATCTATTGCTCTACGAGTAGGATCTACTAGTGGCGGAGAAGACTTGTGATGAGCACAGCAATAGCCAGACCTGACACCACTTGTAGGGCTAACGTTCTAGTGCTAGCACTGCTGACAGGCGCGGTTTCCTCAGAGGGTTTGGGCAGATTTTGCAGCACTCTGTGCATCAGAACGACGGTAGCACTGGCTTGTGGGGATGCTTGTGTCACAGGGGTTGGGCTGCCGAGTTCATGTCGGTGTTAAACCCAAAGTGGACACCATGGGAATTTCCTTCAACTATCATGTTGTTATAACCACTGACCACCAGGTCCTCGATATTCATGATCAGGTTGCTTGAAATAAGCCGCAGGTGTGGAGATATGGCAAAGTCCAGCTGGTGGCAGGCCTTCTGTAAGGCTTGCTGGAACTTGCCAATGAGGATGCTAGGGTCTGCAATGATGATCTTATCCTCAACGAGACTGCTGAACATAGCCTGCACCTCTTTGCCACTCACCCCATCTATAGAGTGGCACAGCTTGGTCTGAGCCATCAGAAGACAATAAAATAATGCTTCTAAGGACTGGTTGATTTGAATGATCCCCGCTGGTGTAAGCCCTGAGGTTGTGTGTGGGATAAAGTATTTCCAGGCATCTGGGTGGTCTTACCTGATGCTGGTTATGTGCATATTCTGCACGGCTCTGAGTCTGGATCGAATGAGAATGTCGCTGTCTTCCAATGGCTGACTTTCCGTGGTGTCTGATAGGGGAAGCCTGAGTAGTCTTGTCTTGGGTCACCATACATAATGCCCAGGCCCTTGTTGTCACCACCATGCCACCGATAGTCTGAGTGGGCGTTGAACTCTCGCTGGAGTCTACTGGCTGCTGAGAGGCTGTAGCTAGTGGTTCCAGCAGGCTGTGGGTTGAAATCATTTGTATCAGGCAGGCTTGCACCCAGCTCATGGATGATTCATCTCACCGTGTAGTACACATGGAATCTGAGACAACTGGCAATGAGCACAGCTTCGGGGGTACCAGAATAGGAGTGCAGAAAACCCGCGCCAATGCTGCATCCTGCTGTGGCACACCACATGGCAAAGTTCAGCTGTTGGTTTCAGAACGAGAGATTCGGGCCTGCCATCCAGGTATGAGCTTTCTTCACATCCTTGATGGTGATTGCAAGGTTGGTCAGTGGTCATGGATTGATGGAGAAGCTGATGCGGGACCACTCATCGACTGTGATTGAAATAGGTGTTAGGTCCGGTATGTCCTCCACGAGACCAGTGTACCCAGGAGGGGCGGTTGGCTCTGGTCGATTGTCGTGAGGTTCGTTGGGAATGCCATCTATAATAGTCATCTTAAAGCTGCTGTTCCAGCCGTGGACATAACATACTATTTGGCACCGTAGAGATCATTGATGCGGCCCCACCGCAGCATCCAGTTTTTTAACTCCTCCACGTCCACCCGCCCACTGGAGCCTTTGAGGTATTGCTGGCGCAGTTTGGGTTTCTCTGTGCGATACAGGGTTTGGAGCTTCAATATATGGTGGTACTCTTCATCACTGACCTGCCCATCCTTGAGAACTTTGCTGACAGACTCGTCGATAGCTCGTAGGCTGCTTGCTCTGTGCCAGTGTTACATACTTAGCATGCTTCTCCAGCTTCCTGGTGATTTGGCCCTGTCCAACCCCCAAGCCGGTGGTCAGGACAGTAGTGGCAAGGGTCACACCACCCAGCGGGATAGCGATGATAGCACCCACCCTGTAGTGAGGGTGGCAATGGTGGCCACACCAGCACTAGCTCCAATCACACCCACAGCTGTGGTTGTGCGTGCTAGACTGTTGTAGGCTGTTTCATATCGCCTGCATGTTCTGCTGTACTTTTCTGTCTCATGGACGAGATTCTGTCTGATGGTGTGGACCGTGGACTGTACTACCCTCCTCAGCTGCCAGTGTGGGATATAGTTCAGGCTGCTTTCGCCACTCTGATTTAGCCATGGTATACCTAGGTCTTAAACTCATGCCATCACCTGTGGGATCTGCTGATGAGTCATTGTGGGATTCATCTTGGAGAGCCTGGCAAACCGAACAAGCTAGATGGTGTGGAGACATACCTCCCTCAAACACCCCTCATCCAGCATAATGTCAGGGCCCAGTTGCTTTCACAGCCATGACATCTGGAACTTCACCTTGTCACTCTGATAGTACACCCAGCATTGGTGGAATTTCTTGGATTTATACTTCTCTTCCCACTGCAATACTTCTACAGACTCATCACACTCGTCATCCAAGTAATAATACAAGTTTGGCCCCACAACGCCCTCCTCCAGCCAGATGAGGCGCTCCCATTCTTGGACAGAGTTGTAGTCCCTTCGTCTCCCTGCCTCTCTGGCGTTCTGTTCATGCCAGCTCACCCGCTGCAGTTTAGCTAACCAAGTTCACTTGAACAAACTTGGTTCAGCTCTTGCCCTACATCATATTTCATGACTTTTGAAACGATTGTTCAACTGGTTTCTGATAAGATTTTTAAAGACTTTTCTCAAACTACGACAAAATCCAAGGTGGTCACCGGCCAAATTGGCCGATCAGCTTCTTTTAATCAAACTTGAATCTCTATGCCCTAAGGATACTTCCTGCCATATATAATTGAAATTGGCCCAATGGTTCTTGAGAAGACATTTGAAATTTCCCATTGCTTTAGCATGGGAGTTTTTGGCAAGAAAACGATCCAAGATGGATGCCAAACCATTTATCCGACAGCTTCAAAAGTGGCAAATTTGATATCAGCATACTCAAAAACATATATATAAGCAATTTCGGCTTCAAAGTCCATCAAATAGAAAAATCCAAAATGGCCGCCAGACACCCTACATTTTGATTGGGTCAGGGTAGCCATGTTTTTTTACGTATCAACTTCCCTTGAACAAACTTTAATGGTCTTAGTCCCTAATTATATCTCCCAGATTTTGGCCCGATCACTTTAGCGGTTCTGAAAGTCGTTTTTGGGAAAACTAGGTCATCCAAGATAGGCACCAAATTATTTGGCTAATCAAGTTACCTTGAACAAACTTGTTTCAGCGCTTGTCCTAGATGATATTTCATGAGTTTTTAATCGATCCCTCGAGTAGTTTCAGAGAAGATATTTAGACATTTATAAAATTTGGACAAAATCCAAGCTGGCCACTGGCCAAATTGGCTGATCGGCTTCATTCGAACAAACTTGAATCTCTGTGCCTTAAGGAATATGCTTTCTGCCAGATATAATTCAAATTAGCCTCTAATAAACCAAGATTGAACCACATTAAATTTAGATTCACCAGACACTAAGACTTATCTCTCACCATTTTTTATGTCACAATCCATCAACTGACTTTAGCTCAATTTTGTTTGGTCAATGGCATCCATGTTTGTTCACACACCGCCTTCCCTTGAATAAACTTGAATGACCGTTAGGTCCTAATCATATTTCTCTTGGTCTGTATATGAAACATTCATTAAGGAATAATCTCAATTTTGTATTTATCATGACTATTAACACATTCACCAATGAATTCCCCTTATCTTATTTTCAAGGCAACCATACAGGAAAAATGTTTAATATTTTCAAATTAATTTCACTGGAAGCCATTGTCCGTTGCTGCCTTAGGCAGCAATGGCTTCCAGTCAATTTAATTTGAAAATATTTAACAGAATGAGTTTTATATCTTAAAGAATGTACTTTTTCAGGGATGTCGGTGAAATGGTTAAATTGTTGAGATGAGTTGTTTGCCATGTTACAATGCACCTTATAACAAGAGCTCTGCAAATGGCACATATGCCATGATGACAAACCCCCCACAGACCCCCCTTGCGGGTTGGTCTGTTGTTTTATTAACCATTATAAAAACATACTTACCGTTCAATCACTACTTGCTAAATCAATTATCTGCATTTTTCTACCAGAATAAAATTTTTATGCCTGCATACCCACCTCCCCATGCCTTTCTTATTCCTATGGACCCTCAACCAGGCTTCTGGTTGAGTCCCCTCTCCACCATTAAGTATAGACTGGCACCAGTCTATACTCTCCTCATAGTGACGCTTGTCGCTAGGCGCGCTCGCGCATGCGCATTAGAGCCCGAATAGGAAACAGATTCACTTTTCAATTATTCTGCAAGCAGAATAGTTGGCCAAAAAATATTTGAATAGATTTTGTGTTTTGCGCTGTGACAGCTGTACCTGTGTCTTTATATCAAGGATATAATCATACCTAATATGAAGTCAATCCTCCCTAAGTTACGTCTAAGGAAGTATAATTGTGTTTGTACGGTATCTTATAGACGAATTTGAGATATTACCGGTTTTCGTGAAGATCGTATTATTTCGTGATATCTTGATGGTTATGCCTATCCTAAATCATCATCATCATTAATAATGTCCAGTCCATATCGAGAGCCTGTAACGAAGTTAATTTTAGTGCATTATAAAGGATAAGTTTTAAAAAATAAATACCTTGAAAGTTTCTTGAGTCAGGAAATTTGAATTTTCCCGCCGTTAGAACTGAGTTGAGGTTTTCTATTGTTGGCGAGTTTGAGTGGAATGCTTCATTGTTACGTTTTTTCGTTTGTAGGAGTCAGCGAAATCAGATAAGACTAAATGTACGTCGGCGAAATGTGATCGTCATCACGCAATTGAGTTCGCCGGGCACGTTTGTGCGAAGTGTACGACCTGTACAACCACTGCTATGTGTGGAATATGTATTGATTTAGCAAGTAGTGATTGAACGGTAATGGATGTTTTTGTGGTGTAATAACAACTAATGAATGACAGCTATCAGAGAATATTTATTTCTTCCTCAGTCCCATCAAGCCAGTAATCCTTATGAAGTGTCAAAGCGATCCGCTAAACAGTCAAGGAGGTATTGTCCGGAAACCAATTTTCAAGATGGCTGCCACTGACTGGTGGCCATATTGGATTTTGGATTATCGTAAATTTTGATAGGTTTCTTCACCAGACATATTCCAATGATCCTAGGAAGTGATCTGATAAATGGTAACAGAGATATCATCCAGAAAGCAATTTTCAAGATCGCAGGCAGCCCGTGGCTACTGGCCATCTTGGATTTCAGATCAGTGTCGATTTCGATAAGTTTCTTCCTCAGACCTAGTACAACCACTCTATGAAGTTTCAAAGCGATCTGATAAACGGCAACGGAGTTATGATCTGGAAACCAATTTTCAAGATGGCCACCGGTGGCTGGTGGCGATCTTGGATTTTGGATCATTGTCCATTTCAATAGGTTTGTTCTCAAGACTAGTCCAACCAACCTATGAAGTTTGAATGCGATCCGACAAACGGTAACAGAGTTATCATCCGGAAACCAATTTTCAAGATGGCCGCCGGTGGCTGGCGGCCATCTTGGATTTTGGATCATCGTCCATTTCGATAGGTTTCTTCCCAAGACCTAGTCCAACCATGCTATGAAGTTTTAATGCGATCTGACAAACGGTAACGGAGTTATCATCCGGAACCCACTCTGCCGCCCACACGCCCGACCGCCTGCCCGCTCGCTCGGATGGACGGTGCCATTACATAATACCACACCAAATTTTTTGGCAGAGTATAAAAATTGGAATCACTGATGATTGGACCAGTTTTCCGATCACTGAGGTGTTCAAATAACAGTGATTTCAAATTAATTGGCTGGATAAATTATACACATTAACACATAGCTTAATTAAACATAATCCCATTTACATGATAAATACATCATAATTCATATTCCTCTAGCACACACCTATACCAGCAGGTAAACATGAGTACATTAACAAAAACTTGCTAAAACACACTAAGCAGCTTTTGTCAGCCTGCCATTCAATGATTATGGGTTAGAGCGAAACTGTCAATATAGCGAGTTTATGCGATGGTTACTAAGGATACGGCTGGTTAAGGATACGGCCAGTGCCACACACTGTATGTATATTGTAGCATCACGATTAATGACGGTGGTGGCCTGATAAATGGATGAATCCAATCTGTCGTTCAGGCATATGACGTCATAATAAAGTACGTCACATACATGTAGGATGACATCACAATCATAATTGACAGAAATACTCTGTCATGAACTTGGAATAGTCCGTCAGTTGTACGAATTGTATGGCTTTACTAATTAATGCTTTCGTGATGAAACAGGACAAAACCAGCCTCTGTACTGATTTTGAGTAATGTCCATTTACAGGCCATGAGATTATTTTTGAAAATTTACCACTGAAATGCCTGGCTCAGTAACCGATCCAGTCATTACAGTGCTAAAATTTCAAAAAATACTCTTCTCTTGGCCTGAAAATGAGCATTCAATAAGTAAATAATTTAATTTTTTGAACAAATTTAGTCATTAAAATGCTAAAACACATTCTGTTGAACATTTTAAAACTAGGTTATCTGTATAGCTGCCATAAAATTGGGATTCTGGTAATTTAGGATTCAAAGTATATAAATCAATCCCAAAAAGCACAAAGCATGGCCGAAGCTTAGCTAGAGATGAGTGGAGGCATAGCTAAAAGCCTAAAACTGGATTCATTCATTGTCTAATTACATTATTAAATTCACATATGAGAATGTAGGTGTTCAACTTTAGCTATGTCCCATTGATTTCTAGCTAAGCTCCACCCACACATTGCCCGTGTTGGGATTGATCAATTCATGTACTCTCTGAATCTCAATTTTCAGAAAATTATACATGCTTAATATTTTGAAACTAACTTGACTGGGTGCTGCCACAGTGCCAGTCAAATTAGTTTCAAAATATTTAACAACATACTTATTAAATAGTAAATACATACAATTCGTACAACAATGTTGTCTGTCATCAATTAACTATTCGTGACGTACCTAGCTACGTCATTAATGACATAATTGATTATGACAACATCCTACACATCACATAGTTGATTATGACATCATATGATTGACTGAGAAACTGGAATCCTCCATTTGCAATCGATGCCCAGATTATGTGTGATGATATACAGTAATACAAACATCATGCAGTAAATCTGATACAAAATCCACCAGATATCATGACAACAACAACAACAACAACAACAACAACAACAACAACAACGGACAAAGTGATAATTTGTGTGTATGGTGCGTATTTTCTCTAGGGCCTTTACATAGGAACAGCAATAATAGGTTGCTCCATGGATGGAGCAGTGGCATCACATTATACACACATTATTATATCATTTCACAGCCATATCCTAATGTAGCCCTTTGGGTAATTATTGATCATCGCATTATAATCCCTAGCTTCCGGAAAGACCAGCCTCGGCAACAGTTCAACATTGTTATATCTGTAATGAAGTGGTATCATGTGCAATGGAAATGGACACCGATGCAGTGAGGATGATGAACTTTTTTCTTTGGGAATGGTTAGTGGGGTTTGAATCATAAATCGTTTTGCAAAATATTGCTGATTGGGAACCCATTCTTATCATTTCAATAGAATTACCCACCAATGTAAGCCAGTATCTTCATCAGATATGTCTGGTTTGTGCATCGAAAAGAATTTGAGTATAAATTGTGAATTTTAGCATAAGTTATTTCCATATATTGTATTCAACTTAGCTATGATTGGAGCCATTACGATTTCAGTTGGCTGGAATACATTAGGTTTATCAAACCACAACACCACCCAACTCTATTGAGATGACTAAATTGTTAACACAAATATTTATCCTAGCATTTTGTTATCTGTTAAGTTTGCATTGACATTGACAATAGATATGGTGAGCAAGATGAATGATGTCCTGGGGGTTGGGGTGGGGGTGGGGGTGGGGGGCCCTGTACTTCGCCCAATTACAACATCAGTATTTAACCCTGTAACACTCAAAATTGTTCCAGAAAAGTTCAATTTTCTCATAGAAAATGTCCATTTGCAGACTGTTTTTTGAAAATTTATTACTGGAATGACTGGCCCTCTTATCGAGCCAGTCATTCCAGTGGTAAATTCTCTAAAATAGTCTTCTCCTTGTCTGCAAATTGACATTTCTTAAGACCATTGCAGAAGCTGTTTTTGGCCGACATGAGTGTTAAAGGGTTCAACATTAGAAATGTATATGAGTAAAATATGAAAACTTAGTCTGGAAATACAAGATGTTCTATACAAAGTATGGAAACTGTGAACCTATTAACAGGAAACTTAAACATTTACTGAAAAAATTAATGAATGGATGAATGTACTGTTAGCTATGCCACACCCATCTCTAACTGAGATCTGCCCATGTCTTGTGCATATTGGGCTCGATTTATATACTTTGAGTCATGAACTGTCAGAAACCCAAACTTAAGGTAACTATACATTTAAGCTGCTGAATATTTTGAAACTAACTTAACTGGGTGCTGATGCTACTTATGTTGCTCAGGCAGCAAAACTTCTCAGGTAAATTAATTTCAAAATATTTAACAGAATGTTTACTAAACAGTAAAGACATACAGTTCTTACAACTGACAGACGCTTAAGAGTTCATTATGGGCGTAGCTATGTCAGTCACTTTACATTTTGATTATGAGGTCAGCCTACATGTGATGTAATTCATTATGACATCATATACTTGAGTGACAGATTGGATTCATCAATTTTGTGCAATGTACGATTTTGATTCACAGGCCAATGATGGGCATGCCTTTTCATGTATCAAATTCCCTTGACAGAACTTGAGTGACAATTGACCTTTCCATTTTTAGCTATGCCCCGCCCATCTCTAGCTAAGCTCCATCCACATCCCGCTGGTGTTGGGATCGATCGATCTCTGAACTCCCTGACTATCGATTTCAAGAAAACTATACAGGTAAGATGTTGAATATTTGAAACTAATTTGACTGGGCGCAGTTGCTGCCTATGGCAGCAACAGCGCCCAGTCAAATTAGTTTAAAAATATTCAACGGCATGTTTATTAAATAGCAAACAATTACAAAGACATACAATTCATACAACGTGTCAGATTGTTTGAGATTTGATAACCGTTTAAATAGAACCATTTGTGACGTAATGATTGTGACATCATCATACACACGCTGAGCTGATTATGACGTCGTACGAGGTCAGATGATGGATGGATACTCTGGAAAGGTGAATTAGATCCGTTCATACATGTATTTGCAAAATTTTAGAGTTCCAAAGTGAAAGGCGACCACCAGAATGACCAGCAGACAAATCAACCAATCTGGTTCTCATAAAGAAATTTGGTTCAGGTAAGTGCACTAGATGATGTTTTTCAGTTCTACATCAATTGTCCAAGCGCGTCCGCTTATCGAGCCAAGTACTCCAGTGGTAAATTTTCAAAAATTGTATTATCTTTCCATGAAAATTGACATTCGTAAAGACCACTGCACAGGCAAGTGTGCTCATCTTAACCCTTTAACACTCATATCAGCTAAAACGGCTTCTGCAGTGGTCTTGAGAAATGTCTATTTGCAGGCGGAGACTATTTTTGAAAATTTACCACTGGAACGACTGGCTCAATAACTAAAAAATAGTCTTCTCTTGGTCTGCAAATGGACATTTTCAATGAGAAAATTAAAATTTTCTTGAACAAATTCAAGTGTTAAAGCGTTAAACATACAAGGGTTAACCTGATAATAGAATTTCATCTACAAATCCCAGAAAAAGTAAATTCTTTACGATATAAAACTTATTCTGTTGAATATTTTGAAATTAATTTGACTGGAAGCAGTTGCTGACTAAAGTTGCTGCCTTAGGCAGCAAAGAATTCCAATCAAATTAATTTCAAAATATTTAACAGCTTTATTGTAGAGGTGCTTTTGAAAATGAGATACAGGGAATTCATCAGTGAAAGGGTTATTTGGCTTATCAAGATGCCCTTATGTGACCTGAATTCCCCAGAAAGAAAATGGTGACCATACATCAAGCTAAAACAGGATTTATCCCAATTTAGATAACCTCAGATTGGCGTCCATAAACCTAGCATATAATAGCTTAGCCAGAGGGGATGACATTCTGGTAATGTTCCTAAAGAGGCTTAAGCACATAAAACCATTGGCTCCATGCACATTAGGTGATTGGTCACTCTGCATACTGAACTGAAGAAGTTATTTTCATGAAAATAAGGTCATCCAAGATGGCAACCGAAGCATTTGGCCAATCAAGTTCCCTTAAACAAATTTGGTTCAGCTGTTGGTCCAGATGATGTTTCATGAGTTTTGAATCGATCCCCCATGCGGGTTCCGAGAAGATTTTTAAAGACGTTTCTAAAAGCCAGCCAAAATTGAAGATGGCTGCAAGCCAAATTGACCGATCGGCTTCCTTTAAACAAACTTGGATCCCTATGCCCTAAGGATGCTTCCTGCCAAACATACTTGAAATCGGCCAAGTAGTTCTCTAGAAGTTTATATTGAAAATTTCCCGTTGTTTTAGTATGGGAGTTTTTGGTGGGAAAATGATCCAAGATGGCCACAAAACCATTTATCCAACTGTTTTGAAAATGACAAATTTGAGATCAGAATAACAAAAACCCCATATAAAATCAATTTCGGCTTCAAAATCCATCAAATAAAAATATTCAATTTGGCCGGCAAACACATTTTGATTTGTCAATAGCGGACATGTTTTTTTATGCAGCAACTTCTCTTGAATAAAATTTTTAATGGCCCTTAGTCCATAATCATATCTGCTAAATTTTGGCCTGATTCGTTCAGTGGTTCTGGAGAAGTCGTTTTTGCTAAAACTAGGTCTACCAAGATGGAGAGAAGTTTATATTAAAAATTTCCAAATTACTTTAGCATGGGAGTTTTTGGTGGGAAAAAGATCCAAGATGCCCAAAACCGTTTATCCAACAGTTTTCAAAATGACGAATTTGAGATCAGAATACCCAAAACCTATATATAAAACCAATTTCGCCTTCAAAATCCATCAAATAAAAATATTCAATATGGCCGGCATTTAACACACTACATTTTAATTGGTCAATAGCGGCCATGTTTTTATAAGCATCAACTTCCCTTGAATGAACTTTAATGCCCCTTAGTCCCTAATTATATCTGCCAAATTTTGGTCCAATTCGTTCAGTGGTTCTGGAGAAGTCGTTTTCGCTAAAACTAAGTCAACCAAGATGGCCTCTGACCCATTTGGCCAATCAAGTTCTCTTGAACAATCATGGTTCTGCTCTTGCCCTAGATCATATTTCATGAGGTTTGCATCGATCCCCCAAGCTGTTTTGGAGATTTTTAAAGATGTTTAAAAAAATCGATCAAAATCTAAAATGGCTGCGGCCAAATTGGCCGATCTGGTTTCTTTGAAGAAACTTGGAACCCTATAGCCTAAGGATGCTTCCTGTCAAATATACTTGATATCGGCCCAGTAGTTCTTGAGAAGCCATTTTAAATAAATTTCCCATTGCTTTTGTATGGGAGTTTTGGGGGGAAAAATGATTCAAGACGGTCGCCAAACCGTTTATCCGACTTTTTCGAAAATGCTAAATTTGAAGTCAAAATAACCAAAACCCTATATAAAACCAATTTCGGCCCCAAATTCCATCAAATAAAAATATCCAATATGACCACCAAACATGCTACATTTTGATTGGTCCTTAGCGGCCATGATTTTTTACGCATCATCTTCCCTTGAACAAACTTTAATGGGCCTTAGTCCCTAATCATACCTGCCAAATTTTGGCCCGCTCTGTTCAGGGCTTCTGGAGAACAAGTTGTTTTAGCTAAAACTAGGTCAACCAAGATGGCCACCAAACCATTTAACCAATAAGTTCCCTTAAACAAACTTGGTTCATCTCCTGCCCTAGATCATATTTCATAAGGTTTGCATCAATCCCCCAAGCGGTTTTGGAGAAGATTTTTAAAGACATTTCTAAAAATCGGAAAAATTCCAAGAGAGCCAGGGTCAAATTGTCTGATCAGCTTTTTTTAAACAAACTTGAATCTCTATTCCCTAAGGATACTTCCTGCCATATATAATTGAAATTGGCAAAGTGTTTTTTGAGAAGACATTTGAATTTTCCCATTGCTTTAGTATGGCAGTTTTTGGCAGGAAAATGATCCAAGATGGGCGCCAAACAATTTATCCGACAGCTTGTCTTTTCTAAAAATCGCCCAATATCCGAGATGGCCGCTGGCCATATTGGCTTTGTTTGAACAAACTTGTATCCCTATGCCATAATGATGCTTCCTGCCAAATATAATTAAAATCGGCCCAGTGGTTGTTGAGAAGAAGTCGTTTAAAGGAAAGGTTGACGGACGATGGAGGACGGAGGGCGGTCGCCATGGCATAAGCTCACTTGGCCTTCAGGCCAGGTGGGCTAAAAATAAAAGTAACTAAGTTTGTGAGGTGGGTAATTTTTGCTAATAAATTCACTAGTCATATAGATGGCAAAATCAATCACCAGTTCACACAAAAGCTTTAAGTTGAAATCTCCACAGACAAACAGTTGCCATTAGGCTGGGATTGTAATAGTGGAGCTCAGTTCTGTATAGAAGGAATCTAATATTTATGGATCCGCTTTAACTTTTTCAGTAGTTGGGCCATATGCATTGACTGAGTATGCGGTGGAGCGTTTTCTCGTTGGTACAGCCAGGTCGATAATGGAACGCAATCAATGACGTATCCAAAACTAATGACATATATAATGGTCCAAGAGCCTTGGTCCGATTACAAAGCCTTAAAACCCTGGTATGTGACCTGTTTTTGCTCCATGAGTACTACTGAGCTTATGGCCTGTCTGTAGTTGCTGCTCTGAGTGTTTAGCTATTTTAGTCTCTTGAATGCATGTAACATCGATGTTATAGTGTTCACAGTCTGCACCTACGGTTTGCCTCTGATGTTGCAGTCTGACCATGTACATTCCACATAGCGATGTAAGCTCCTGCGAAGATCATGTCATCCGAGGATGTCGAACACAGTTTCTAGTTTGAAGAAAGTTAGACATAATCACAGTTGCTGCTGTATGTGGATGTCAGACCGAAAGCCCTGATGACTTAGTTTCCCAACAAAGTTGGTACTTAGAGAGGAGACCGGTGTGGAGGTGTCTATTTTCTCTTTATTGTGTGAGGTCTCTTAGTTTGATAACAAATCAATGCAGGCCAGCTGTTTGCCTCCTGTTATTACCACCTAGTGAATATATTCTAAACATTGATTTGGGGGCAGGGTGATTCCTTTGTAATAACGGGTATGTGAGAACATCTAGAGATCCAGTCTGTCACTCAAGTATATGATGTTATCATCAATTACATGACTTGTACAACAGGTTTACGCCACAGCGCAAATTGTATGATTTTAATGAATTTACAATTTAAATAGAAACATTCTGTTGAATATATTGAAATTAATTTGACTGGGAGATGTTACTGCTATAAGCATTTACAACCACCAGTTAAATTAGTTTCAAATAGTCAACAGCTTGCATGTATAATTACATTGAAATTTAGATTCTGGGAATTCAGGTTTCAAAGTTTTAAATTGATTCCGACACACTTAAAAAGTGAGCGGAGCTTAGCTAGAAAGGGGTAAAAATGGAATCCTCCTTTAAATTTTGAAGTAATACATGTATTAGTACCTATATATAAAATGAGTTCATATCGAGACAAATCGCAAGCAATTCACCTTTCCAGCTTATCCATCGATCATCTGACATCATAATTAACTAAGTGACATGTCTGACGACGGTGTACGAATTGTATGTCTACTATTTAACAAACATTATCTTGAATATTTTGAAACTAATTTGACTGGGAGCTGTTGCTGCCATAGGCAGCAACAGCACCCAGTGGAATTAGTTTCCAAATATTCAACAGCTAAAATGTATTGTTTTCTGGAAATTGATAGTCAGGGAGTTCAGAGATCGATCGATCCCAACACGGACGTGGTGTGGGTGGAGCTTTGATTGAGATGGGCAGGGTATAGCTAAAAGTGTAAAGGACCATTACTAATCTTTCAGAAGCATCTGTTCAAGTGAAGCTTTAAGTGTAATGTTAGAACTCCAGGCAGTTCATCATAAAATACAAACAAGATGGCCGATTGCAAGTTAACACTTTAATCATAAAGATTGATCAAGAAAATTTTGATAAATGTCCATTTACAGGCCAAAAGAAAACTATTTTTGAAAATTTATCATTGGCATGACTAGCTGTGTTATCGGGCCAGTCATTCGTGTGGTAAATTATCAAAAATACTCTTCTCTTGGCCTGTAAATGGACATTCCGCAAGACCACTGCAGAAGCCTGTTTTGACCTGCTTGACAATTAAAGGGTTAAGATGAGAGGACAGCAAATCAACTGACCATTAAATAACTACAGAGAACTACAGCGATGTTCACACAGTTCAATACTTACCCATGAATAATACCGAGCAATTAATGGACAAAACTGCTAACCAAAATTTGCTCTTATCGAGCCAGCTAGTCCTGTTGTACATTTTCAGAAACAGCCTTCGTTTGACCTGCAAATGAACGTTTCTCAAGATACTGCTTGGCTTGGTCATTACATGTGGATATCTTCATCATATTTGGTCCAGAAAATCAAATTAAGACCATTTGCAGGTCAAGAGAAGACCTTTATAGAAATTACCAGAAATACCTGGCTCGCTTATCAAACCTGTCGTTTTAATGTTAAATTGTCAAAAAGTGTCTTCTCTTGGCCTGCAAATGGACATACTTCAAAACCAGAGACTGGATTTGGCTGGCTTCACCATTTAATGGTTAGATTAGCGCAGTTTTGAATCAAAAAATTTCCATTACAATACAATCACACATAGGCTTTTGTTATATGCTACATCAGCACCAAGTAAAATTACTTAAAATATTAAACAGAATATTTTGCAAAATGTTAAAAATCTTTGCTTTTGATGGCTTAGGTTCAACAGGCTAATTCTTTAAGGGCAAAACCAGCCACTACAATGGTCTTGATGAATGTCGTCCATTTGCAGGCTAAGAAGACCATTTTTGAAAATTTTACCACTGAAATGACTGGCTCAGTAACCTGAGCCAGCCATTCCAGTGTAAATTATTTTTAAAATGTCTTCTCTTGGCCTGCAAATGGACATTCAATAATCAAATAATTTGACACTCTTGAGAAAACTTTGCCATTAACCCTTTAATCTTTGAATTTTGTCCAAGAAAATATCAATTTTCTCACAGAAAATTTCCATTTGCAGACCAAGAAGACTATATTTGAAAATTTACCACTGAAATGATTGGCTCGGTTATCAAGCCAGTTCCTCCAGCGGTAAATTTTCAAAAATAGTCTTCTCTTGGTCTGCAAATGGACATTTCTCAAGACAACAGCAGAAGCCTTTTTGGTTGACATGAGGGTTAAATGGTTTAAGGTTTTGGTGGGTGTGAGACAGGGGTACCATATAGCGAGGTAGGCAGTACAGATATGTGATTGTAATTCTCAAATGCTCATGAGTCTAAACCCTAGCATTGGGAACTAGCAAATAAACGCCATAAAGATTACAACACACACACAATGCTCATTTAGTCTGTCTTTGAGGGTGCATAAAGTTTCGCCTTAATGTACCATTTTCCCCCACATTTTTTGCCTATAAGTAGGCAAACTATATTTCTCGATCGGCAGTGCACACTGCCATTTATCTTAGTCAATTAATTGTCTCATCAGAATGCGCTTATGTGACATGAATTTGCAGGAAGAAAATGGTGACCATACATCAAGCTAAAACAGGATATATCCCAATTTAGATAACCTCAGATTAACGTCCATAAACCTAGCATATAATAGCTTAGCCAGAGGGGATGACATTCTGGTAATGTTCCTAAAGAGGCTTAAGCACATAAAACCATTGGCTCCATACACATTAAATGATTAACCAGTCTGCTTACTGAACAATCCTATGATGCTGAATGACATTTTGAAAACTATTTGAGCAGAGGTTGTTGATGTTATCAGCATAAATAACATTCAGTCAAATCATGTCTAACCTGTTAAACCGTAAACACCAGACATGACAGTTATTTAATAGGATCAGTTTTCAATGGAGGAACCCAGTTTTAGCTATGCCCTGCCAATCCCTAGCTAAACTCCCTAACTATTAATTTCCATAGACCTATACAGTTAAACTGTTGATTATTTTGAAACTAATTTGGCTGTTGCTGCAGCCAAAATATTCAACAGCATGTTTATTAAATAGTAAAGACATAAAATTCGTACAACAATACTTAGTCAATCATTAATTAAGCATTCATGATGAACTTATCTACGTCATCCATGACATAATTGATTATCACATCATCCTACACATCACGTAGTTGATTATAACATCATATGATAGATGGATAACTGGAAAGGTACATTGGATTAGTTTCCATAGATCCAGAATGTACTCCGAGCTGGATCCTGGTTATATTCATTGATTTATTTAGAGATATAGATATTGGATAATTGCAGTAAAAAGGATGTAGGAAACATGACATATAATATACCTCTAGTCAGGGCCCCTTCTCCCATACAACTCAGCAGATGTTATTATTTTTTATGTAGAACATCAGTTAATCATTTGTGTTGAAACTGGATGTCTATGGTGTTCGATGATAAGTGTCTTTCAGTTAACCCTTTAAAATTCATTTCAACCAAAAATGGCTTCTGCAGTGGTCTTGGAAAATGTCCATTTGCAGACCAAGAGAAGACTATTTTTGAAAATTTACCACTGGAATGACTGGCTCGATAACCAAGCCAGTCATTATGGTGGTAAATTTTCTAAAATAGTCTTCTCTTGGTCTACAAAAGGACCTTTTCTGTGAGAAAACCTAAATTTTCTTGAATAAATTCGATGGCTAAAGAGTTAAGCATTGAACCAGACATGTAAATACATCTATTAGTTCTTGAAACTGACAGTTATTTACTGTCTCCTCTTGTGACTATAGTAAGCATTGCTTGTAGACACAATAATGGTCAGGACAGACAAAAACGGCTTCTCCATGCACTTGAGAAATGTCCATTTGCCCAGCTGTTTGCAGGACAAAATTTGCGAATTTTGGAACAGTTTGGCTCGATAAATGAGACATTCCAGTGGTAAATTTGCAAAAATATTAATCTCTTCACCTGCAAATCAACATTCACAAAGAGAATATTTTGATATTTTGAATATAAAAAACAGCTATAGGGGAAAGATACTGACTATTTTGAAACTAAGTTGACTGGAACCTGCTGCTGATATGGCAATGGTCAACCAAAACATCCCTCTGATGCGGTCTTGAGGGATATCCATCTGCAGGATAAGCGAATCTAGTCTTGACAATTTTCCACTGGAATGACTGACTCGATAATCGAACCAGTCATTCCAGTTGCAAATTGTTAAAAAATAATCTTTGCTTGGTCTGCAAATGGACATTTTTTGTTGAGAAAATTTTAATTTTGTTCCTGACCAAATCTGACCATTAAAGGGTTAAAGTGTTAACAGCTTATATGCTGTGATTGGACAGCTGGGAGTATAGCTGACTCGATTATTCAACTTATACAAACAGGTAATCCAGCATTAGCCAGATCTACTCTGAGGCACTCTATTCATCAAACAACACACACATGCACATGCATATGTCTACGCCAACACACACGCACACTCCATCAACTGTTCTACTGCTTAGAGTCCCCGAGATCATGTTTGGTAGAAATAAACTTCCCACGATCGTGGAAAAAACCCAACAGACCCCTCCCCCCCCTGTGGGTTGGTCTGTAGTTTTATTAATCACTATAAAACATACTTACCATTCAATCACTACTTGCTATATCAACTACTCTGCTTTTAGCCACCAGGATAAGATTTTTATGCTTGCTTACAAACCCCCATATGCCTATTCCGTTTCTATTTATACCCTCAACCAGGCTACTGGTAGGGTACACACCCAGCATATGACCTGATAGTGACTGGCACCAATCTGTACTCACTCCTTGGTGACACCTGTCACTGAGTATGCTCGCGCATGTGCATAGGAGCCTAAATAGGAAACAGATTAACTTTTCCAAATTTAAGTGCAAAATATTACAAACAGATTCTCAAATCATTCCCATGCGGGGTGGTTAAGACCGGGTCGTAGTGATTGGATGGTAAGTATGTTTTATAGTGGTTAATAAAACTACAGACCAACCCACAAGGGGGGGGGGTCTGTTAGGAATTGTTATTACACCACAAAAGCATCAATTACCGCTCAATTACTACTTGCTAAACCTGTAGATTTTGTCAGTTTCCCACTTAAAAACCCTTGGTGGGTGGAGATTTGAGAATCAATAAACAAGGATATAAATTAAACAACTCATATCCAAATGTTAATAAAATAACATAATAGTGCTTCCATAACAAATCACACAGTGATTATCAAACAAGTAAAATTGTCAACTCAATGAAATAAACAAAACAAGAGAATATTCTCACCATTTCTGACAGACATACAGACTAATGAAATTGGTGAGATGTGCTTGGTAAATGTCCCCTTGTCTTGTTTAGTTAAAAAAGTTATATTTCTAATAAAGGAGGCCGCTGGGCTTTGATCCTTTAAATAGAAAGAGGTTAAAGTCAATTCAGATTTCCAACCTGCGACTTGCATTCATGGCGTTGTCCAATGATGAGCCGGTGAAAAGAGCGAAGGAGGAAGCTATACCACGAAGGTCGAGAGCCTTGACATGGCTAAATTGACCTCACCTGGGGAGGCAATCTCATAGCATAATTTTATGGTCTCACAGATCCATCTGACAACTGTGGCCTTAGAAACTGGTCTAGCCAACCCCTTCGCATACGGAACCCATAAGTGCAAAGAATCAGATCTTTTTAAAATTGGTACAACGTTTATAGACTTTTAAGGCCCTGACAGGACACCAGAATCCGTCCGATGGCAAAAGAAAAAAAATTTAAATAATAGGTTTGGCTGAGTATAGGTTAGACTGGGCCATCGATAAAAAATCCCTTAGACTGTCCCCAGAATTGATCAATAATTTTTAAATAATAGGTTTGGCTGAGTATAGGTTAGACTGGGCCTTCGATAAAAAATCCCTTAGACTGTCCCCAGAATCGATAAATCTGTCTTTTTCTGTGGCAAGAGAATGAATTTCGGATCTTCTCCTAGCTGAAGTCGCAGCAACAAGGAAAACAGCCTTAAGAATCAATAGTTTGAGACTGATAGAACCAATTGGCTCAAAATGGTGACTTGCCAAAACATGAAGAATCAAGTCCAAATTTCAGGAAGACAAAGGCTGGAGGACGAATATTGTCCAATCTTCTAATAAAACCATTGAGAATCCTTGATATCAGCATTCAGAAGACAAGGAAGAGAAGAAGCCAAAGAAATCTATAGCCCCTAACGGTGATAGCTGATAAATGAAATGAAATGAATAGATACGATTAAAAATCTAACACCTAGGAAATAGAAATGGAATCAGGCAAGAAACCATGCTTTAAAAAACATACTCCAAAGATTTAATAGTTGACCTTTGTACAAATTTGACAGGTCGACTCCCTCCTGGAAGAGACAATGATTTCCTGAGATCATGAAGAAAAGTTGATCTCACAGAGACTGGACACTCAAAAATTCTCCAAACAGACAGGATGAAGAATTCTAGATTGGATGAAGATGTAAGCCCCTTACTTGAGCGAGATCGACCAGACGACCCGGATGGTCTGGTCTTATGTTTTACTAATTACATATACCTAGCTCCTTGCATTACTATTGCTCTTTCCTTTTACAGCCAATGTTTGCTGTGTAAAGTGATTAGAGAGTGACTGCAGGCTTCTTCAGGAATCTCCATACTCTCTCCAATGATGAGATCCATAGCAATTCGCTTGAATGCTATATCTCAGAATGAGGTAGAAAGAGGGTTAATACTTAACCCAGAGCCATTGAATGAGTCATAGGGCACAATGATCATCTCATTGGCTGACAAACATCACATGACTTTGTTGTGGCAACCAAGTCTTCATTCCTTGACGAATCCAGTCATATAATCCAGCTTTGTGCAGATTCATGAAGAGGCAGATGATCCTATCACTACTCGACTCTGAATCCAACTAAATCTGAAAATTAAGAATTTTCCTAACTAGTTAACATTATATGACTAAATATTCTTTACTAAATACCCAAATATGTCAAAATCTGACATATCTGGGTATACTCTAAGGCTGAGAGATATAGTAAATATCTTATACTGAATATAACTATTCTAACAAGATATGACCAAAGAACAAAGCCTCAAGGGCCCCTCCCACCCAAAACCTTTTTTTTTACAGAGGGGAGGCTTGAGGTGGGCCCTAATGCAAGGAGGTAGGTATATGTAATTAGTAAAACATAAGACCAGACCCTCCGGGTCATCTGATCATTATTACTACATTACAACCTACCTCCTTGCATTACTATTGCTCAAATACAGATTTCAACACTGCACAACACCCGGAGGGAGGCAAATTTTTGTGCAAAATTGATGTAAAAATAGAGAATTAACACACAGTTAGAAATAACGAGTGATAAAGATACTCAAAGACAGAAATTCCTAAGAATTGCCCTCCTAAGCATCTTACAGATAGAGGTGCAGAATCATGATAATGATAATAAGAGACAGAAAAGGCTCTCAAAAGGTAAGAAAGAAAGATTAACATGCAGATAATAAATGAATGATATCCGTGATAGGATAGATGATATGAAAAAAAAGAGGGTGAAACACACACACACATGAGAAGTAAGTAATGAATACACACTCACCCTAATGAGAAGATCTAAGCGAATGAAGATGATGAATTAAGGGAAGATGATGAATGAGGAATGCGACTCATGGTCCCAGAAGCTACTCTATGAATATTTTTATAGAAGAAAGATGAGGGACCAGAATCCTTAAGATAGAAGTTAATAAAGGTGTTCTCAGACTTCCAATTAGCTACTTGCATGATATCATCTAATGATGAACCATTAAAAAGGGCACAAGAAGTAGCAAGGCCCCTAACATCGTGGGCCTTGACCCCCACTTATGCATTATCACCAGGAGATGCAAGATCATGACAAATTTTAATCGTATCTATGATCCAGCGGAAGATTGTGGTTAAAGAGGCAGGATGATTCACAATGTCTGCAAATGTAACCCAAAGATGTCTATTGTCTGAACATTTAGAATCCGTACAAAGTTTATACATATTAAGGGCCCTAACAGGGCACCAGACAGAATCATCTGGTGACAGTGAGGAAAGTTTATGAATTATGATTGGTTTACCCAAGAATTTTACAGACTGAGTTTTAGATAGAAATTCAGCCCTAGGATAGAGAATAATGCTATTACCTGTAACTTGAAACCTATCTAGTTCAGCTGAAAGAGCATGAATTTCTGAATGATGACTAGCTGAAGCTATTGCAAGAAGAAAGACTGCTTTAAGAGTAAGATGTTTCAAGCACACAGAACCCAAAGGTTCAAAATGGTTTCCTGCCAGAACCTGTAATACCAAGGAGAGGTTCCAAGAAGGGAGGGGTTTCCTAAACGGAGGGCGAGAATTACCCATACCCTTAATAAGGTTGTGAAAGTGTTTGTGAACTTGGACTGAAGGGTCAATTAAGCACTTGATGAAAGAGTTCAGACCAAAACGATAGGATCTAAGTGTTAGCTGAAAATTTCCTCTGATCAAAGAGGAAAACGAGAAAGTCAGTGACCTGGTTTACAGAGGCCTCAATGGGAAAGATAGAATGGTCACAACAACATTTTTTGAAAAATTAAAATATAGCTTTATAAATGTTTCTGGTGGAAGATTTGAGCGAGTTCTCCAATAATTCTTGAGATCTGATAGAAAGGACTGTCGAAGACAGGGGCAACTCGACAGTTTCCAAACTGACAGGTGAAATATTTCCGGATTATGATGGAGAATCCTGCCTCTGTTTTGGGATAAAAGATCGTGAGAGACCGGAAGAAGTAGAGTGAGATCTACAAGAAGGTCCAGGAGATCCGGAAACCACAATCTTGTCAGCCAAAACGGAGCTATTAATAGGACTATGCAGGGATGTTGTCTGATCCTTCTGAGGACCAGCGGAATGAGAATCATAGGGGGAAAGGCGTAGGCGAACCTGATGTCCCATGATTGAGCTTGAGAGTCTACTGCCAGAGCCAGAGATTCCGGGGAAGGAGATATGAAAGTGGATAGCTTTCTTTTCTTGAGAGTAGCAAATAGATCTACATGGGACCGAATTGAAGGAAAATGGGTTGGACTACAGCCTCTTTCAATTCCCACTCTATTTCTGGTATCTTTGAAGGGAGAGATAATGGGTCAGCCAGAAAATCAGTTTGCCTGGAAATGAAATGCTTGAAAGAAATGTAGCGAGACCTGCACCAATGGAGAATGATCATGATCTCTCGACCCAGGGAAACTGGCATGGACTGGAACGCGCGCACGCTCACACACACACACACACACACACACACACACACACACACACACACACACACACACACACCTTTTGATGATAGATGAACAAGACTACTGTGAAATTGACAGACCTGATGAGGATTGACATACCGAGAACCATGGGTTCCTAACAAGCTAGGGAACCAAACAGTCCACAGTTCTAAAAGATTGATGTGTAAGATGATTCTAGGAGGAACCAGATTCCTGAATCTTTATGGAATTCCAAAAGACTCCCCATCCCTCCAGAGATGTATCTGTGAAAAAGATAGCCGGAAGAGTTGAAGGATGGAGAGGAACCCCTAACAAAGGGATTGACTATATAATCAAAACTGGCAATGAACCATGATAGAAACTTGATGAGGATCCGATGAATCAGAGAATCTAGAGATTGATTCCATTGGGCCTTAAGATAAAACTGGAAAGGTGTTCTCATCAAAGGAACCCAAGGCATCACCTTCTCTACTGGAACCATGAGGTCTACTATTCTGTAAGGACCTAGCCGACACTAATTTGCCTACCATGAGAGACTGAATAGTGAATATCAGTGTTTGAACATTTGGAATGGATGGAGGCTAACTTCGCATGAGAGAGGATGAAAGAGACCCCCAGGAGGGTAAAACATGAGTCAGAGGAACCTTTTCATAATAAGATATCATGTATAATGAGCCTTGCAACGAACGAGACAAAAATGGAAAGACCACCAATAAGGATGATTATAAATCAATTGTAAATAGCGGAATGAAATATCGAGGGATGTACACCAGTGAAGAATTATCAAGGACTCTTGGAAACAGACACCAAACTGGTCCCACCCCCATGATTGAAGAACTAGACAACAGTGAAGTGTCCATGAGGATAAGAATTAATCAACCGTGTAATAAGGGATCTCAGAGGACTAGAATAAGGATTAAAAAATAAGACCTAATAACCAAGAGAATAAGAAGCCTACCCACGGAAGCCATACTTATATGATACCTAATATCTGAATAAACAAAGATATAAATGAAGAATAAAAGCTAAAAAGTCTCAAATTCTTATTAGGGATAGGCTGATAAAAGATAGGACATAAGATAGTTAAGATATTTCTTGAGTTATCTCAGAATTAGATCAAAGTGTTCATGAGTCTGATAAATAAATTGGGATATTACAATGAGATCAGACATAGACTTCCAAGCATTAATTTATATCAGGGACCAATCTAACCACCAGCCAATCAGCCAAATGCTAGTAAGAATGAAGTCTGACTAACCAAGGGCAGAATTGGAAAAATCATTGGCTAAAGAATACAAATAATTTAACTTTCTTGATTGGTTGAATCCTGAACAATTCCAGTGTAACAAAATGCAAAACAAAAATTCATGTTTACGTTGTTGAACATATTAAAACAATATGCCCAAAAAACAACTTTTAAACATATGAAGTTCAAATAATCAATACATATTTTATATCGAAAGACTGTATTGAATCTGGACTGTGAAATTAAAGCAGGCTATTAATTGATGAGGACTGACTGCAAACACGATCCTAAGTGAAATTAAAGAAAGATGTGGCTAAAATATATACTATTTGATTAGAAAAGAAAAATATTTGAATAATGTACTGGCTAGAACATAGCAAATATCAGATCTGTCCCGGTATACTATTGGACAGTAATGTCTGCTGAGTCGAGAGAAAGCGATATTTCTTAATTGAAAGCGTTATATCCATATTCTAATTTTTCATACTAATTAAAAGTTGTACATATTGAAATAAAGAAAAACTATATATAGTGATTTATCAGATTAAGTGGCAAATAGAAATCCCATAGAAACTTATGGGAGGGGAGTGAGTCCCGCTATAGTCAGAAAGAATTAACTAAAATAGAACTGATCTAAGTTAGGAATGAATAATATCCAAAAAGAATTACTCCATGTAAACAAAAGGGGAATGAAATATATACGGGACGAATTGACAATGACCTATATGCATGGTGATGACAATTCTGACAGTTACTGGAAGTAGATAAAAAGGGATTGAAAAGGATAAATTTTGGGCCCAAAATTACCAATCCAGCAATGGTGGGAAAGAACATGACTCTAAATAACATGTTTTAGCTAAGGAACATGAAAAATGGGTATATAGAAGAGAAAAAAGCGATAATGTCACTGTGACGGAATGAGACTAGGACGAATAGACTGCCGAATAAATAGGTCTATGTGTTTCGCCGATAAGAACTGGTACAGTTAAGAATAGCGAAATACGGGAAAGAAACATGATAAAGAAATCACAAAACACCAAGAGCGCAAATCTAATCTAACTTTAGGTAATGAATATTATACAATAAAAGGGGGGGGTGATAAATGGGGAAATTAGTCTTAAAAGAATGAAATATTCATGATAAAAATATAGCATGATCGGCAAATTCTCCAAACGTCTTGAAAGTATGCCAACCCGTCAACTCAGAAGGGAGAAGGAGTACTATACAAAAAGATGAAAGACCCGAATAGAACTGTGCCTCTAACTCGGGGCAAAAAAATGACCGAAACAAAGCTAATTAGAATTGCGTAGTAAACTGACAGATCAGAAAATGTGCAGGATGACGGAATCAGAAATTAGAATCGTAAGAAAAAGCTAAGAAATAGACAGTAAACTACCGGGAGAAAGATGAGATCCATACAGACCTAGGGAACCCGGGAATGGATCTAATAATCCCAGATGCGACCCTGAACCATCTCTGGTATTACTAATAAATATCATTAGGATAATTTAAAATACAAAAGTCACGTGATCATGCAAAACTGAACAACATGATGCATACAGTGAACGTGATGGCATCAGTGTTATTGATTGATTTTAATAATGCGTATGTTTGTATATTTCTATTTTGTTGACATTGTAAACCTGACTGTAAATGTATGCAAATCAGCCAAGTGGCATAAAAAGCAAACAAAATTTACTATACTAATAGAATCCCAGAGAGAACCCGCCGACCGTTCAGAAATCATTTGACAGTTAAATAGAAGATGACTAAGAAATTTAGAACTAACCCGGCTCCGGAGCGCAACTAGGCCCCGAAACTGGGGAAACATTTGAAAGCCATATGAGGATTGACCCAAATTAGAAGCAATATTAATTCTAATTAGACACGCCAGAACTACCGGTACCGACTAGGCCGGAGCCGGGACGGGAAAACCGGGAGAAATTTTCAAATTTAATTGACACGCCGGAATGACCGGTCCCGATTCTGGCCAGGGCCGGAGCCGGAGCGGGAGAACCGGGAGAAATTAAAAAAAAAATTTAATTCTGACACGCCTGAAAGAGATAGACTTGAGAGGAAAATAGAACCCGAAGAATCCCTAGAAGCCGGAGCCAGATAAAAATCTGGGTCCGGACCCCAAGAAAAAATTGGTAACTTAAGTTGGCCGGCTTCCCGACCCGGGTCCGGGACAAAACCCGGACCCGGGGTCGGAACCGATACAAACAGTACTCCCGAAGTTTCTCCAGAGGCCAAACCCGGATCAAATTCTGGGTCGGGCCCCAAGGAAGAAATTGGCAACCTAGACCAGTCCATCCCCAGACCCGGGGCCGAGAGAAAACCCGGGCCCATGGCCGGAAGACTAGCTGGAGAAACAGTAGAAACAATGTATGATGTGAGAGCACTTGAACATCTCTGGTCGGGAATCCTTCTACCCAGCCAGTGAAGAAGTAGTAGTGATAGGATATGAAGACCCGGACCGACTTACAACCCGCTCAGGTGCAGGCTGCGGAATGTTGATTGATGGAGAGCCGGACCGCTCGGGCCTGAGAAAGGATGAACCTGACTCGGTCCTCATAGGCGCAGGATGCGGAATGTTGACTGTAGAAGGTGCTTGAGTTGAAATGACTGCCTTCTGAAGCGATGAACGAGGCGAAACCTGAGGCTTTTTCATACTTTTGTTCTTTCCTGTCATTGATGATTTTGAACCCCTGAAACAGTGAAGATCAGTAAGACGTAAATCACTCTTGGACTTGAATAAGCGTTTCCTAGGAACAGTCAGTTCTGACATTTCCCCTTCAACAATATCAGGAAATGAAACCTTAGAAGCTGACTGGTCCAGGATCATTTTATTAATTCTGACATCAATCGATGCATCTATATTGCTCACTTATTTCTGCAGGCATTCCATTGATAATACAATCCTTTCAAGGATGGATGAATCAAGTGAGGGCTCGGGTTTGGCCTTTATTTTAATCGCAGACCCTAAAGGAGAAGAATTCCCTTTAGAGTGATCAGGTGTGTTAGGTTTGAAAAAGGCAAGTCTAGAGGCCTGGGACCATGAGCTGCAAATAAGACAGGATGATTCAATAGAGCACGAAGTGCATTTAAGGCACACATGGCCAGAATGTTCTGTCTTGATGAATCTATGGTAGCTGGTGTTAGGACATCTAATAGAATGAAGAGCAATCTCCTTTTCTTTAGACTTGACTTTACTCTTCTTCGGAGACTTTTTCAAATCTGAATCGTAAAAGAGAAAGATTTGATAGGGTAAAGTCCCAAAGATAAAAAAGGGATCAGACAACGCTGAAGCCAATAAACAATAGAGAACAAACTAGTCTCTAATCTATTTAATATTGGTTTTTCTTTAAGAGAGTATGTTATGAGATATCATGGATTTCATGCTCAAATGCTAACCAAGCATGTACATAGGTAACTTAAACAAGCTACTGTAAGGAAGAAGCAATTATAGACAATAACTATGTCTAAAACACTCTGGGTGTAAAAAAACAAAACTGGTAACATGCCTACCACGAAAATGGAAATGATAACTAAAATCAATATTGATCAAAAAGACCTACAACCACTTATCTTAGACGGTCTTTTCTTTTTGTCTGACATCTTGTTGATCCTTTGAACGCTTGAAATAATCCCACAGCAGTATTGAAAAGTTTAAAACTTTTTTAAAACTGGCTATAAAATTTTTCACTACCCCTACCTTCACTAGTAGGAAAAGGAATGAAGACTTGGTTGCTACAACAAAGTCATGTGATGTTTGTCAGCCAATGAGATGATCATTGTGCCCTATGACTCATTCAATGGCTCTGGGTTATGTATTAACCCTCTTTTTACCTCATTCTGAGATATAGCATTCAAGCGAATTGCTATGGATCTCATCATTGGAGAGAGTATGGAGATTCCTGAAGATGCCTTCAGTCACTCTGTAACCACTATACACAGCAAACATTGGCTGTAAAAATTTCATCCTACTATGCTTCCCTTCAGAGAAGGAAAGAGCAATAGTAATGCAAGGAGGTAGGTTGTAATGTAGTAATAACTGATGATACTGGGAGAAGGCTAGCAAAAGCTTACCAGAAGATCGAGAAAGGCTACCAAACAGATCCTCTTTGACCAAAAGGGTGCTGCTCGAAGAAATTCTTTAAATTGGTCCATGACTATCTTCAGAACAATTAGAATCAGGAATATTGAAAGAAACATGAAATCTAACAATCCTGTCCAGAACTGAGACAGTGCGATCATCGCCCAAACCTGACTGGCCGAAAACGGAGACATGAAAGCTAAGATCTGGGCAACCAGACATGTCGCAAAAAGATCTACATGGGGAAGACCCAGAAGCTTAAAAATGCTTTCGGCAACAAACCTCTTAAACTGCCACTCGGTGAGTGAGAACTTGCTAGCACTGAACTACTGGTCTGCAAGAAATATTCATCTAACTGGAACATGACTGGGAACTAGAGCTGGTCGGTCTGACGGTAGTACCGTGAAGACCACGGTATACCGTGAACCGATACCGTGACCGTTGACATTTCCAAATACCGTGAATACCGTCCATAATGTTTGAGCAATATTTGAGAAATATATTCATAAAATCTGACTTGACCAAGGGTAAATAAGTGCTAATAGTGCCAAAAATACAGGCATCCCTACCTATTAGCCGAGCTGAGGTGAAAGGGTTGTTGTAAAAACAAACATCAAGACGTCAGTTACAAAATAATGACAGGCAGAATTGTATGTCAAACGTACGTCTTGAAAGTCTCACGGTAAAATTGCTTTATTTAAAACATCTAAACTCATTCTCTGGCCGTCCACCGGTAGTAATTGCACTATAATATATTCCCTATTCCCGTTTCTATTATTTGTAATTTATTACTCCAAGCATTTTGTCACCGAACAAACATGCTAGAATAACAAAATAACATACAAACTGTGCTATTCAAACACAACAGCGATCTCGCAAAGACGTATCTGATTGGTTGTTCATGAACTAGACCATGGGAAAATACATTACTATGCTGAATTTATCAATGAAACGTTTTTGTGGTGTAATAACAACTGTGAATAATATGAACATTTTTGTCTTCAAAATGGACACAAAATGTCTTTGGTTCAATTGACTCGACACTTGGTCACCTTTAAGGGCTTATAATGCTTGGCTCTGGTAACAATTTTAAATTAGATCCATCCATTGCTTTTCGGGAAATCTGCTTTACTGTATCTAAAGTCAGACCAGTATGAAATGTATGGAAGAGATATTTACTACATGCTTTCTCTTGGAAATTTAACCAATTGGCATGAAACTTAGCAGATGTCTAACCCTTTAATGGTCAAGTTGGCCAAACATGGCCTCTGCAATAGTCTTGAGAAATGTCCATATACAGGAAGAGATAATTTTTGAAAATTTACCATCGATTATCGAGCCAGTCATTCCAATGGTAAAATTTCAAAAATACTCTTCTCTTTAATTGCAGATGGACATTCAATAAGGAAATATTTTGATTTCCGTAACCAAATTTGGCCAGTAAAGGGTTAATAATGTCTTAGCATCTCCTCAAATAGAAAATTATTGACCGTAAGCATTTTCAAGCCACGCAATACTAAGTGAGTAATTTTTTGCCTGCAATCATATTTCTAGGATGATGAGAGAAATGACATCTGTCACACACAAAGACAGTGCATGACTAAGTATACTTCCAAAACAAAATCATTGGTAACCATAAAAACCTTTCTGCAATGGCGAGACCAAATCTGCCACTCTGAGTATATGATGTCATAATCAATTATATTGTACATCATTTAAGCACAAGTGGAAAGAGCATAGAAAGCCATTCATGTATTGCACAGAAACATTCCTGATATGATCATCTATATACCTCAACCATGACAAGTGGCTAAGGAGAAGATACGTTTTGACAATGTCCAGTAAATCTTTCATAAAATTTCAGATTTGCACCCCAAGTATCGACCGATTAAAATTCTGAATAGAAGTTCTGAAGCCTACTACCATATGACCATTCCAGCCAAATTTGGTTGAAATTTGTCAAACTGTTAAAGCGATGTGATTTAACAGCCTAATGGATGGATGATGGATGGACGCCAGACTGGTGTCGGATGGCCGGCATGGCATAAGCTCACTTGTCTGTTCAGGCGATGCGAGCTAAAAATATCAAATAATTAATAATTAATTATAAGAGACAGGCTGACCTGCAACAGAATATAAGCAATGGTGAGTGGTATCTCAGAATAGCCATACTAGATGGCTGTTCATGCTAAGTGAGCTTGAACACAAGTGATGTGCGTGAGTGTATGTGTCTATGCATGTGCACATGTGTGGGTGCATGTATGTGTGCACGTGTGTATGTGCTTACCTGCATGCATTAGTGTACACGTGCATACATGCATATGTGCATATCTGACAAACTCTTAACCCTTTAACCCTTGAATTTGTTCAAGAAAATTTTAATTTTCTCATAGAAAATGTCCACTTGCAGACCAAGAGAAGACTATTTTTGAAAATTTTCCACTGGAATGACTGGCTCAATTATCAAGCCAGGCATTCCAGTGGGAAATTTTCAAAAATAACCTTCTCTTGGTCTGCGAATGGACATTTCTCAAGACAACTGCAGAAGCCATTTTTGGCTGGTATGGGTGTTAAAGGGTTACGGCTGGATGGAACATTGTCAAGTGAAGAGTTAATGGCAATCATTGCTATATAATGGGACCAAAGAAGCCTGGAAAGTCAGCCAATATGACCTGGAGATACAGGGTTCACCAAGAGAAGATAACCTACAGAAAAATGACCGGAGGTGGAAAAGATGCCCTAAGTGTGCTTTTTATATGTAACAGCAGAAAATACATACATGTATTTCTGTCTCTCTCTTCAACTTGACATCAATGTCAGCAATGAGACATTCAGCATGACATTGGCTTTATCTCTTTCATGGCTATGCCGGCCAAAGCCGGCCTCTGCAGTGGTCTTGTGGAATGTCAATTTACAGGTGAAGAGAAGACTATTTTTGAAAATTTTCATCTTGAATGACTGGCTGGATAATTTTCTTGACAAAGTTTTGCCATTAAAGTGTTGATACATATACAGCTGAAGCTTTGTTGAAGCCAATGATTGAAGCAATGTTTGGTTTCAATGTATTCAAAATTGACCCAATAATTCTATTAGAAATATCCATATCTCTGTTGAATATTTAAAATGTAATATTTCATTTGTTACTTTAATTACGCAGTGGAAATGGCAATGTAATCATTTTCAAAGTATTTAACAAAATATTTTTATTTTAAGTTAGCAACAGTATTCAATCAAATAACTTTTAAAATATGCGGTAGAATAACTTTTACATTACAAAGCAATATAAATTCCATCTTATGTTAAGGATTGAAAGTTTTAATTTGGAAAGTGTAGTAGTAGCGGTGGTAGTAGTAGTAGCAGTAGTAGTAGTAGTAGTAGTAGTAGTAGCAGTAGTAGTAGTAGTAGTAGTAGTAGTAGCAGCAGCAGTAGTAGCAGTAACAGTAGCAGTAGCAGTAGCAGCAGCAGCAGCAGCAGCAGCAGCAGTAGTAGTAGTAGTATAGTAGTAACAGCAGCAGCAGCAATAGTAGTAGTAGTAGTAGTAGTAGTAGTAGTAGTAGTAGTAGAAGCAGCAGTGGAAGCAGCAGTAGCAGTTACTGTAGCAGCTTACATAATACTCGCTAGTATGACGGCCTCCTACCTCACTTCACCAGCAGTTATCCCCATCTTCAGTGATATCAAACAGCCAAGAGTCTCAGACAGTATGGCAGTAACTAACTAGAACAATTTCTTATCCTAGCATCAATTTATACTTCAGTCGGTAGAGATTCTATGTCCGAGTTTCCAATGACCATGTCGTCAAACTGTGACTAGCACATTTCTGTAAGAGTTAATTTGGAAAGTCTGAGCATGGTAACTGTGCCAATTCTTCAGGGCATTAATTGGGAGCAGATATCAATGTGCTGATGGCTGACAATATGGCTTAAGGCTATATAGGACATGATATATATATTTCGCCTGGCTAATATCAGACAGATACAGAATTAGATGACTTCCATGATTACCATGACAACAGACTAACCACTGATCCTGACCTTCTGAAGATAACTAATATAATTATAAGCAGCGTATTCTGTCTCCATTAATCCTAGGATTTTTTTAACTATATTTTATCGATGTTATTTTTATTTTATCAACTTATTTATTAAGAATGGATGAATCCCGTTTTTGCTATTCACCACCCACTCCTAGCTAGACTCCTCACATGCTTTGTCCGTATTGTGATCGATCGAACCCAGACCTCCTTGAAACTCAATTTCCAGAAAACTACACAGGTATGCTGTTGAATATTTTGAAACTAATTTGACTGGGTGCAGCAACAGTACCTGCGCAGTAAAAATAGTTTCAAAATATTCAACAGGGTACTTGTGTAGTTTTCTATGGCAGCAACAGTGCCTGCCCAGTAAAATTAATTTCCAAATATTCAACAGTATGTTTACTAGATTAGTAAAAACATACAATTTGTACAACTTGACAGACTATAAAGCATTTATGATGGACTGAGATACATCCATCATTCATGAAGTATTTGTTGTGACATCAACTGTAACATACATATTTGACTGATGGATTGGATTAATTTATTGAAAAAGCATGCATGCACGCACGCACGCACGCACGCACGCACACACACACACACACACACACCACAGTGGAACAATGTGTTTAATAGATGGACTGATTTCTCACTTTTCCACCACCCCAACGCCCATTTCTGGCTAAGCTCCACCAACTTTTTGCGTGTGTTGAATTGAAATGAAACTGTGAAACCTGAATTCCAAGAACATGATATTCAGGGTAACCATGCACATAACAATACTTAAAAATGACCAGAGGACCCGGAGGGTCTGGTCTTATGTTTTACTAATTACATATACCTACCTCCTTGTATTACTATTGCTCTTTCCTTCTCTAAAGGGAAGTGTAATAGAATTAATTTTTTACAGCTGGGTATTGTGGTTACAGAGTGTCTGAAGGCTTCTTCACGAATCTCCATACTCTCTCTAATGATTAGATCCATAGTAATTTGCTTGAATGCTATATCTCAGAACAAGGCAAGAAGAGGGTTAATCCAATACTCAAAGCCACTGAGTAGGTCATTAAAGGGGAACACCAGACCCTCTATACTACTGTGTATAAAATGAATCTAAACACTGTAACGTTTTCAAAAATATAATTGCAAGCTCTGTGCTCAAATTAGAAATATATATCTTCGTTGTTTAAATATGTGATACATTGGTTACATTTCTATTCCCGGATGAGGCTTATGATGTCATAGGTTGAACGTTTTTCTTGCTGTCATCCAAACCTATCGCAATAAAATTGTGAACTGCATTTTTATAAGGGGCTACTCTTCAGCGGTTTTACAGATATATAAACTATATTTGCGGAAATGTTGAAGAATATATAATAATAGTCCTTTGTCGGATTTCTCTGATGGTGCCGATTTTGACATCAAGTTTTGCTCTTGAGATAAATGAATGACACGATAGTATAGGCATATCAATATAATTGCCACTTTTGAATCAACGTTCTCACTGGGACTACGGCAGGTAATGTTATTAAAGGTTCATCTATTAATATGAGAGTTTAAATAGTTTGTGCATACATCCAGTCCATCTTTAGATACTTATGTTTTATGCAAACTATGGTGACCCTTCTTGTGTTCCCATTTAAGCAAAATGACAACCTCATTGGCTGATAGCTATCACATGACCTTGTTGGTAGCAACCAAGACTTCATTCCTTTGACAAATCCAGTCATATAATCCAGCTTTATGCAGCTCCATGAAGAGGCAGATGATCCTATCACTACTTGACTCTGAAAATCCGACTAAAGCTGAAATTAAAAATTAACCTAAATACTCTACATTAGATGATGGGAAATTTGTTTCAGAAATACCCAAATATGTCAAAATCTGACATATCCGGGTATACCCAAATATGTCAAAATCTGACATATCCGGGTATACCCAAAGGCTGAAGAATATAATGAATATCTTATGCTGAATATAACTATTCTAACACGATATGACCATTAAAATGAAGCCTCTAGCACCCCCCGCCCCACCAACCCCCAAAAATTTGACAGGGGGGGGGTGGCTTGAGGTGGGCCGTAATGCAAGGAACTAGGTATATGTAATTAGTAAAACATAAGACCAGACCCTCCAGGTCATCTGGTCATTATTACTACATTACAACCGACCTCCTTGCTTTACTATTGATCAAATACCGATTTCAACATTGCACAAAGCCCGGAGGGAGGCAAATCTTTGCGCAAAATTGTAAAAAAAAAAAGAAGAAAAAAAAAGAATGACTACGAGGTTAGTAAAAATGAGTAGAGTAATATACTACAAATGACAGTAATTCCTCAGAAGTACTCTCATAAATAACCCTAATAGAAAGGGTAAAGACGTAAGAATGAGAGCAGAAAGGAGGCCATTAAATGACCCCCAAGAATACAAGGGAGAAGAGATGATCATGCAAGAATGAAATGAATAAAAATAAAGTGTGATGAAAAAGATGATATAAAAGAGGTGAAATACCCACATGAGAAGGAATTAATGAACTTACACTCATCTCAAATAAAATTCTTATACGAATGAAGATTATGAAGAAAGAGAAGATGATGATGAAGAAAATAGTCATGGTCCCTGAAGCTGCCTTCTGAATATTTTTATCGAAGAAGGAAGAAGCACCAGAATCTTTAAGATAGAAATTAATAAAGAATTCTCTGATTTCCAGATAGCAACTTGAATGAAATCATCAAGAGAAGATCCATAAAAATGGCACAAGAGGTGGCGAGGCCCATAACATCATGTCAAATTTTAATAGTATCGACGAACCAATGTGAAATAGTGATTAAAGAGGCAGGACTATCAAAACCTACCGCAAACGTAACCCAAATATGTATATCATCGGATCGTTTGCAAGTTGAACGGAATTTGTAAATATAGAGCCCTACCAGGGATCCAGACAGAGTCATCTGGAGATAAAGTAGAAAGCCTATGAAATATGATGTGTTTATCTAAAGAACTCAACTGAGTTTGGACAGAAATTCTGACCTAGGACAGGCCTGGAAATAACTTTTTCAACAGGATCCAACACTTTGCCAGGCACCACCTACTTAGTACCGGATATCCAGAATTTGTTGGCTGTCAACACTATTCTACTTCACAGTGTTCTTTACTAGAACTTATTAGAAACATGTCAAAAAGCATCTAAACATGTGTCATAATGATCATGATACACCTAAGGTAGATGCATATTTTATGACTTTGTCTACATTTGCATGCAGTCTCTCTCATTGCACACTGCAACTACTGGGACTGTTTAAATCTGTCCTGACTAAATGTCAGGAAAAGGCAAGACTGTGCCTGAAATTTGATAATTTGGTGCCTGACAATGTCCTTGACAGGCACCGTACTATATTTCCAGGCTTGCAAGGATAGAGGATAATGCTAATACCCGTAACGTGAAAACTATCCCAATCAGCAGATAATGCATGAATTTCTGAAAGACGGCTAACTGAAGCTATTGCTAATAACAAGGATGTTCTGAGAGTAAGATGTTTAAAACAACCATACCCAAAAGGATTAAAGAGTTTAGCAGCTAGGACCTGAAGAACAAGGGATAGGTTCCAAGATGGAAGGGGTTACTGAAGGGAGGGTGAGAATTTCCCAAAAACCTAAAGTGATTGTGAAATGTTACTGATCTTGAACCGAAGGACTATGAAGACATGTGACAAAAGAGTCCAGGCAAAAATGATAGGACCTAACAGGGTTAATGTACAAATTCTTCTGAAAGGGAAGAAAGTTTATGAATTATAATGGGATTAACCAAGAAAATGGCTGACTGAGTTTGACAGAAATTCTGCCCTGGGATAAAGAATAATGCTAATACCCGTCATTTGAAAACTATCCAAATCAGCAGAAAGGCATGAATTTCAGAGCGACGGTTAGCTAATGCTACCGCTAAGAAAAACACTGCTTTGATGGTAAGCTGTTTTGAAACAAGAACATGTGATACAAGTGAAAGGTTCCAGGAAGGAAGGGGTTTCTTAAAAGGAGGACATGAATTACCCATACCTTTAATGAGGTTGTGAAATGAATTTAGGACTTGGACCGAAAAGTCAAGAAGACATTTGACAAGGACATCAGACCAAATCAATAGGAACTGATAAGTGATAACTGAGAGCTTTTTCTGATAGAAAGGGAAACCTAGGAATCTGTGACCTGAGCCCCGTAGTGCTGAGAGGGAAGGATAGAATGGAATGAACCCAATTTGTTGAATAACTCAAATGGCGCCTAATAAATGTTCTGAGTGATATCTCCAAATGTTCTTGAAACTGACTGAAGCGATTGATGAAGTGAGGGCAACTCGACAACTTCCAGACTCAAAGAGAAGAAAGATTTCTGGATTCTGATGGAGAATCCAGCCTCTGATCCGGGACAACAGATTGTGGGAGACAGGAAGTAATAGAGGGAGATCTACAAGAAGGACGAGGAGACCCAGAAACCAGGATTGTGTTGGCCAAAACTGAGCTATTAACAGGAAGACACAATGAAGTTGCCTGAACTTTCAAAGTACCAGAGGAATGAGAATCAAAGGGGAAAAAGCATAAGCGAACATGTTGCTCCAAGACTGAGCTTGAGCGTCTACTGAAAGAGCCATGACTTCCGGAAAGGGAGATATGAAGATGCATATCTTTCTGTTCTTGCCAGAAGCAAACAGGTCTATGAGGGGAAGCCCTAACTTGAGAAAAATTGACCGGGCTACAGACTCTATCAACTCCCCTTCCGATTCTGGAATCCAGGAAGGCCAAGATAACTAATTTGCCATAAAAATCAAACTGCTTGGGATGTGGGATGTTTGAAGAGAAAGCTGAGTGACATGTACCAGTGAAGAACGATCAGTGACTCTCGACAGATATAGACTGACTTGGACCCTTCCCCCCACCCCATCCTACCCTGATGATAGACGGATGAGACTACTGTGAAATGACTGATCAGATAAAGATTGAAAGACAGAGAATCAGGGGTTCCCAATGAATTAGGGCATGGAAAACCACCCACAGTTCTAAAAGGTTGACATGAAAGGAAGATTCTGTGAGGGACCCAGATCCTGAAATCTTCTTGAAGTCCCAGAAGGAGCCACATCCTTGCAGAAATGTATCCTTGAAAAAGATGGCCTGAGGAGATGGTGGATGAAGAGGGACCCCAAATAACAGGGATCGACTGACTTTCCAAAACTGGCAATGGTTCATGAGTTGAAATTGATGAAAATCCAATGATTCAGAAATGTAGACTGATTCCAGTGGGTCATAAGATAGAACTGGAAGGGTCTTTTCATCAGAGGAGCCCAAGGAATCACTGTTTATGCCTAAACCATGAGGCCTATGAATCTGAGGAAAGATCTGGCCGAAACTAACTGGTCTACCTTGAGAGGTTGAATTGTGGATACCATTATCTGCACATTGGGAGGTAGGGAAATAACTTCCCCTGAGAGAGGTCGAAAGAGACCTCCAGGTGGGTAAAACACACACCAGAGGAACCTTTCCATAAAAAGATAATAATTATAAAAAAGCATACTTTGCAACCAGAAAGACAAATATGGAAAGCCCCCCCTCCCCCCACCCCCTCATTAAGGATGATTATAAATCGATCATGATTACAAAATGAAGTGTGCACATCAGTTATACACATAACACAATAAAATAAATTAGGATATTTCTTGAGTTATCTCAGTAAAAGTTCAAAGTGTTCAAGAGTCTATTTAAATAATATAGGATGTTACAATGAGATCAGATAAAGACTTCCAAACATCGATTTATACTATTAGAAAGTAATGTTTCTTGAATCAAGTGAAAGGCGATGTATCTTAGTTATAAGAGCTATATTCTTATTCTAATCCCTTCCTGAGAGAGGTAACTTGCATTGATTTCTACTATTCAATATCTACCACTATCTTCGTATGGAGAAATAAGCATCATAAAAGTATGGCCATTGATTTCTACTATTCAATCTTTGCCACTATCATCATATGAAGAAAAAAGCATCATAGAAGAATGGCCGTACTTATTAAAAGTTGTAGACATTGAAACATTATAGATAAATTTATTTAAAGTGTTTTAACAAGATTTAGTGACAAATAGAAATCCCATAGTAAACCTATGGGAGGGGTGACAGTCCAGCTATAGACAGATAAAATTAGCTAAAATAAACTAATCTATGTATAGGATCGATATAATACAAAAAAAAATGTCAAAAATAGCGGAAGAAATTTTAAAATTTTGATTTTGACATGCCGGAATGACCAGTCCCGACTTGGGCCGGGGTCTGGGTGCGAAAGCCGGGAAAATGACCAGAGAGGAGAGAACCCGTACCGGGGGGGGGGGGGGGGGCAAGGCAAGAAAACAGATCCCGAAGTATCCCTGCCTTCTGAACGAGCAGTGAATGAGGTGAAACCCGAGTCTTCATGCTTTTGTTCTTTCCGTTCTTTGTGGTACACTGAAACAATGCAAATCAGTGAGCTGTAGTTTGTTAGACTTAGTAGAATAGGTGCTTCCTTGGAACAGCCAGCTCCAATGCGCCACCCTCAATTATGTCAGGAGATGAAGTATTAACGACGGACAGGTCCAGGACAATTTTATTAATCCTGCCATCAGTAGACGAATCTATATTACTGACTTGTTTCTGGAGACATTCCATTGACAAAACAATTTTCTCGAGTATTATGGCTGAATCCATCTTGGCCTAGGTTTTGGCCTTTATTTTAACCGCTGACCCTAGTGGAGAAGGATTTCCCATTTTTTTAGTTTTAGAAGTCACATGGAGAATTTGGTTTGAAAAACGACATTCTAGTAGCTAGCGACCATGACCCATATATCAAGCAGGTTGACTCAAGAGTACATGACGTGCACTTGGCACAGACATGTCCACAGTGATCCGATAAAATAAATCTATGGCGGCTGCTAGTAGAACATCAAATTGAAGGGTTCACATTCGGTTCTTTATTCTTCTCCTTGGATCTCTTAATCATAAAAACAGCACGATCCGATAGAGTAAAGCTCCGAATATGACTCAGGATTAGCCAGCACTAATCCCAAGATTTATAAATAGAGACTTTAACGATCTCAAATTTGAAAATTATTTTTAGTTTTTCTGAGAGAGTATGTTATCGAGATAATCATAATTCATGTTCAATACTAAGCATGTCAACTCAATAGCTCTACAAGCTACTGGTTAAAAAGAAGCACAAAGAGACAGCTCAAATGTCTATACACTCTGGGTGCAAGTAACCAAAACTGATAATGCGCCTACCACAGAAATAGAAATGATCTAAAAATCATTATTAAAACACCAGGACCTACAACCACTTATCTTGGAAGGTTTCTTTCTTTTATCTGACATCTCGATGATCTTTGCATCACTTTACAACAAGAGGCTCAAGGGGCCTGTATTACTCACCTGGACCATAGGCATTTCTACTATAATGCTCTTTATCAAGAAGATGGCCAACAAACCGTTTATCTGACAGTTTCAAGAGATTAGAACACCCAAAAACACATAAAACCAATTTCAGCCTCAAAATCCATCAAATAAAACAAGAGGCCCAAGGGGCCTGTGTCACTCACCTGGAGCACCATCAATTTTTGTCAAAATTGTTGGTGGGTGGTTTAGCACTCTTTTAAATGAGTTTGTGGACATTTTTCCAAGTGCAATATGGACGCCAAACACACTACATTTTGATTGCCCCACGGCACCGATGTTTTTTTGATGAATCAACTTCCCTTGAACAAATTTTAATGGCCCAAATTTCAGCCTGATCCCTTCAGCGGTTCCGGAGGAGTCATTTTCATGAAAATCAGGTCATCCAAGATGATCGCCGAACCATTTGGTCAATCACGTCCTCTTGAACAAACTTGGCTTACCTCTTGGCATAGATGAAGATTCCCCAAGTGGTTTCAGAGAAGATTTTAAAAGACATTTCCTGAAATTTCCCGAAATCCAAAATGGCCACTGGGCAAATTGGCCGATTGGGTTCATTTGAACATGGTCACCAAACCATTTGTCTGACAGTTTCGAAAATGGCAAATTTGAGATCAGAATACCCAAAAAACACATATAACACCAATTTCAGCCTCAAAACCCAACAAATAAAAAAATCCAATATGGCCACCAAACATGCTACATTTTGATTAGCCCACGGTGGCCATGTTTTTTGGCAGTTCAATTTCCCTTGAACAAACTTTATTGGTCCCTAATCCCTAATTATATCTGCCAAATTTCGACCCGATCCATTCAGCGGTTCTGGAGAAGTCGTTTTCGCTAAAACTAGGTCAACCAAGATGGCCGCCAAACCATTTGACCAATCAAGTTCCCTTGAACAAACTTGGTTCAGCTCATGCGCTAGATCATATTTCATGAGATTTGCATCAATACCCATAACGGTTTCGGAGAAGATTTTCAAAGATGTTTCCTAAAATCGGCCAAAATCCAAGATGGCCGCCGGGCAAATTGGTCGATCGGCTTCATTTGAACAAACTTGAATCCCTATGCCCTAAGGATGCTTCCTACCAAATATAATTGAAATCGGCCCTGTGATTCTTGAGAAGTTGTTTAAAGGAAAAGTTGACGGACGCACGGACGACGGATGGACACACGATGGACGGACACACGATGGATGGTCACCACGGCATACGCACACTTGGCCTTTCAGGCCATGTGAGCTAATAATTGAAACCGGCATAGTGGTTCTTGAGAAGTCGTTTAAAGGAAAAGTTAACAGACGATGGACGGACGACGGACAGTCGCCACGGCATAAGCTCACTTGGCCTTTCAGGCCAGGTGAGCTAACATGAGGCCCAACGGGCCTGTGTCGCTCACCTACAGCACTGTGCATTTTTGTCAAAATTGTTGGTGGGTGGTTTAGGAGTAATCTTTTAAATGAGTTTGTGGGCATTTTTGCTCATCCAATATGCCCGCCAAACACGCTACATTTTGATTGGTATACTTCTGCCATGTTTCTGACTAAGTTCCTTCCCTTGAACAAACTTTAATGGCACTCAGTGCCTAATCATATCTCCCAAATTTCGGCCCAATCCGCTCAGTGGTTCTGGGGTAGATTTGGCAAAAAATAGGTTATCCAAGATGACTGCCAAACCATTTGGCCAATCAAGTTCCCTTGAACAAACTTGGTGCAGCTCTTGTCCTAGATGATATTTCATGCATTTTGAATTGATCCCCCAAACGGTTTTGGAGAAGATCTTTAAAGACATTTTTAAAAATCAACCAAAATCCAAGATGTCACGAAAATACATTTTAAATTTCCCATTGCTTGACTATTGGAGATTTGGGCGGGTAAATGATCCAAGATGGCCGCTAAACCGTTTATCCGACAGTCTCAAAAATGGCAAATTTTAAATCACAATACACACAAAAATACATAAAACCAATTTTTGCCCCAAAATCAATCAAATAAAAAAGTACAATATGTCCGCCAAACATGCTATGTATCGATAGGCTCATAGCGGCCATTTTTTTTTACGGATCAACTTCTCTTGAACAAACTTTAATGGCCCTTAGTCCCTAATCATATATCACAAATTTCCGCCTGATCGCTTCAGCGGTTCTGGGGAAGAAGTTGTTGTTGCGAAAACGAGGTCATCCAAGATAGCCACTGAACCATTTGGTCAATCAAGTTCCCTTGAACAAACTTGCCCTAGATCATATTACATGAGGTCTGAATTGATCCCTGGGTTTTAAAGAAGATTTTTAAAGACATTTCTAAAAATCGGCCAAAATCCAAGATGGCCACCGGCCAAATTGGCAGATCGGCTTCGTCTAAACAAAATTAAATCTCTATGCCATAAGGATGCTTCCAGCCAAATATAATTCAAATCGGCCCAGTAGTTCTCAAGAAGAAGACATTTAAAATTTCCTATTGCTTTAGTATGGGAGCTTTTGGCGGGAAAATGATCCAAGATGGCCGCCAAACCATTTATCCAACAGTTTTGAAAATGGCAAATTTCAAATTAGAATACCCAAAAACCTATATAAAAACAATTTCAGTCTCAAAGTCCATCAAATAAAAACATCCAATATGGCCGCCAAACATGCTATATTTTGATTGGCCCACGGCGGACATGTTTTTTGATGGATCACCTTCTCTTGAACAAACTTTACTAGCCCTTAGTCCCTAATCATATCTGCCAAATTTTGGCCTGATCCCTTCTGCATATCTGAAGAAGTCATTTTCGCCAAAGCTAAGTCAACCAAGATAGCCGCCAAACCATTTGACCAATGAAGTTCCCCTGAACAAACTTGGTTGAGCTCATGTCCTGGATCATATTTCATGAGGTTTCCTTCAATCCCTCAAGCGGTTTCGCAGATTTTTAGACATTTCTAAAAATACGCCAAAATCCAAGATGGCCACCGGCCAAATTGGCCAATCAGCCTCGTTTGAACAAACTTGGATCCCTATGCCACAAGGATGCTTCCTGCCAAATATAATTGAAATCGTCCCATCTGTTCTTGAGAAGATGGACGATGGACGGTCGGCACGACATAAGCTCACTTGGCCTTTCACGCCAGGTGAGCTAATAATATATATATATATATATATATATATATATATATATATATATATATATATATATATATATATATATATATATATATATATATATATATATCCGATACACTTCAGCTACATGAATATTTCATATTGTATGTAATGATGGTGAATATTATAAGAGCCAAACCAATATATCCGTCTATATATCTTTGATGAAAATTTCTGGAAAGATTATGAATAATAAAGAATTATTAACCAAGATCTTTTGATGTCTTCTGAAGATTTCTGATAATAATTATGTGTGTGTGTGTATATTATGGACAATGAATCCTGTAGACATGTGGGTGGCTAAAGAAAGCGGGCACAATCTGTAAATCCAGCTATCTCGCTTTCATAAGCTTGGCGAAGATTTTCTAATATAGATACATCACTATACAACCACTTCTAGATTTATTATTATTTGGATTCAGAAAGATATTATAAATCTAATTAAGCATTCTGAATAATTCTGTGGCTCAGTACCGCACACCCTATATAGAGAACTTGACATTTCGACCATAAAATATAATTCAGTTCTTCAGAACCACAAGGGAACCCTTTTATCCGAGGTTGGTAAAGATCGCTCCAGTAGAACAACAGTTTTGTAATATAACAAAAATACTAAGCCAGTCAATTCACTGATTGCTATAAGTCACCTGACTTAGATATCTCAGAAAATGTTCACCTATTCATTCCCATGGTGTGTGGGTTCCCTAGTAAACAAGGTTAGCAGAGATACATCCCTCCATTGGGTAGTCTTGATAGTATCTCTTTAACTCTAAATTTCTCTAGGGAACCGGTTCCTCTATTCCTATAGAGAACATAAACGAGTCTGTGAGCATGCGCACTTATGCTACTATGCATGCGACCGAGTCCAAGCCATCATTAATTAATTTTTTGTATTACAGGAATACTTTTATCTCAACAAATCCTATTCATTCTATAATCTTGTGGTGCTACATCCACATTTGATTTTTCATGTCACAGAACTTGCAGTCTTTGTTGAACAAGTCATGTACTTTATGTAAAATGGTTATAATTTATGTGGATATGAAACAGAAGGAAAATTTTTGTGACTACAAAGAAAATGGCATCATCAATCAGCTTCGCAGTACAATTAATCAAGGTGAAGTCAAAATCTCTGATCCTATTTTAGCCACAGAGGCTTGTTCCTACATAAGGTATACTATATACCAGTTTCGAACATCTCCTACATAAGGTATCCTACATGACATATGTAACAAACCGGTTGGGAAGTTCTTGGATCAATTAAGAGATTTGACTAGGTACGTATTTCCGAGCATCATTCTTTCCTACATAAGGTATACTACATACCGGTTTGGATCGAATCCTACATAAGGTATCCTACATAACTATGTAATATACCGGTTGGGAAATTATTGGATCTATTAAGAATGTGACAGTGGTGCAAACAGGCGTGGTGAACCGGATGAACACCACAAGGATACATCACGATCATCCCCTGAAAAAAAGCGAGTGGTCCTTCTAAGGACCGTTACTAACCAACTAACATGAAACTCGCAAGTACTTCATGATGATCAGTCATGTCAGTCGTATTACAATAAAGACAAAGACCATCATAATAATTCGCGATTCGGTCTTCGCATTAAACTTTCACATATCGGATACCCTGGTATTGGCGCCGTTTTTGCAGACTAATTTAGCATTACTAGCAATGGGCCGTGAAACCTTTTTAGCTTTTATTTAATATCTTGCAAAAATCACTCGAGATTTTGTTTTCTAATACCGGGCGGGGTTATTCGATACAAGGTTTTTTTATGGCCTTAGTTTCATGAAAAATGTAAACATTGCGTTGCTATGGGCTATCCTCTTTAGTGTGTCGTAAATTGGCACATGTCAGACGATTTCGGAATGCCCCGATGTTCAAAATTACGATACTGATTTGAATCCTTGTAATCACATAACCCTCTTTTGTTAGATAGGCTATTAAGCCTGTGTCAGATTATCGGGTTCACTTGATTTGTAAATCTAGCAAGAAACTTGCGTTCACTTGATTTCTAAATCTAGCGAGAAATTTATCATATATATGACTGGTTATATTGTAATGTAAGTGATCAACATATAATGATCCAAAACGTAATGTGATGTTCGAGAAAAATTGCTTGAACGCCCGAGAATTAAATTGGGTAGTCCGCTTCTAATGTTAGTGAGCAAGCCAGTGGCAAAGTAAATCTCTGTTTGGAGGCGCTGACGAGAAGCGTAGATCGCACTGCTAAATTTCCGATTCCAGGATAACTATATCCGAGTACTCGCTCAAGATACTTCATTAAAATTTGCTTTAACCTGATCTGACCAGATAATATCACGTGATTTATATATCACATGATTATCACGTGATTTTTATTTATATATTTTAAAGACGACATTTATGTCAAGTTAGGTTAATTTTGATGTAATAAACAATCTTTATTAAAGGATATGCAATATTTAGGCTGTTCAATTTAATAATTTCACTTCTGCGAATGATGTTTTGAGGTACACATTAAGTATAGCTGCGAGGTGACAAGATTTGTGCAGGGGAGGTATCTTCAGACGTTAAGATATGTTAAAAAATTCAGAGGAAAACAACGTGACTAGGTTTTATCCTTGTATATAGTGAGCACAAATTTTTTAGAATGTGTAAATAGAGTATACATGTGCGGCATATTTATGAGTTTATAAGTAAATATGCCTCTCCCATCTTTGCTGGTAATCATTCAGATTCAACTTATTTCAGTTGCAACATAAGTAATAACTTCGAGAGTTAAATGGTTAATATTTTGATAGTAAACACTACAAACTTTGATGACCAAGTTTTACTATATCAGAGATGTGTGTCGATCTCAGTGCTTTAGTAGCAAGCATAGCCTTTGGATCAGGAAAGTTCTTGACTATCAGTCCATTTTATTAGCCCTAAGATGGGTTTTTTCCTACTTAATGTATAATCTAATCTCTCCCCATTTTGGAAATTCTTGCTGAGGGTACTTAACACGGGCGAAACTGGATATAAAGAGCACGTACCCAGGCTATGATGGGTCATTCTATCGCTCTCAATCGATTAATTGTTATAGTCAAATATAACATTCTGCTTGCAAATGGACTATTACTCATGGAAATCATCTGAAAGTCTACCAGAAGGGGGGAGAACTAACCTAGTTAGAAAAAATTTCTCTCTATGGGGTGTGCAAACTGTGAAATGTTTTGTCTGAACATGTTGTTTCCACTCCAACTCTTAAAACATTTGAAAGTGATTTAGATAGGCTTTGGCATAGTCAAGAGGCAATGCATGACTACACCGCACACACAACCCATGACCAGAAGTGACGGCACAGGCATGGTGATAAATGAAGAAGAGATGAACATAAGGCCTAATTGTCCTGTGCTCAGTATTATTACCTAGATTATAGCTCAATATTTATGGTATAGCAACTGATTATAATTAAACTTCTGGTTTAGGTATGCCAAATCAATTCACTTCTGTTGTTTTGCTGGTATTGTTTATGTTTCCAAATCATGTTTGACAATCTAAATGCCCTATTTCAGGGGCTTTTATTTTTAAATCTTTAATTCTTTATTAGTTTTTCTTAGTGCAATGGCTGAACCATCCAATTATCCTCATCGTTCGAAACCTTGTGTACACCCAAGGCTTCGCATTTATCTTCTAGGAATAATTTTATTTTTTTCTTATGATCCTAGCAGTTCTTTTGTCCTTTTGATTTCATTAGATTTCGTTTTGCTCCTGAATCTTCCCATGTATTAGTCTCTTCCTATCCACCTCCATCTTTCGACCTGTTCTCTCAAAAAATTGGAATCAATCATCTTTCGATTCTCCTAATATCAATCTGCAAATCAGTGTGTGTCTTTATTATTTTAATTGTGAATAGTGGTTTGCTATCTTTTAGTATCATATCTGGCCTGATTTACTTTTCACATAGTTTTTCAGTCTTTCTTTTCTATCAGTAGGATCCCTCGGCATGATAAAGCATATTTATGGGTGAATGTAAGCTTGTCACAATAATAAAGTTAGTCTATATAAGATACCTCCTCGAATCTTTTTTGTCTTATCAAGACTTACACCACTCCTTTCTCGAGTTCAGTAGAAATTTTGATCTTTTTCATTGCTTCTGTTCCTGATCAATAATTTTCTGCTCTTTTCAAGTAGGATACAGTGGAGGAATGGCAGAATTCAAAGATTTTAAGGATTATGAGGTGCTGGCAGATCATCTTTTATAGGGTCTCGGCTCTTATCTTCAACTCATATATTTATCCTTTTCTGACAACTTCCAAAAAATGTACACTTCATGTCCTTGTGATTTAATACTAATTCTGTTGTATATTTTGGAATTATTTTGACTGGAACCCATGGCTGCTTTATTGCTGTTTGAGATAACAATGACTTACAGTCAAATCGTTTTATAATATTCAACTCCTTTCCTGATATATTGTCTCAGAAATGGAGTTCATTGATGAAAGGAATAATATGGACATGGAGTCATTTTGGCCAGTCAATACTGGTCTCGTCAAGGATAAGGGACAGTGTTTTCTGATATTTCCATACATACAGAATTGATCCTAACTGGATGTGGGTTCTTTTAATTACATCATGGCCAGTCTGGGATTCCTCTGGTTTGGAAGGTTCCTTAATTGTGTTAAGATTTGAGTTGAATGGAGTCAGTTTTGTGTACGAAGGTCAAGTCTGGTAATTCAGAATTTTGTCCTTCACCCAACCGCATACACTGCATTTTCATTCACTGGGTGTCATCGGTACCAATTCACCAGTTTATCCATCTGCATGTCCTTTTTAATGTCTTGTTCTTAACTGTTTAGGGGAGGGGATCGCTATAGAATTTCCTCTTGTTCTTGTGTCTATGGAATCATATAAAGTAGTCTTATTCCCTCTTCAATACTCTGGAATATCGGAGAATGAAGAGATATTGTCTCTTTCACAAGCCACCTATCTGCTCATGCAGTCATTTCTATAGTAGTTACTTTCATCAACAAGCAGGGCAGTTGAGGTTATCATATTTTGTCTGGAGTCTTAGTCCTCCTCCTGCTTTGGGGATGTCAGGAAATCTTTCAGCATCTCACATTCCAGGTAGAATGATTTTCCTTGTATCTCATTTATTGCATCCCATTAAGTTTGTACTCAGTATAGTGTCCAGATCTGATGTTCATATTCTTCCTCCAGGCTAGGCTCTGGCTATAGATGCTCTGGCCCAGTCATAGACTTCACATTTTGTTTAAATATCTTCAATTTAACTTTGTAGTGCCAATTGTCTTTAAGAACTTTTGTCAGCAGAATGTATTATCCCTTTAATCACTCCCGCTTGGCCCAATGAGAGTTATTCAGTGGATCTTGTAGTCCTCTCTGTGTAAATCCAAAGAGTCTTCCAAATTTTGCGGATTTTCTATCTCGTTTAACAGCAGCTTTCATTTCATCATTCCACAAATCTTCAATATGTATACATGCTATTTTCCAAGAGACCTGTTTTTCAGAAATTAATTTTTTGTCTGATCTTTAGTATTCTTAATCAATTCAAACTATCTGTTACAGGGGAAATTTACCACAGTATATTTAAGGTTTTCAAATGGTTGTAAGAACAACACATTATCACGCCCGATTCTGCATCCCATCATCAAGTCATAGATTCATGGGATATTTTTTGATGACTTAAATCTCTGTATGCTGGGGTGGTGTTATCATTTTCACTAGCATCTCTCCTTCTTTATTTTCTAGAAGCCAGTTTGAGAGTTATTAAGTATTTACATCATTTATCCATGGTACAGGTATTTTTAGGGTATAGCGCAAAGACACATACCTATAATAAATTCCTCTATTAACTCATGTCTTGGGTCCATCTGTTTAAGTGTATAACTCTGAAATCATTCTTTTTCTACTAGCTGCCGCGTTTGTTAGATGGCATTCTGATATTCATATTCTTTTTGTGGATGATCTTTTCTAGGTGGTAGGAGATCTGGCTTCATTCTTTTCCCTTGAAGAGATCTTATATCTATAAAACCTAATTAATTCGTTTTCAATCCTTTCCGAAAACTATACCCAATTTAAAAGATCTTTTTTAAACACCGTTCAGATTACTTATGCAAATTTGTTTAGAAGCACGCATCTCATCAACTGGATTACAGAATGTATCTCCAGGAGACACTCAGTAAGTGTTAAGGCACACAATGTTCGTGGAATGGCATTCTCCTTCGCATTCTAGGCAGATCTATCAGTGGACGACATTATGTAAGTTGCAGTATAAATGTCAGATTCTAAATTATTTTTATCTGAAAGATCAGATTCAATTCACAATCTGACATTTCTGGTCTCACCAGTCAAACCTAGGCTCAATTGCCTAGATTCTTTAGTCAGTCGTCTTCTTCACCATCTCACGTCTGTTTTTAAATTCTCTTTGCTGAGATTTTCTAATTATTGTTCTTTTAGTGTATTTTATTTAGAACATTTGTTTGTTCGTGCTCTTTCAGCACTTCAGCAATTTAGTTGGTTTTAGTATTTTTGGTGATTAACCTTTCATTCCTGATTTGCAATTTACCAACCCACCTAGTATTTGGGCTCTGACCAATTCTATGTTTTAGCTAACAGTGAATTGAGTGGCTTAGTATTTTTGTTGTGTTACAAAATGACCCAGATGTATATACTGGTCTGGTGTTTTGTTAGCTTACTAAAATACTTACCACTCAATTCACTGTGGTCCACCTCGGCCACCCCACATCGTTAAATTGCAAATCATTATTAAAAATTTGTGGACTTAGTCGCATGCATAGTAGCATAAGTGTGCATGCTCACAGACTCATTTATGTTCTTTATAAGAATAGAGGAACTGGCTCCCTAGAGCAATGACTGCTTTGGAGTTAAAGAGATACTATCAAGACTACCCAATAGCGGGATGTATCTCTGCTAACCTTGTTTACTAGGGAACCCACACACCATGGGAATGAATAGGTTAAGATTTCCTGAGATAACTAAGTCAGTTGACTTATAGCAAACAGTGAATTGAGTGGTAAGTATTTTAGTAAGCTAACAAAACGCCAGCCCAGTATATACGTCTGGGCCGTTTTAGCACTTGGCAGACTGACACAGACGCTAATAAATCATTCACTTACAACAATATTCCATGCCAAGCACCTATATTCTGTTCCAAAGTTCAGCGATGGCATTATGAATATAAATCCTGCACAGATTCATTTTACCTTTGGAAGGGAATTATTGATTGGGATCATTTGGAATCGGCGCAATAGTTAATAAAGAGTAGTTTTTTTAACCCTTTAACCCTTAAATTTGTTTGAAAAAATTTAAATTTTCTCAAAGAAAATTTAAATTTGCAGACCAAGATAACACTATTTTTGAAAGTTTACCACTGAAATGACTGGCTCTGTTATCGAGCCAGTCATTCCATTGGTAAAATTTCAGTCTTCTCTTGGTATGCAAATTTACATTTATCAAGACCACTGTAGCAGCCATTTTTGGCTGATATGAGTGTTAAAGGGTTAGATGATTTCTGGACATTTTTTGGAAAATCCAAGATGGCCACCTGAACAAGAGGCCCAAGGGCCTGTGACACTCACCTGCACCATTAGCATTTGAAGAATTTACATTTAAATATACATGATTCGTTACATTAAACAAGATGGAAAAAAAAATTTCAAAGGAAAAATCTACCAATCAAAATTCTGAATGGAAATTCTGGCGCCTAGGATCATTTTAGCCAAGTTTGGTTGAAATTGCTCAAAGTCGTAAGGAGAAGAAGCAATTTGACAATTTCAGGTAAATTCGTAATAAAATGTAAGACTTTTATCCAAAAAAATTGATGTATCAAAATTCTGAATGTAATTCTAGAGCCTATAACCATAGGATCCTTTTGGCCATATTTGCTTGAAATGAGTTAAGTTGACAAGCAGAAGAAGCAATTTGACAATTTCCAGTAGATTTTCACCCAAAACATAGCTGAATCAAAATTCTGAATGGAAGTTCTGGAGCCTAGAATCCATCTAACCAAATTCGGTTGAAATATGTCAAGCAGCTTTGGAGGAGTAGCAAAAAGGATTGACGATTCAAAAATTCTGAATCGATGTTCTAGCGCCAATCACCACAGCATCCTTTCAGCCAAATTTAGTTGACATCTCTTAGAATGGTTAGGAGAAGAAGCAATTTGACAATTTCTGGTACATGTTTCATAAAATCTAAGTTCTTCAAACAAAAAATTGATGAATCAAAATTCCAAATGGAGGTTCTAGAGCCTATGGCCATAGGATCCTTTCAGCCAAATTTGGTTAAAATCGTTCAGAATGATAAGGAGAAGTAATCTGACAATTTCCGGTACATGTTTCATGAAATCTAAGTTTTTGACAAAAAAAATTAATGTAGCAAAATTCCAAATGGAACCTCTAGAGCCTATGGCCATAGGATCCTTTCATCCAAATTTGGTTAAAAGCGTTCAGAATGGTAAGGAGAAAAAGCAATTTGTCAAATTCCGGTACATTGTTAATAAAATCTAAGATTTTCACCAAAAAAATTGATGAATCAAAATTCCAAGTGAAAGTTCTGGAGCTCATGACCACAGCATCCTCTCAGCCAAATTTGGTTGAAATCGCTCAGAATAGTAAGAAGATTTCTGAAGCAATTTGACAATTGAAAAAAATTGATGAATCAAAATTATGAATGAAACTTATGGAGCCTACAACTATAGGGTCCTTTCAGCCAAATTTGGTTTAAATCGCACAGAATGGTAAGGAGAAGAAACAATTTGACAATTTCTGGTACATGAATCAAAATTCTGAATAGAACCTCCGGAGCCTATGAGCATATGGTCCTTCCAGCCAAATTTGGTTAAAATCAGTCAAGAGGTTAATGAGGACTAGTGTTTTAAAGCAAAAGTTGACGGATGGACGACGGACAGATGATCGCCATGGCATAAGCTCACTTGGTCCTCGGGCCAGGTGAGCTAAAAATTTACCAATAAAATTGCTGTATAACTTTCCACAATAGGGTAATTCCAGTCAAATCCGTTTAAAATCGGCCAAACCATTAATAATCCGTCTTTTAACTGATTTCTGGACCTTTTAAGAGTATCCAAGATGTCCACCGGATTGATGAATGAAAAGCTTACCATAATAGAACCATTCCAATCAAGTTGCGTTGAAATTGGGCCATTGGTTAAGGTAGAGTAATGTTTTAAAAATTTCTTGAAAATGTTTGCAAATTCTAAGATTGTCAACGGAAAAACTACCAATCATCAGTTAGCGTGGTTTGAACAATTTTGAGTATCTATTCCATAAGCATGCTTACCACCAAATGTACATGAAATCAGCCCAGTGTTTCTTGAGCTGCAGGAAGGATGTTTTCTACTATTGCAGCCGCAGAATACAGCACACATACACATACATTCTTTTCCTATTTTCCTATAGTTTTGCCGGAACAATAATCAAAGATGACCGCTAATCCTTTTATCTGGCATAAAGTCCTAAACCAAAGTAGAAAATTTGACATCGTCATACCCATAAATGTATATAAAGTGATTTTCAACATTAAAGTCGATAAAATAGACATCCAATATGGCTACTAATATATATTACATTTTGATCAGTCCACAGTAGCCATGTTTTGGGTTGTATCAATTTCCCTTGAGAATAATTTAATGCTCCTTAGTTCATCATCATATTTCTTATATTTCAGTGCGATCTGTTCAGCGGTCCTAAAGACATTGGTCTTGTGAAAACTAAGTCATCCAAGATGACCTCTAGAAAGCTCAACCAATCAGGTTCTCTCCAACAAAGTTCATTCAGCCCTTGCCTCAGATGAAGGCTCTCTTGAACTTCAAATTAATCCGCCAAGTGGCTATGGAGAAGAAAATGTTTTAATGTGTTTCTAAAAACAGTGCAAAATCTAAAATCTAAGGTGGCCGCTTCCCAAATCAACCGATCAGCTCCAGTTGAACAATCTTGGATCTCTATTCCTGACAAATTTGGTTGAAATCAGCCTAGGGGTTCCTGAAATGGTGCTTACAGGAAAGGTTCATGATGGACGGTCACCATGGCATAAGCCTGGCCAGGTGATCTAATAATATCAAATGTATGAAAACAACGTTTGCAGTCAAATCTGCCAAAGTCAATTAGTGCACAATATTTTGACAAGACAAATGAAATGGATAAAAGCGCCATGCACTACTTATGACAGATGACAGACTAAAGAAGACAGCCCACGGATGAATCGGCATTGCATAAACTCATCCATGCGAGCTAAAAAAATTATTATTATTATTATTATTATTATTATTATTATTTATCAAATGATAAATACTTGTTTCATTATATACATAATACATTGCATGTACAACAACTGTTAATAGTGTCAAAGGCTTTTCATTCCATATATAAGATATTGTATTTATAATATAAACACGGCTTTCATCCCGTTTAATACTTCTCGTGTAATATTCAACGTACAATTTTCATTGGTTATATAACACGTAAGAAATATTTTCATTGGTTGGATAATGTGTAATAAACTGGCATGCCCCATGACTCTGAAAATGCTTACTAGCGATGACAGCGGCGTAAATGTAAACATGATGGATATGTTGTTGTTGATTTAAATTTTGTATGATAATTTTCAACTCGGTTGATAACAGTGACATGAAATGGGACCAAGTTTAAGATCCTCTATTTGTTACATACAACAGATAAAACATTTCATCCCATACAATAATATACCTAACTTATCTAACAGTTCCCAAATACATGTTTCAAATATGACATAAACATGGCATAGTGTTAAGCTCTCACACACCTGTTTGATAGATCATGATATTCAGGCTCAGCAATTGTTCAACTTATTATCCAAATAATGAAGCGATTTGGGGGGGGGGGGCGGTACTGGAGAATTCATCAGGAAATTCCATTAATATACTCCAATTAGAAGCCAAGATTTTGAAAAAAATTCAAACTGCCAGGATCGAATTTCACACACAGCCGATAAGTTGACCTGAATGAATTCACATTCACAAAGTTTGCAGATAAATATCATGCCCGCCCGCCCGCCTGCCCGCACGCACGTACGCACGCAAGTACAAATGCATACACAAGCAGATATGCACGTATTCATAATAACAGAGATATTAAATCTATGAAATAAATCTATGGAATTAGAGGAAAGAAATAAAATATCATTACATCATGAGGATCAAGACACCCACATTATTTGCACTAATCAATACATAAAGTAATAGCATTTTCTCTAACAAACCTAAACAAAGAAATACACCATTTTATGATGTAAGAATGAAACTTTCTTGTAATTACATAAGTTTTAAAAGCCTTCAATAGTTTAACTGTATGCAGGGATTCTCATAAGAGTCCTTTTGAGGGCATATATCCCAAAATGGAGCCCGGGACCCCCAAAAGTAGAGGTAGTGGATCCCATGGGACCTCTGAAAATCTTGTATCATTCGGTAATACTGAGTAATCTTATATTTTTGCACAAACATACCTACAAAATCCGACATGGAACCTCTTAATTCATAGTTGTGAGTCCATGGTAGCCCCTAATCTTAGTAGGAATGTGAAATACTGATTGGGAACACTAGACTTCACTTTGGGACACCTAGAATTCAACTAGGGACCCCAAGATTTCAGGGTAAGGTCAAGAGAAACACTGACTGTATGGTTGTCCTGAAGATGAAAAAGTGGGATTTCATGAGTGAAAGGGTTAACTGTATTCATTCTCAGTTCACTTAACCCTCTCACCTCCCCAAATCACACAAGTCAGCTGTTTCGCCGTTTAACAATTTAACGTCTGATTTATTCAAGAAAAGCTAAATATGTGCTTGGTGAATGCCCATTTGCAAACCAATAGAATACAATTTTACCACTGGAATGACTGACTCATTTATGGAGCCAGTCATTCCAGTTGCAAAATTGTTAAAATTGTCTTCTCTTGGCCTGCAAATTGGCATCCATCAAGACCATTATACAGGCTGGTTTTGGCCAGCTTGACCATTAAACTGTTAATGGGCAAGTTTGGTCAAGAAAACATAAATATTTGCTTATTTCAAGCCAATTTGCAGGTTCAGCTCAGTTACCGAAGGAAGCATTAGAGCGGTAAATTTTTATGAATGCTCTTCTCTTTTCGGGTTTGTCCGTAAATGGACTTTCCTCAAGACCACCACGGAGACCGGTTTCGGGCTGGTTGATGATTGAATGGTTATCACTGTCATATATGTTGAATACGCTGAAAATAATTTGGCAGCAACAACTCCCAGGAAAATTTGTTTCAAAATTTGCTTGCTTCAAATTATTCTGTACATGTGTTAAAAAATACAAGTTAAATTCATATTAAGCGCGCTGGAATGTGAAAGGTTGATAGAATTACTTAGACAATATTCATGTCTCTTTGATAGCAGCAATCCAGACCATAAAGATGCAAATTAAAACACAGATCAGACATGTAGCTGGTGGTGGTGGTGTGGAGTAGTAGTAGTAGTAGTAGTAGTAGTAGTAGTAGTAGCAGCGGCAGCAGCAGTAGTAGTAGTAGTAGTAGTAGTAGTAGTAGTAGTAGTAGTAGTAGTAGTAGTAGTAGTAGTAGTTAGTAGTAGTAGTAGTAGTAGTAGTAGTAGTAGTAGTAGTAGTAGCAGTAGTAGTAGTAGTAGTAGTAGTAGTAGTAGTAGTATACACTAGTATACATTAGTATACAGTAGTAGTAGCCCATTTGATTGGCCTAGAATTTAATAAAATCACTGCTTTCGGACACATTAATGCATATGTACAAATGGAATCACTCATTCAGATACACAATGCGTTAATCAAATCCTAGCTTTAACGGGTTAAATCATCAAGGCTGTTTGGGTGTTTTGATCAATCGTGTTCAGAGTTAACTACGCTATTATCGAGATCAGCTTATGCCCCACTATGACGAATGATCAATACTAGAATCGATGCATTACTCGACGGCAACAATTAATTGATGATATAGACATCAATTATTGAGCAGCAGCCGCGCTATAAGAAATAGATCCGCTGCAATGTGGCAAGTATTCCCTAATCTAAACCTCAGCAACAGAGCAATTTTCTGCTCATTTCACCGTACCGCATTGGTACAGTAATTGCAGCAAGATTGAGGACAGAGTTACAAATCACCTACGCCCCAACGTGGCATACATGGGTGACAGACCTGGACGAGCTGACTACGCTGAACTTGGTTACTTGACATGAAAAACAAAATCGATAGGGAAAGAAGAACTTTAAATAATTGCAGTTAAAGGAGACTTTGATCCACTATTAAGGTAGAAGCCAACAGCTCACAATATGTGGAAAAGTATGATCTAAAGCTTACCCATTTATCTCTTTCAAGGACAAATCAGTCATAAAGCTAATTCTTTACGATTCATAGCATATTCTGTTTAATATTTTGAAATTAATATGACTGGAAGCCATGTACTTTGATAGTTTTTGGTAAATTTCTCATAAAATTTAAGAATTTCACCCAGAAAATTTACCAAGCAAAATTCTGGATATAAGTTCTGGAGCCTACCAGGATAGTGTCATTCTAGGTCAATTTGGTTGAAATCTAAGATTTTCAACCAAAAAAATTGACTTAACAAAATTCTAAAAAAGAAGATCTGGAGCCTAGAACCATAGAATCCTTCAGACAAGTTAGAGATGTTTATTGAAAATTTCTGGTAAATCTAAGATTTTCCCCCAAAAGATTGACAAATCAAAATTGTGAATAGATGTTCTAGAGCCTACCACCATATGATACTTCCAGCCAAATTTTCATACAATTCATCAAGCGGTTAAAGGGAAACACCAGACCCTCTATACTACTTTGTATAGAATAAATCTATACAGACCGTAACGTTTCCAAAAATATAATTCTAAGCTCTGTGCTAAAATTAGAAATATATATCTTCGTTATTTAAATATGTGATACATTAGTTAAATTTCTATTCTCGGATGAGGCGCATAACGTCATAAGTTGAACCTTTTTCTCGCTGTCATCCAACACTATCACAATAAAATTGAGAATTGCATCTTACTAGGGGTTCTCTTCAGCTGTGTTAGGAATATATAAACTATATTTGCTGAAATGTTGAAGAACATATAATAACATTCCTTTGTCTGATTTCTCTGATGGTACTGATTTTAACATCAAGTTTTTATCTTGAAATAATGAATGGCGCGATAGTATATGTATATCAGTACAATTGCCACTTTTGAATCAACACTCTCACTGGCGCTACAGCTGATAATGTTATTAAAGTTTCATCTATTAATATGAGTTTAATTAGATCTTACATACATCCAGTCTATCTTCAGGTACTTATGATTTCATACTAGCCTCAAAACTTCTTGAGATATTGTAATATTCATGTAATTGGCAGGCATCTTAATAGAAAATGACCATCTTAAGGTTCAGTAACTAATGCATGAAAATAACAAATATGTTCCATAAATTTGCGACAGTGTGATAAATGTCTTACTCGCTTCAATCTGTACATATATAAATGATGTCGATTGCATTATCACTGATAGAAATATCACCATCCAAATGCATGCAGTCCGGTCTTCAGAGTGCCGTTATTATGGTTCTTGTCAGACGGGATTCACAGAAAATTATAGTAACACAGCGTTTTTTAACACCATTTTATTCGGATTCATATGTGTTGCAGGAAAGTTTTACACAGTAGCTTAAATATGGGCTCTACAATAGAACTGCATGTTTTATGCAAATGATGACAACCCTTCTTGTGTTCCCCTTTAAGGAGGAGATGGATTTTGACAATTTCCCCCAAAAAATTACCAGTCAAAATTCTAAATAGAATTCTGGAAACTACCACAATATGGTCCTTCTAGAATCTAGTCAAATTTGGAGATGCATTTTGACAATTTTTGATAAATCTTTCATAAAATCTAAGATTTTCATCTATAAAATTGACCAATCAGAATTCTGAATACAGTTCTAGAGCCTATCACCATACAATCATTTCACCAAGCGGTCTAGGAGGAGATATGTTTTAAAGCAAATGTTAACAGATGGATGGATGACAGATGGTCACCATGGTACACACTCACTTGGCCATTAAGTTGGCCATGTGAGATAAAAATGTAAATAGTTGCTTATTCAATGTCCATTTGCAGTCTAAAAGAAGACTATTTTTGGAAAACATAGCCTTCTCTTGGACTGCAAATGGACATTCCTCATTTCTGGCAGTAAACAGTTAAAATAATTGTGGCACGGGCTAAATTTAACTGCAAGTGTAAACCCTCCATTTCCTGAAACTAACTGCTCAAAACTACTGAGAGTTATTGCACATAGAAACCAGTTTTTTAAGGTGACCATACTGGATTTCACACCAGTATCAATTTGGCTAAGGATTTTACACATACCACAAAATTTTGAGTCAATCGCTCAGTTCACTACAGACTTTTCGTATGGAAATAAGTTTTCAAAATGACTTCCTGGTGCCCTTACGAAAATGTGTTTCTGGTAATAAACTGACAATAGACTAGCAAGATGTCACAACAGACTGGCAATAAACTGATATAAAAAATGAACACTGGCAATAACCTGACAATATACTGACTATAAGCTGGCATTAATTAAAGAAAAATTGGCAATAAACTGGCAATAATGCCAGTTTATTGTCAGACATGGTAATAGTCTGACAATAATCTGGCAATAGACTGACAGTTTTGCTGGAGATATGGCAATAGACTGACAACAAACTTATCCAGGCTGACATTAACATGGCAACAAAACATTGTTTTAACCATAGCTGACAATAAGCTGGCATAATTGTGTACTTAGCTTTTCATCAGTATTTGTATTATTCAGTACTCTGATAGAGGTCGCCTCTATGTGGGGAAATCTATATACTAAAATAAGAAGAAGTTATCTCCTTTCTAATCCTTTTTTGAAAATTCAACAGAAGCTGTCCTAGCTTAAAGTAGAAAATATATTTATAATCAGGCTTATTTAATTATGATCATGCCATGTAACCCGAGAATGGCACAATCATTATCAGTTTGGTATCTAGACCTATAAATTATACAGTTTATTATAACACTGATAATTTGTGGTGTTGGTCTTGTGATACCTTTTTCATAATTTATTAAACTGTATAACTAAAGTAACTCAGTTATTTGAATATTTAGTTTAATGTTTGTTTCTCCTGTAGTACCCAATACATATGTACTGAATATTAAAATGATGCGTTTTCTTGTAGCATGTCATGATACCATACCTTCTTTGTCCTACAGTAATATTATTGAGCAGTTCCCGCCATTTTGATTCCAGCCTATTGTCAGTCTGTTGTCAGTTTATTGCCATAGTGTTGTTAGTCTAATATAAGTTTAAAGTGGCAAGAGACAATAATACAGCTGACAACAGACTGGTAAGAAACTAATTAGTACCTAGCAACAAGATGACAACAGACTGGCATGCAAATGACATTACACTGGTAGGAAGCTGGTATCACACTGACAAAAATCTTACATTAGACTGGTAATAAAAAGTAAAACAGATGATAGATTATTGTCAGTGTATTGTCATATGTTATCACAGTTTATTGTCAGCTACCTGATGAGAAAGAATGTGGGACAAATTTCTGACAACACACTGACAATATAGTTGGCAATACACTGAAATGTTCCAAATCCCTCTTATTGTCAGATGTTTAGACTATTGTCAGTGTGTAACCAGTCTGTTGTCAGATGTTAAAATGTTACCAGTGTATTGTTAGTCTATTGTCAGATCTATTTCTCCTATAAGATATATGTAAGACTGGAAATTTTTGTCTGTCTACATTTGCTGTTGTGCATCATAAACATTATTACCAGTCTGTTGTTAGTTTATTGCCACCTTATTGTTAGTGCGTCAGTGCACAGGAAGACATCTGACAATAAACTGATAATAGACTGACATATGAATCTAGCAATACACTGGCAATCATCTGACAATTTATTACCAGTTCATTGCCTGATCTGACAATAGTATTATAACAGACTGGTTTCATACTGACAATAAGCTGGTAATAGACTGACGCTACTCTTTTGCTAACTTTGAGATTCTCCCCCACCCCTTCCTTTCCCTCAACACCCACCCTCAACCCTCCCATGGACGGAGCCTAATGTACACATCGTCTAGTTCACCTACCAAAAATTAGTCCTTTATTAAGTCTGTTTTCAGTCCCCCAAGGCATCCAAAAACTGTCTTAAGGAGTCCCTTTCCAGTCCTCAGTTTAGTATTGTAACCATGATAGGGAGTCCCTTTTCAGTCCTAGTTCCAATTATGCAAATGAAGACTGAAAAGGGACTCCTTATGAATCCCTTTTCAAATCCCCATTCCAATTATGCAAATGAGGATGGAAAAGGGTTTTAATTTGCAGCCTTCCAGAAGGTATTCCTCCAATTGTGCCTTTAAGCTTATGGCATCACTAAGCACCGCCTTGGAGGTACTGTGATTGTTCTTGCAGGTGAAGTTGTTGCTGGTCAATATGATATGTAATAGTCTGAGTAGTGACCTGGATTGCCCTCCCCTGGAATGCCATATTTGCTCACGGATTTGGCCAGGGCACGTTTTCCCTTTGAGTCTGGGATGTTAGTATACATGCATCTTTTCAATACATGTCCCATATCTGGTTATATAAATCTTTATAGATTGACAGTCAAAAACTCCGTTAAGAATTGACAGAAGCAGCTGAAACTCGAACAGCTGAAACTCAAACTTAATCTGTAATTTCTCATGTATGATTACTGTATTCTGCGGCTGTAGTAGTAGTAGAAACATTCTACAGCTGCAATCAGTTCTTCTTCGCTTTTGCCAACCATATCTTGTCCTATGCCAAAATCTTTAGCTTCCTCAGGTCCATTCCTAACTTGAGTGTACCGAGTCCTGCTTTCTTGATGTCACCTCATAGCATGCTTAGCAGATTTATCGTAATTTCTCATAACAAAGCAATATAGCAAGTTTCAGTTATATATGGTGAAGGAGAACGAAAAAGTCTTGAAAGCTGATATTTTTCATATTTCTTAAGTCGAAAGGGGCATAACTCCATAAAAAATTGACGCATATGCCTGAAACTCGGACTTACTCTGTAATTTCTCATAACAAAGCAATGTACCAATTCTCAGTTAATATCCTGAAGGGGTGCGAAAAAAATTGTGAAAAAATAATATTTTTATTTCATAGGTCGAAAAGGGGGGAAAATTTACGAAAATGTCCGAAAATAAAACCTGCTCTATAACTCCCTATAATAAATCAACCTACCAACTCCCATTTGAATCGATTGAAGGAGTGCAGAAAAAAGTGCGGTATTTTTTGTATTTCATAAGTCGATGGGGGAACGTAACTCCATCAAAATTGATGCAAACTCCTGAAACTCGAACTGCTCTGTAATTTATCATAGTAAAGCAATGTACCAATTCTCAATTGAATATCTTGAAAGACTGCAAAAAATAGTGTGGAGAACTAATATTTTTGTGTATTTGATAAGTCGAAAGGGAGCATTAACTCCAAGGAAAATCGATGAAAATGTTGTGAAACTCAAATTTGCTCTGTAACTCCCTATAATAAAGCCATCTACCAATTCTCACTTGAATCCCTTGTAGGATTGCGAATAAGTGTGGAAAACGGATATTTTTTCTATTTCATAAGTCGAAAGGGAACATAACTCCATCAAAAACTGCCGCAAACTCCTGAAACTCAAACTTCACCAGGTCAGTAATTTCTCATAACAAAGTAATGTACCAATTCTCATTTGAATATCTTGAAATATCTGAAACTCAAACTTTCTCTGTAACTCACTATAATAACCTAGCGATTCTCACTTGAATACCTTGAAGGAGTGTGAAAAAGTGCCAAAAGCTGTTATTTTTTGTATTTCTTAAGTCAAAATGGGGCATAACTTCATACAAATTTGATGCATATGCCTGAAACTCGAACCTGGTCTGTAACTTCTCATACCAAAGCAATGTATCAATTCTCAGTATAATATCTTGAAGGACTGAAAAAATAAGTGCGGAAAAACTGCGACAGATGGACAGCCAGAGTGCAAACCTATAGTCTCCCGGTTTTACCGGTAGGGGAATAATAAGGAGTCAGCAGGCAGAGTGTCTGTTGATTTCAGTTTGTTTATGAAATCCCCCAACAGACCCCCCCCCTTTAGTTCATTACATATCATATTCAATCACTACTTGCTAAATCAAATATCTGCATTTAGCTATCAGAATAAGATTTTTATGCTCGCTTACATTCTCCCTAATGCCAATACCATCACCATGTTGACCCTTAACCAGGAGATCGAGAAGGGATAGCCAGACCAGTCTCTAAGACATCTATTGCCAGATGGATTTGTGAGACCATCCGCCTTTGCTATGAGATTGCTTCTCCTGAGCAAATTAATCTTTCTCACATTAAAGCTCATGACATTAGAGGGATGGCTACCTCTTTTTGCTGGCTCTTCTGTAGATGAAGTTATGCAAGTTGCAGGATGGAAATCTGAGTCTACTTTTACTACTTTTTGCTTAAAAGATCAGAGTGCAGCAGCTTCCTTTTTTAGAAACATTACGATTTTAACTAAAAAGGCTGAAGACCATTTACCAAGCACATCCCACCATTTTTGTTAGGACCGTGCATCTGCGTGTAATGGTGAGAGTCGTTCTTTGTTTTTTTAAATTTATTTCTTTAAGTTTAAAGTTTTACTTATTTGATAATCACTGTGTGATTGATTAAGATACACCATTATGTGATGTTATTAACATTTGGTTTTGTTTTGTTTGATTTTTATCCTTGCTTATGGATTCTCAAACCTCCTCCCACCTAAGTTTCATAGTGGGGCACTGACCAAATCTATGGGTTTAGCAAGTAGTGATTGAATGGTCAAGATGTTTTTGTGGTGTAATAACAACCCCCAACAGACACCCCCCCCCCCATTTAGTGGGTTGGTCTGTAGTTTTATTAACCACTATAAAAACATACTTACCGTTCAATCACTACGACCTGGGCTCAGCCACCCCGCTGGTTATTGATTTGAGAATCTATTCGGGATACATGGCACTTAAATTTAGAAAAGTGAATTAGTTTTCTCATTTGGGACCTACTGCACATGCGCGGGCGTGCTTAGTGACAGGCATCACCAAGGAGTGAATACAGACTGCAGCCAGTCTATTGTGAGGCTAATGCAAGGGGACCCTTTACCAGATGGTATTGGCATTAGGGAGAATGTAAGTGAGCATAAAAATCTTATTCTGATAGCTAAATGCAGATATTTGATTTAGGGAGAATGTAAGTGAGCATAAAAATCTTATTCTGATAGCTAAATGCAGATATTTGATTTAGCAAGTAGTGATTGAATGGTCAAGATGTTTTTGTGGTGTAATAACAACAGTGGTATCTTTCACATATGAGTTGATTTTTGGTAAATGAATTTTGACATGTTCGTCTATAAACTACAAATGTGTTCAGTAGGATTGCCATTAACACTGATTATTGATATGGCAGGGACCGGATCCTGTTGTTTGTGGATCTTGGGCAGTAGATAGAAGAGGGCGGTGCATGGATTATCCATACATAACCCATTGCCTATGTCAGTGGTAATTTCACCATTAACCACCATGTGTGTGATGGGCTGTTTCTACAAGTTCTGCGTGTTCTCTGGTGAGGTTGTTGTCTTGTTAAAGAAAATAATTTTTATCATTGAGTTGTCTACAGGCTTTTGTGTTGTAATCAGCTGTGTCACGTATGACAGTGGTTGACCTTTGTCAGCCTTCTTAATGACAATGTTTTGTTAACCCTTTAGTTTAAAAATGGTGCTTTGTTGGTCCTTGGAGAGGTTTAAATGGGCGTTTATCTGATGTACCGATTTGGAGATATCATATTTAACAATATGGATAAATGCATCCAGAGAGACATAATTGCCTGGTTCATTTACTGTGCGTTTTGAATTCTTTAGTAAGTTTGACCATAAAATCATCCGGCTTAGAAACGATTGGTTCGGTGGTAGTTTGTATAGTAGAATCGGACCAATATGAGGGTGGGTGCTGGAAAATAAGATTCAAACGTAGTCGTCTCAGGAACCTAGTTCAGTCAGAATGAAGTTTCCCAATGTTGGGTTCAGGAATTGTTAGACAGAATCCAAGGCGAAGATCATCTGTTGATCTTAGGGTGTCATTAACAGAAAGTTGAGAAAGGTTAAAAATAAATGGTTTTGGTGAAAATGAATGAGTATTTTTAGATGATTTGAACACATTTAATGAAATTATGTTAAAAATAGAGGCTATATACATGATTGACGAAACAATGATATCAGAAATGTTGTGATTAGAATTAATCCGTAAGTTAGAGTTGTTATGATTTTGTACACCTGTTGAATGGTTTTCTCATGATTTTCTATGTTCATTTTGTTTTTGATAGCGGTGGCAGATTGTGTTTGTTTGGCATAGTTCCTCCATTGATTTTGAACACTTTTGTGCATTCTGTTTCTGGCTGTGTCATCCTGTTTGCGCTGTTTTGTTTGCGCACTGCATTTTTCGTTTTGTGGTAGAGCTTCCCTCCTTCATTTGGGTTGCCTAAATGAATGTTCACGTGTGCACACAGTTATGCCATAATCTTTATGGAACAATTAGAGGAATGCCTTCTGGATCACAGGCTGCAAATTAAAACCGTACCTGTACATGAGATGCATTGATGACCTCTTCATTATTTGGTCACACAGAGAGAATGCATTAAATGAATTTGTCACCCACATGAATTCAGCACACAAAACTATCAAATTCACAATGGAATGATCCAAGGATTCAGTCAGTTTCTTGGACAGCAAAGTCCAGATAAATAGTAACAAGAAAATCTCTTTCAATTTATACACTAAACCAACTGATACCCATGGATACCTACCCCACTCATTCAAACAGAACTAGAAAAGCCAACCCGTATGGCCAATTTTTATGCCTATGCAGAATCTGCACCCATGGTAAAGATTTTGAAAGACATTCAAAAGATACGACTCTCCACTATGAGAATGGAGGTTACCCTTAATTTGGACAACTTCATAGATTACTACAACAGAGCTGTCACTCGGACCTACTTCAACACGTAAGTTAAACACCACAAAGAAACAACAGTGAACACGGAGAGCTCATGACAGATTTCCATAAAATGGTCGTCTTGCTAAGATATTTCCTTACAGAAATTTAAGCGTATGGTGAGGTGGCACACCTTGCGGGAGCTAACCATTACTTTTTTGTGCGCTCACCCAAGAAAACATCATTTTCATGCTTGTGAAAACTCGCGCAAATGTGTGAAACCTCGCGCAAATGAACATCATATTCTTGTTTGGTCTGTACATGCATATATAAAGAAAGGCAATAACAGGTTTTAGGTAATAACTCTGAGTCCAGTTAACCTCATGACCTGCTAAAATTGGCGGGAATTTTAAGTATTTGTCTGAAGAAATACAGTGCATTGATTATTAGTATATAATGTGATATAAGTTATGGATACAGAATTAACTATTTTGAAAAGGCTGATATAACTGTTAAATAGAATGCATAGCACTAGTAATCTTAAAATGGAAATAGCTGTATTGGGAGGTATGCATTTTATTAATTTGCTACAATTGACAGATACCAGTTTGGGTACAACATCTTAAGCTCTATACTCTATAGTAATGCAGCGACTCCGCCTTCCATTAATATACATACATGCAATATGTTAACAATCTCTGGTTAATAGCAAACATATTAAATGTAGCTCGCCGGGTGGTGTCGGCCCGTTCCGATGTCTCATGTCGACTCGCCGTGCCGTAAGTGCACGATGAGTGACGACACTGGTTAGCATCCGGTCTCGGGGTGATGGACCTTGAACGAGACTGCCCTGCGGGGAACAAAAACCGGCTCCTAAGGCCGGTGGAACTCAATCGTTCCGGTGGAGCCATGCGACCATTGTCGCGAACATTAAACACAACGGTCTCATCCCAAGAGTTTGTGTCACCAGTATGCCTGTCTATAGCAATTTCGTGATCTATGGACTTACAAGATTTGATTTGGTGACCTAAAAATATGCCAGATAAAACTACAATAAGAGCATACGAAAATACAAGACATAGAGGCAGGCAGATGAACTTTTAAACATGGGGCTCCCGGAGGTACCACACAGACTCGTAGGTCCGCAGAGGTATCCCTACAAGGGAGGCTCCGGTACACGAAACATAGCTTTTTAACTTAATATAAGTTATTATACCTCTAAGCTGAAAGGAAGAAGGCTATCTCAGACGAAAAAGTGATGTGCCTCATGCGGGCACTACTCCTAGTGCTAGTTTGGGTGAGGAGTATTATCCTGGCATGGACCGTCATCGCTGAATCCTTGCGAGAGGCAAGTGCCTCGCACGGGACTCCATCTCCGTCTCGGGAAGGCGTCACCATGGCTCAAAGCGGGAGAAGAATAGTAGGCAAAAATGGGCCCACTAATATTTCAAACAAAAATGCTGTAGAAAGAAAAGACCATACCTAGTGAGATTACGACTATAGGGGTGCGTACTGTTTTATGTGAAGACGGAACGGAAGATTCCCAATGGATTCCTTCGTTACCGTCTTATGTGACCGCTAATATGCTGAATTAGTAGTTGCCACTTTATTATAACCGACCCTTCAGGTACGATTACCATGACCAGATCCTCGCGCGCCACGGCCTATGCCATGCATACCTCAGTGCGCAGGCAATGCATTGGAAGATGGCCTCTGATCTGGCCTCCGCCACCTCGAGCCTGCAGGGGATGATACGCAGGGGGAGCTGCGTGAACGCACTCTCTGCAGAGCACTTCAAATTGCTCACGCAACGCCCTCTGGTTAATGACCAGGGTGACCGTCTCCTGGAGGTGCTTACATCCCTCACCTCCAAAGAGACCAGGACCTGCTATAGGCGTATGCAGCAGCCTATTATACAGGTCCTGGGATAGGCACAAGTTGTCTAAGGCAAATGTGTGCCGCGCCTGGACACTCCTGGTCACAGACTGGGTTAAACAATCCAGAGCCAAGTTAATTCCATCCTGGATGACTCTCTGGACTGTTAACGGACTAGGCTGGCGTGATGCGGATGCTGTTACTACCACCTGTAACAGCTGGGAGACGTGCGAAAGTGCTGCAGTTGACGCTCTCAAACTTTCCTCAGCATTGCGCAATGTGGTATTAGCTGAACGCAAAGCATTCGAGCACAGTGCTCCCATGTCAGACCGGGAGCCTGGCCATGTATCTTCACCTAGCGCAGCATGGAGGTACGATGTGACATCATTTTTCCACCTCGCGAGGGGCCTTCGCGAGACGTCCATGCACCTTGATGGATGTCTCTGCAGCTGTAAACATATCTACAATATGTTCCTCCAGTGGCAGAGATGGCATAACAGCAGTAGTCGGCTTACCTGCCAGCCACGGGCACTGGTCTTGTTGGCTGCCTGACTGTTCCACAGCAAGACCTAGCCTGATGTTTATCAGCCAATAACAAGCGTCAGACCAGTCTTCCTCTGTGGCCACCTGTGAATGCTCGACAAGGCGAGGGCCTTCGTCATCCTCCTGAGCAATCGCAGGCATGTACGTGGCTGGAGGAACTGATACTCCTGGCAAGCCAGAGAAAGCATGCAGGCCTGAAAGAACAGGCATGCTAAACTGACTGGCTTCACCAGGAGCAGGCACCGTGGTATTGCGCGGGGAAAATTTTGGCACACCACGGCCCTGGCCAGCACCTGCTACACCATCAGTAAGCTATGCAGTAATGCTGGCCATCAGATCCAGCCCGGGCTACCTTCTGCGCCATGAACGCTACTCCTGTGTGAGTAGTTCCAAGGACAATGTCGCCCGTGTTCCCCACGAGGGGTGCACGTATGTCAATGTCCATGGCCATGGCGCCAGAAGGAGAACTCAGCAGATAATCCTCTTCTACCTGGCCAGAAAGATAAGACTCCAGGTCAGTGAAGAATGCTAACCCAGACTGGCCAGGAAAAGTACCATAGGAGGAAGTGGTACCTGTAGGGTGTGGATAATCCTGGCCTGATAAGCAGGTACCAGGTTCCAGCGACACCTGTCCACGAACAAAAGGCGCGGCAAGCCTGCAGCCAGTGTCCTCATAGTGGATTTCCCCTCTAATGGGGCCACTGCTGAATCTTGGACAGAAACTGTTAAATCCCTACAGAGCACCGATTCAGAGGTGCGGATTATCTGTTCCAGAGCAGAAGAAAACCATAAAGAATTTGGCCCAGGAAGCATGCCACGAACCAAATCCTTAATTGTCCTCTTCATCTTGCCCACCATTTCAACTTGGAAGGCCTCCATATCCATAGTGGATGAGGCCTTCCTCTTACCCTTCTTATCAGGAACCTCCCTCCTCATTCTTCTCTCCTCCTCAATCGCCTTCTCCTTTGTCTGTAATGATAAAAACTCAGACATTAGCTCACCCCCCCCCCCCCACCACTGTTTACAGATATCATAGTTAAGCAATGGTCCACAAAGACTGCATTGGAAGCATAAATGTGGGTGAAACATTCCTTCAAATACCGTCCACAAGAAGGACAACAGGGCTTCTGAAAAATGCCAGAAGATGAAGACATTGAGTATTTTAGTTAATGAATTAGTAACTAAAAAACAAAATAAGAGAGAGAGGAAAGGTGGCCATAAAGACCCCTAACAAAACTTTATAATTGTTAATAAAGTGCAAGGCTGATTATGACGTCATAACTTCAAAAATAAGAAGTTAATCCGACCCGAAAACAATCTCCAGGTGTACGGATGAATTGTAATCATATCCAGAACATCTAACTGGAAAGGATAGTAGAGACAGACTATGCAAACATCAAATACACAATGATACAACGGCAGCAGATTTCAGAAATATTTTCAAAAATAATTGAAGTGCCTAATATCACAACTAGGATACCTGCATCTTTAGCATAGACAAACCATCCGATCTGATGCACTGGAAGCTCCACCAAACTCTATGACCTCTTAACTCTCTCCACCATAAAGGGAAGGAAGTGGACCAAGAGGGCAAAGTGAGAAGACCTTATGAGGCCTCCAACTCACTGGGCATAGATTTTGTATTAGTTCATTCTAACATTGTTAGTAGGAAATGGAACCTTGGTGGAGAGAAAAACAAACCCTCTGATGATGTGCTGTCCTTTTCAATCATAGGTAGATACCTGTGGACATAAACACAGAGAGAGTAGTATTTCATAGCGCCATATAGAAATATACCAGTTTTATGGATGCTTATCACGTCAAATCGCGAGTCCCGGAACCACATTACATCGGAACTAAAACGCTAAATTAGACAAACATTTAATAGAAATAACCTGATGACTTGGTCCTGGGCATTCCTCTGGCAGCTTCCCACGCTCAGACATGATTTCCAGATGATAAATAAGTTTAAAAAGTGATTAAACATAGCAGAAAACTTAGGAAAGAGTTTGCATGTGACTCTTTCGCCAATAAATTGGAAAAAAGGAAGTACTAGTCTGCGTATGCACGAGGTTGGGGCTGGCATCCGCCGGACTGTCATCTGACTACCTGTCCAGTAGGGGCATCTATCCTTTTTAATCTGAGTGTTTATTGAGTGAATGTCGATATTTGGGAATATCAAAGAGTATTAGGGAGGTAAGTATACTCTTGAAATGAAAACGCTCCATATCATCTCCTAGTATCCACGTAAATTATAGCCATTTTACATAAAATACAAGACTTGTTCAACAAAGGCAGCATATTCTCTGACACTCAAGACAAATTCAAATGTGGATGTAATTCCACAGAATTATGGTGAATAGGATTTGTTGATATAAATTAGGTGTTTTTTTGCAAGACAGAAAATTAATTAATGACAACTTGGACTCGTTCTCATACATACTAGGGTAGTGCTCATGGACTCATTTATATGTTTTCTATAGGATAGAGGAACCGGTTCGTTATGCAAGTAGCTGTTATAGAGTTAAAGAGATGCTATTAAGAATAGCCAATGAAGGGATGTATCTCCGCTAACCTTGTTTACTATGGAACCCATGAGTCATGGGAATGAATAAGTAAAACTTTTCTGAGATATATAAATCAGGTAACTTTAGCCAACAGTGAAATGAGTGGCGTAGGATTTTTGTTGTGTTAGAAAACCTGTTGAGACCATCACTTTGAACATTACAAATGGGAACATAAGCTGACACGTAGCTTTAAGGAACTGGGCATAGCAAAGCGTCTAGTAAACAGATCTAACAGTTACGTCTCTTAGCCAATCCAAGGACAAATAATAGCAAACACAAATCTGTAAGGACAAAGTAGATATTTTTTCATTTTTAAATTCCAATATGAACGTTCTCAGGAAATATATTGACCTACATCTTATATTACTGGTAGAGATAAACAGAGTAAGAGGAACAAACAAACAGAGACTGATTCAAATGCAACAGTATTTTCTGCATTATATTTATCATGTCAATCACGCTGAATAAATCAATCAATATAGTTTGTATTATTGCATATTTCCTGAAGCAATTGCATATGTAAATGATCATTGTTTTTCCTTGACCAAAATATGCTTTTATTACTGGAATCATCCAGTGTTAGGTGCTGAAACTATGACTCTGATGCACTATAACACACATTCTATATCAATGACCAGGTTAACCCTTTAATGGTCATGATTCACCATGAAGCTTTAGCTTTTTGGTTATTCGATGTTCATATGCATCATACCACTGGAATGACCGGCTCGTTTATGGAGCCAGTCATTGGAATGGCAAATTTCCAAAATGTCTTCTCTTGGCCTAAAATTTTCTCAAGATTACTGCCAAAGCTGTTTTTGGCAAGTTTAACAATTGAAGGGTTAAGCGACATGAAGCTCGAGTCTGCAGAACAGAGCTACTGAATCCGATAAGTAGAACTTTCCAAAAACTGATTAACGCTTTTAACACTGAAATCCCAGTCTCTCATTTTTAATGTAATCATAGGGGTTTATACATCAGGTGAAAATTTTGAAAATAATTGGACTGGAATAAAACAATCGCCTTCAGTAAATTATTTTCAGATTATTCAAAGCAATAATTCTTTAGTACATAGTAAGGAATTTGTTATATTTGGTCTGTAGGGCTAAACGTGTTAATGACACATGTCAGAAAATATTGCCTGTGATATATGAGAGGCATAAATTGGTCAATATGACCCATGGGATAACAATTGACTGCTATATGATTATATGGTGTCAAAATTACCCGTTTTTGTCAATGGCAGAAATGAATGCCATTTAATCGTGCGCATGATCATACACCGGAATACCTAATTATTCCCTCATGGCCATTCGGATTACGTGATATGTACTTGTCTAAATGTCAAATTGTATTACCTGCAGTAACAGCTAAATTATTGTAAAAATATCCACCAGAATTCATATCTAGCTTCAATAAACTGATGATAGTGGGCCTGAAAGTTTGCGTGTTAAATAAGTTGTAATTTAACAAGATAGGTGCTATGTTTGCTTCACTGTAACGAAGGGATCCAATACGCTATGTCCATGCCATATTATGTAATCGAGGGCGGTGAAATATATTCCCATAGACAAACTAGTATGTCAGCCTAGCACATGCATGATATAAGACACAGTGACATGCTACCATAGAGATTGAACAGTTTTCAACATATTTCACGCTGTGTCTACATAATGAACATGACATAAGTGGCAAGCCTAACTTAAATTATACATACCAGTACATATTTGTTAGCTAACACTACTAACTCTTTAACACTCATATCAGCCAAAAATGGCTTCTGCTATGGTCTTGAGAAATGTCTATTTGCAGACCAAGAGAAGACTATTATTGAAAATTTACCACTTGAATGACTGTCTTGATAACCGAGCCAGTCATTCCAGTGGTAAATTTTCAAAAATAGTATTTTCTTGGTCTGCAAATGAACATTTTCTATGAGAAAATTGAAATTTTCTTGAATAAATTTGAGGGTTAAAGGGTTAAGAGCCTGACACTGATTAGTCTGAAAAGTATTTGATAAAGTTGTTGCTTCCTTTTATAAATCTGCAATGACTGCTAATCGTACTCATTGAAATATCTTCAGAAGGTGAACATTGTAAATCCTGTTGATTATTTTGAGAACAATTTGCTTGAAAGTTGGTGCAGAAATGATTTTTTGTTGAATCGTTTTCAAAACTTTAGCTAGTAATACTTACACTTTCTGCTGATTATTTCAATAATAATTTGAAGGAAAGTTATTGTAGCTATAGTCAGCAACAATTTACTATCGAATTGTTATAAAAATATCTATCATAGAATGTGACACCTCTACCATAGAATTGCACAATTAGAATTGAACTACTATACTGTTATTATGCATTATCAAGGTATCTCCGGTCCAGCGACTGGAGTCGATTGTTGTGAAAAATCTGGATGGCATAAGGGGAAATTATCTGTGAAAGCAGGAGTTAAAAACTAACATGAGCCAGAGGCTAGTAGAAATTGGTCAGGGCTAGTACAATTTGTAACTGACCAGCCCGATGGTAACAATTTGATATGTCCCCCCTTAATGGTCATGGTGGTCAAACAATTCCTCTGCCTTGATCTTCAGAAATGTCGATTTGCAGAGCAAGTCAACCATTTTTGAAAATGTACCACTAGTTTGACTGGCTCGATAATCAAGCCAGTCATTCCAGTGGTAAAATTTCAAAAATAGTCTTCCCTTGGTATGCAAAGAAAATTTGAAGGGCTATAGTAGAATCTAGTAATCAAGAAATGTACATACATATACATGTAGTGGCTCATTTAGCTTAATTCCAAACCATGGAGTGGGACATCAGATGGTGTGCGAGAGTGGTTAGGACTATGAAAAATCTGGAAATCCAGATAAATCTGGAAGACTCCAATCTCTGTTGGTCGCAACCAACAGTAAAACAATGGACCTTTCCATTTTTAGCTATACCCCGCCCATCTCTAGTCAAGCTCCACCCACACCTCGCTCATGTTGGGATTGATCGATCGCTGAACTGCCCGACTATCAATTTACAGAAAACTGTACAGGTAAGCTGTTGAATATTTTGAAACTAATTTGACTGGGTGCTGTTGCTGCCGGGGCATAACTCCATCAAAAATTGATGCGTACACTTGAAACTCGAACTTGCTCTGTAACTCTCATAACAAAGCAATGTACCAATTCTCAGTAGAATATCTGGAGACTGCGAAAAAACCTGTGGAAAACTAATAGTTTTCTTAAGTCGAAAAGAGGCATAACTCCATGAAAAATTGACGAAAATGTCTGAACCTCAAACTTGTTCTGTAACTCATTATACTAAAGCGATGTACCGATTTCCCCTGAAATATATTGAAGGAGTATGAAAAAGTGCGGTAAGCTGATATTTTTCATATTTCTTAAGTCGAAAGGGGCCATGGCCCCATAAAAAATTTACGCATATACGCCCGAAACTCGAACTTGGTCTGTAACTTCTCATAACAAAGCAATGTATCAATTCTTATTTGAATACCTTGAAGGGCTGTGAAAAATAGTGCGGGAAACCAACTGTGACAGATGGACAAACTGACAGACAGACAGATAGGAGTGCAAACCTAGTCTCCCTCTCCACCCCACCCCGGTAGGGTCTAATAAGTGCCAAATTCCCATGATATCATTGTGTTTTATACTGTGAATTTACTTTTACTTGACAGTACCAGTACATATTGCTCTCAACCAGAGGGCTTTAAATTGTCATACGATGTGCAAAGATTTAATTAATGCTGCTAGGAAGTCAAACAAGAGGATGTCAGACTTCCTGAACAATCTGATCCCTGCCACCCGCCACTAAGATCTGCCCCTCTCATATACCAAGCAACATATGAAAGGAGGCAGCCCTATCGGCCACGAATATTCAGCCCCAGATTGCACAGAAAGTCTGGCTTGCAGGGATCAAGGATATGATTAGGAAACAAGGATGAATTTTGGTGACAAGAGAAAGGCTATAGTTTATTTGCTAAGCAGCCAGCAGCACGTTGGGCAGGCACGCCCATTATAGTATTAATTGCAGCAATAATTAAATAGTACTTATGGCACTATAGCCCTCCAACTATCATTAACTACAACTATAAACTAATATATAATATACAGTAGCAATACCTAACAAGCAGCACAATACAAAAGGTATGCAACACATCCATAGCAGGAGCAGATAATGGGTGGGTGGATGGGTGGGTGGGTGGGTGGGTGGGTGGGTATTTTCCTCAAGGTAATCATGACGTGCATACATGGTGGCTAACGGATGACTGAGGCTGGCAAACAAGTGCCTGCAAAAGCGGGAAGGAAAACGCGTGAAAATGGAACATTAAATGAGAACAAACCAGTAAACAAATAAACTGATTGGTTAAAGTCACATGAAGAGACCAGTGCCCAGCCCTTACATGAGCCCCGACCCAGCATAACGTATATGAGGTAGGAAGCCGGAGGCAGGCAATAGAGGACCACCCTGGCATTAATATGCTATTAAAACTTAATACCCACTTTAATCAATTCGCTGGTTGATTTTCTTAAATGCGCTATGCACAATTGGGGACCATGTCCAGATATCAGTTGCCCCAAAACAAGTGTAATGTAAAGCATTTACACATGAGGATGACGAGCTTGGGAGGAATGGCAACAAAACCTTAATCATTTTTAATACCAATAAAATTTAACTAAAGGACGCAGTTTTTTGTCATATTATATGTTCTAGGAAGGCGGTGCATCCTATAATCAAGTACATTCTTTGAGCACATTTTTTTGGCCAAGTTGTGTAAAAAAAATAAATGATAACACTGAACTTTAACTCATTTTCGCACGGTACAAATTCTCACTGCCTTATGACTATGTTTAATGTATACCTCAAAAGATTATCGCGGAAGTGAAATTATTTAACTGGAGTGCCTAAATATTGCGTATCCATTAATAAAGATCATTTATTACCGCAAAATTAATCCTGAATATGACATAAACTGGCATCCAGAAAAAGATATAAATCATGTGATTCGCCTCTAAACGCCAAAGATTGTTTTTAATTAGAGCGACTACTTAGATAAAATATTCTGGACTCAGAACTCTGAATACTATATATTATCATTACGCAATAGGAACTAAGTATTTTACTTTAGGTCTGATCCATACACGTTTGATAACAAACTCCCATTAGTGTATAAGATCTCGTGAGAACACAGCGGCTCCAATCGCAAAAGAGTCAGCGGCTCACCAACATAAGAAGTGCTTTATCACATTTTAATTCTGATTCCATTTTGGATCATTTAATGTTGGTCAGTATTACAAAATGAATGCGCAATGCGAGAGTAAACACTGTTCCATTACTAATTTTTTCTGAAGAGAAATATTATTTCTCTGTTCTGATTGGATAAATTCTCCTGTACAAGCCAATGAAAATAGAGAATGGCAGATCGAAGAAATCTAGTTAACACAACTGGTGACCTTACAACATTCCTAATATCACATGATTTCCATACTTTCTAGGTGACATGTTATGTCTTAAGAGATCTTAGGATGTTGTTGTGCACTTAAGCTTGTTCAGCCCGTATGTCCGCCTCTTCATTTTCCTCTGACTTATACCATGGATGCACATGACTTCCAGGCATTTTGTAGTCCACAGTAAAGTCATACTTAATTTCTTGATCTTGCCTGAATTAATCCAGTCCTACCTCAAATTTAATCACTGAATCGATGTTTACTAATGCATTGGGTAGGCTGTTCCATACATTGTTGACTCGGTTTGTAAATTAATTTTTCTGTAGATCTAGCTTGGCCCTTTCCTTTCTTACTCTCAAGCTATGGCCTCTTGTGTAGCTGCTTTCTATTACCTCAAACATGTTGTCTGTCACCTCCGTGTCATACACTCCATTCAGGATTTTGTAAACTTCAATCATGTCACTTCTCAATCATCTATATTTAAGCATTGACAGGCCAAGCTGCCATGGCTGGGTAATCTAACTCTGTGTGGGGACAAGCTTTGTTGTCCGCTTCTGTACATTTTCAACCACCAGGGTTTCCGTTTTACTCTGTGGTCCCCACACACTGACTGCATATTCAAGATGTGGCCTCACCAATGCTTTGTATAGGTACGTGAATATTTCTTCATCAAGATATGTAAACGTTCTTCTTATTATCCCCATAATGCTGTTTGCTTTGTTCACTTCCGCTTGCCTGTGTGCCTTAAATGATAGGTTGTTGTCGATCATTACACCAATATCTTTTTCTCTATCCACAAACTCAAGTGTCACACGCTCTCCATTTTGTTTATATAAATGATAATCTCTCTTTATTTCCTCATTGTGTTTTTGGCTCGGTATTGTCATTACTTTACATTTGTCTGTATGAAACCTCGATAGCCATTTATCTGTCTAGTTCTGAAGTGCAACTAAATCCTTTTGCATCTCCTCATCATTTGCTGCCTTCACTATATCTGGTAAATTAGTTATGTAAAGGATGAACAATAGCGGGCCCAATACACTAACCTGTGGAATGCCACTTGTCACAAGCCTGCTTTCAGACGAAACTCCATTCACAACAACTTTTTGTTGTCTGTTTGAGAAGTTTTCAATCCATGAGATTAGCTGTTGACTTATACCATAACTTCTTAGCTTTCCTAGTAAACATTGGTGTGGACTTACGTCAAAAGTCGCATTGATTTTGATGTAATAAATGATCTGTATTGAAGATACGCAATATTTAGGCGGTCTCATTAGTAATTTCACTTCCACGATTATATTTTTGAGGCGTACATTAAACATAGTGGTATGGTGGTAAGAATGCATATGGAAATTCCGTTCAATTTTCGTGGTAGGTTCTATATGAGTTTTAACCATTTTAGAGAATGGATTTCAATTTCTCTATGCATCCTTTCTATGAGTATAAGGATTTTTGGGGAGGATTTAGGCCAAAATTTAGCCTGCGTCCAATAAAAGCTAGCGTCCTTTCCTTGATTTAAAAATGGTAGGTGCAAACTATGCAATGACATTCTTAGTAAGTTTTAATTATTCTACAGTCAATATTGAATGACTGGTGTCAAACAACTACATAAATGTGCTAAGAATATGAGCCATTCCACAATATACAACTAGTATTGTACTATGCTATGCTTACTGTGGAAGCCAGCAGAAGAATGACTAGCATTATTTGTTACGAGAATGGTTTTATATGAACAACCACACACTGGTGAATACAATAGAACCTAAAACAAGAGGCCCAAGGGGCCTATATTGCTCACCTGGAACATAGGCATTTAAACTAGAAAAGTGACTGGTTATAAGTAGAGGTTCTGGAGTTGTTTTTGCGAAAACTAGGTTATCCAAGATGGCTATTAAACAAATTTGGACGTTTTCCCTAGATGATGTTTCATGAGTCTTGAATTGATTCCGCAAGCGACTTCGGAGATTTTTAAAGATGTTTCTAAAAATCGGCCAAAATACAAGATGGCCGGCGGCCAAATTGGCCGATCGGCTTCGTTTGAACAAACTTGAATCTCTACACCCTAAGGATGTAGTATAATTGAAATCGGCCCAATAGCTTTCGAGAAGACATTTTAAATTTCATATTGCTTTAGTATGGGAGCTTTTGGAGGGCAAATGATACCAAGATGGCTGCCAAACCGTTTATCCGACAGTTTTGAAAATTGCAAATTTGAGATCAGAATAACCAAAATCATATATAAAACCAACTTCAGCCTCAAGATTTGTCAAATAAAAAAATCTAATATAGCCGCCAAACACACTATATTTTGATTGGCCCATGGCGGCCATGTCTTTTTATATATCAACTTCCCTTGAACAAACTTTATTAGCCCTCAGTCCTTAATTATATCTGTCAAATTTTGACACAATCCCCTCAACGGTTCTGGAGGTAGTTTTCGCTAAAAATAGGTCAATCAAGATGGCAGCAGAACCAATCAATTTCCCTTGAACAAACTTGGTTCAACTCTTGCCCTAGATCATATTTCATGGGGTTTCCTTCAATCCATTGATTCCGCAAGCAATTTCGGAGATTTTTAAAGGCGTTTATAAAAATTGGCCAAAATCCAAGATGGCTGCTGGCCAAATTGGCCGATCAGCTCCATTTGAACAGACTTGAATCTCTATGCCCTAAGGATGCTTCCTACCAAATATAATTGAAATTGGGCCAGAAGTTCTCGAGAAGACATTTTAAATTTCCCATTGCTTTAGTATGGGAGCTTTAGGTTGGAAAATGATCCAAGCTGGCCGCCAAACCGTTTATCCGACAGTTTTGAAAATTGTAAATTTGAGATCAAAATACTCAAAAACATTATAATATAAAGCCAATTTCAGACTTAAAATCCATCAAATAAAACAAAAGGCCCCTTGGGCCTGTGTCGCTCACCTGGAGCAAGTGCAATATGGCCGCCAAACACACTACATTTTGATTGGCCCACGGTGCCCATGTTTTTTTGATGGACCAACTTCCCATGACCAAATTTTAATGGCCAAAACTTTGGCCTGATCCTTTCAGCGGTTCTGGAGGAGTTGTTTTCGGGAAAACTAGGTGATCCAAGATGGTTGCCGAACCATTTGGTCAATCAAGTCCTCTTGAACAAACTTGGCTTACCTCTTGGCCTAGATGAAGATTTCCCCAAGCGGTTTCGGAGAAGATTTTAAGACATTTCCTAAAATCGGCCAAAATCCAAAATGGCCGTCGGCCAAATTGGCCAATCGGGTTCATTTGAACAAACTTGGATCCCTATGCCGTAAAAGATGCTTCCTGCCAAACATAATTGAAATCGGCCTAGTTGTTCTCGAGAAGACATTTTAAATTTCCCATTGCTTTAGCATGGGAGCTTTTAACAAGAAAATTATCCAAGATGGCCGTCAAACCGTTTATCCGACAATTTCGAAAATTGCAAATTTGAACTCAGAATACCGAAAAACATATACAGAACCAATTTTGGCCTCAAAATCCATCAAATAAAAAAATCCAATATGTCCGCCAAACAGGCTACATTTTGATTGGCCCGCAGTGGCAATGTTTTTTGACGGAGCACCTTCCCTTCAACAAACTTTAATGGCCCTTAGTCCCTGATCATATCTCCCAAATTTCGGCCTTATCCCTTCAGCGGTACTGGAGAAGTCGTTTTCGGGAAAACTAGGTCATCCAAGATGGCCGCCGAACCATTGTGTCAATCAAGTCGAGTGGAGCAAACTTGGCTTATGTCTTTCCCTAGATGAGGTTTCATAAGTATTGAATCGATTCCCCAAGCGATTTCTGAGAAGATTTTTAAAAACATTTCCTAAAATCGGCTGAAATCCAAGATGGCCAATGGCCAAATTAGCCGATCAGCTTCATTTGAACAAACTTGGATCCCTATGCCCTAAGGATGCTTCCTACTAAATATAATTGAAATCGGCCTAGTAGTTCTCCAGAATTTTTTTTTTAATTTCCCATTGCTTTAGTATGGGCGCCTTTGGCGGGAAAATAGTCCAAGATGGCCACCAAAGAGCTTATCCGACAGTTTCAAAAATGGCAAATTTGTGCTCAGAATACCAAAAACCATACATAGAAGCAATTTCGGCCTCAAAATTCATCAAATAAAAAAATCCAATATGGCTGCCAAACACACTACATTTTCATTGGCTCATGGCGGCCATGTTTTTCGACAGATTACCTTCCCTTCAACAAACTTTAATGGCCCTTAGTCTCTGATCATATCGCCCAAATTTCGGCCTGATCACTTCAGCGGTTCTGGAGAAGTCGTTTTTGGGGAAAATAGGTCATCCAAGATGGCCACTGAACCATTTGGTCAATCAAGTCCTCTTGAACAAACTTGGCTTACCTCTTTCTCTAGATGATGTTTCATGAGTTTTGAATCGATTCCTCACATGGTTTTGGAGAAGATTTTTAAAGACGTTTCCTAAAATCTGTCAAAATCCAAGATGGCCACCGGCCAAATTGGCCGATTGGCTCTATTTCAACAAACTTGGATCCCTATGCCCTAAGGATGCCTCCTGCCAAATATAATTGAAATCGGCCCAGTGGTTCTTGAGAAGAAGTCGTTTAAAGGAAAGGTTGACGGATGGATGGACGACGGACGGACACACAACGGACGGTTGCCACGGCATAAGGACATTTCCCAATGAAAATGTAGCGTGTTTGGCAGCCACATTGGATTTTTTTATTTGATGAATTTTGAGGCCGAAATTGCTTCTATGTGTGGTTTTTGGTATTCTGAGCACAAATTTGCCATTTTAAAAAAAATCCAATATGGCCACCAAACACGCTATATTTTGATTGGCCGGGTGCGGCCATATTTTTTGATGCATCAACTGCCCTTGAACAAACTTTAATGGGTCTCAGTCCCTAATCATATCCGCCAAATTTCGGCCCGATCCCTACAGCGGTTCTGGAGAAGTTGTTTTCACTAAAACTAGGTCAACCAAGATGGCAGATGAACCATCTGACCAATCAAGTTCCCTTGAACACACTTGGTTCAGCTCTTGCACTAGATCATATTTCATGAAGTTTGCATCAATCTCCCAAGCAGTTTTGGAGAAGATTTTTAAAGACATTTCCTAAAATTGACCAAAATCCAAGACGACCACCAGCCAAATTGGTTGATCGGCTTTGTTTGAACAAACTTGGATCCCTATGTCCTCAGGATGCTTCCTGCCATATATAATTGAAATCGGCCCAGTGGTTCTTGAGAAAAAATTGTTTAAAGCAAAAGTTGACGGACAGATGATGGACGATGGACAGACACACGACGGACGGTCACCATGGCATAAGCTCACTTATGGCCACGTGAGCTAATAATGCCACCTGCAAATAGCTATCTAAAATGGTGGCTATACTCCTAGTTAGTTAAAGTGTCCATAAAGTAACAAATAGTACTAAATTTAGCTAGGGTATGTATATTTTATGAATAGACGAGAACTTTAAGCTGACCTGCAAATCGATCTTGTCTATCAGAGAATTTATATCGACTAAATGGTTAAGTCCAATTTAAAGTTGTCTTCACAACATATTACTTCCTGGTTTTTAGTTGTGAAGAGCAACTAGTATAAGTCTGTCTGTCTGTCCATCCATCCGTCCATCTGTCTGTCTGTCTGTCTGTCTGTCAAATTTGTTACATTTCTGATAAAGCTACATAAGGCATAATAATAGGTGGATCAAATTCCTGCTGCTACAATTTCCTAGATTTTTGCCATATCTTGTACATGTCAGTGAAGCATATATATAGAAGCATACCTCTGGTCAGGTTTGTTAAGCCGCACTAAGTAAGACACCTGCTGTACACAATGCTGACAATACATCAGGTCCATAATCAGATTATTTAATTAGTTATATTTCAACATCAGTGTATTCATTTTGATTTAACAATAGCATCACATTTACTGTAGCTACAGAATCAATAATTATCGTGCTAGCGTGTGTCAGTGTGCATGAATGAGTGCGTGCGTGCATGCATATGTATGTACACGTGTGTGAATCTGCATACGTGCATGCATGTGTGTGTCTGCATGTATGTGGGTGTCTGCATGCATGCATGTGTGTGCATGCGTGCGTGCATGTGTGCATGCGTATGTGTGCGCGTCTGACTGTGCATGTGTGTGCATGTGCCCATGCATGTGAATGTATGTATTTCAATGTGTAGGTGATGGACTCTTGACCCGCAAATGGACATTCCTCAAGACCACTGCATAGGTCAGTTTTTGTCGGCTTGACCATTAAAGGATTAACCCTTGTGCTGTTACTATATCACACATTCCTTAGTTAACTATGAAATCTGATTCTACAGGTCGATTTGCATCAAGAGTGAAAATGGTAACACACATTGTTCGCTTGTGCTCATAGCACGTGAGTCAATTTATGTAGCTAAACCTGCACCAATAAATCTGGTGAGACACACAGGTAAATTTTGCGATGTTGCATACAAGAGGTAGTCATTGACTAGAAGCAACTTGTGAAGTTTTATTGAAATTGTATTCTTCCTTCTAAATATGAATGTCCATGGAGTAATGATTAACCCTTTAACGGTCAAATTTTCTTAAGAAAATTTAAATATCTGCCTATTGAATGTCCATTCATAGGCCAAGAGAATACAATTTTTTTAAATTTATCACTGGAATGTCTGGCGCGGGCATTGAGCTAGTCATTCGAGTGATAAATTAAAAAAAATTCTAATCTCTTGGTCACTAAATGAACATTCCACAAGACCATAACAGAGGCCGATTTTGGCTGGTATGACCAGTAATGGGTTAAAATCATAAGCTATATTACAGAAAACTGAATCGCAAGCTCATAATAGCAAAATCAACAAGATTTCTCTAGCCCCGAGCGAAAGCTGCAAGCAGAAAGATTGGTGAAGCGCAAACTAGTATACCTTGAACTACAGCATGGGATGGACAAATGGATGGATAGATTAATAGACGGTCAAAGTATTAAATCACTTTTATGGAGGGTTAGGGTTCAAGGGCACAATAAATACTCAACACTTAAGAGACTTTACAATGTACAAATTATTATGTTGAATATTTTGTAACTGTAATTTAAATAGAAGTTGTTCATGCTTGATACAGCAACAAATTGGTAATATTAATTCCAAAATAGTCAACAATCTACACTTTTATCATATGAACAAGGCCTTCAGCCGGTTCCACATTTCTCGATATGAACACACGTACTGTAATATTCAACAAAAGATTTTCATTGGTTAGATAACGTGTGAGAAAGATTTTCAGCGGCTAGATAACACGTATTATTACCTCTCAGCAATGTCACATTAACAAATGCTTTTATTTGATTGGTTAAGATCAAGGATGTATGATCTAGTATTTCTCTCACACGACGGAAATACCACAAGGTATACCCCCCTGAAAAGCATGTTTTAGCTTTACTGTGCAGCTAGCCATAAAGCTCATTATAACAATATGCCTGTCTCTAAATTGGCAGATATGCGCTTGATACAGCATTTTTGACAATCAAGTATCTCAATTTCAAAACAGCTATACAGGAAAGCTGTTGCATTTTTTTAACCTAATTTTACTGGGTGCCGTTGCCGCAGCAAGGCTTCCAACCCACTTCTATAATGAATTTAAAACCCAACAGAGTGATTAATTTATCATAGCTATAAAAACGGCAAATTAATTACCATCAAACTGTTGCATATGTCATCACAGCCCGAGAACATTGATCTGCCAACAATATGTCATCTTTATGTGTGACAAGCGTGTAAATTACATTAACTGACATATCTATATGAAATGGATTATGCATATCCATGTAGAAAAGCTAGATCAGCTGACAGTTGCGGTGACAGTACGTTTACAAACAATGAGGATAGCCCCGCTTCAGCAAACCCACGTCCTACACCTGCTAATGACACCAACAAATCTGACACATGACCTGGATGATATTACCGCTTTTAGTCTTTACTGTCTACACTACAATGGTCCATACTGCATCAGTTATGGACAGATCTAACTGCTTTTGGCTTCGCTGTCGAGGTCTCTAATTCAAGAACTGCTTATCTAAATGTCACGTTATGATTAAATATCTCCCTCAGACATCCGAGGGGTAATAAATTTGCTAAACCAGTGTTTAGCCATGGATACAGACTGCTACCACATGCACAAACAATTATATTTCCTTCGCTATGGTCGGGAAAATCTAAAATGTATTTCCCTCGTTACGCTTGGGAAATACAACGTTTGTCGGTATGGTAACAGCCTGTACCCATGGCTAAACACTGGTGTAGCTAATAATATTCCCACATGCCCCGCGAAACAGCTAGCAAATGTTTATTAGTGATGATGATGGGGAATATGTAAACAAAACGGGATACGTTATGTTGTTGGTTTAAATTTTGTACTATATATATATATATATATATATTAGCTAGTTATGAAATACATTGGTAAATTTGCATGATAGATGCAGAAAATTACAAACTTAGATTAAAAGTAATTTTATGTCCGAAATAACAATGTTTTGTTTGTCATTATCTTACCATAAACATTGGTCAGAACTCTTAGCAAGTAATGCATCACAGCGACTAAAACAGAGCAAAATGCTAGTATGTTCAAACGGGTTTCAGGCATCAACTTTATTTGAACATTTTTCAAAATTATTAGTTTACATGATAAATAGAATCTCAAACTCAATTCCATTTAATATCACTATTATCCCATTGTACCCATGAAAGTCACCCCGCAAAGATGGTCCATGTTTGGCCATGTGCTAAGGATGCAAGAAGACACACCAGCTGTCTGTAAAAGATGCTCAGCAAAGATGGTCCATGTTTGGCCATGTGCTAAGGATGCAAGAAGACACACCAGCTGTCTGTAAAAGTCATTCAACAAAGATGGTCCATGTTTGGCCATGTGCTAAGGATGCAAGAAGACGGCCACCAGCACAGAGAGCCTTGGAATTCTCCCTACTGGGAGCCAGCAAATAGAGCCAGGAGAAGACACCGTTGCATAAATCTGCTAAGCGTGCTACGAGGTGACCTCAAGAAATTAGGATTAGGTACACTCAAGTCAAGAATGGACCTGAGGAAGCTAAGGATTTTGGCTGAGGACAAGACACAGTGGGCAAAAGCGAAGAAGGACTGATTGCAGCTGTAGGATGTTTCTACTACTACAGCCACAGAATACAGTAATCATACATACATACATACATACATATTCACTAAAGCTCATGCAATGTGATAATTTTCGACGAGGTTGATAATAGTGATATCAAATAGGGCCTCATTCCAGATCCTTTATGTATGCGTCTTTAAGTCTTTAACCCTCAAATTTGTTCAAGAACATTTCAATTTTCTCATAGAAAATGTCCATTTGCAGAGCAAGAGAAGACTATTTTTGAAAATTTACCACTGAAATGACTGGTTCAGTTATCGAGCCAGTCATTCCATTGGCAAATTTTCAAAAATAGTCTTCTCTTGGTCTGCAAATGGACATTTGCTGAGACCACTGCAGAAGTGCAGATCTTATCTGCTGATATGAGGGTTTAAGAATTAAATTGCGATACTCGAGTTTCCGTGTAAAAATGGTTAAAACTTACCTATTATTCCTGATAATAGCAGCTTTAATTCCCTCATCGAAAATGCAGTCACTTATGATTAAACTTCAATTCATCTTTCCAGAGTACCCACCCATCATATGACGTCATAATCATCTACGTGGTGTGTAGAATGACATCATAATGGATGATGTCATGAATGATGTCGATAAGTATGTCACGAACGCATATTTTAAGACGGTCTATGCTTTGTTGCACAAATTGTTTGCTTTTACTATTTAAAAAATATTCTGTTGAATATTTTGAAACTAATTTGACTAGGCGCTGTTGCTGCCATAGGCAGCAACAGCACCCAGTCAAATTAGTTACAAAATATTCAACAGCTTCCCTGTATAGTTTTCAGGAAATTGATAGCTAGGGCATTCGGGGATCGATCAATCCAAACACGGCGAGGTGTGGGTGGAGCTTAGCTAGTAATGGGCGGGGCATAGCTAAAAATGGAAAGGTCCATTCAGCGTATTATTATTAGCGGAATCGAGACCTAACGCACATCACTACAGAATGGACCAAGCAATAGAGAGACATTTCTAGCGAAGCACCATACATTTTTATACACACTGGAATCTTTTTGAAACATGAATTCTCTGAATCTAAATGTCAATGAACTATATTGATAAGCTGTTGAAAATTTTGAAACAAATTTGGCTGGAAGCGGCTCCCAGTCAAATTAGTTGAGAAATATTCAACAGGTCTATTAAATAGTAAATTCACAAAAGACAACTCATAAAAACCTTTGCGAGACTTTTCAACTTTGTGACAGACTTACATCATTTTGATTGTGACATCACCTAAAAAGTGACATATATTGATTATGACATCAGATACTTGAGTGACTGCTCAGATCCCTCCATTATCGACTACAAATAATGATAATAATAATAATATGTGAATATAACGGTACTTATCAGCGGGATTATGTAACCAGAGATCATTGTTCTTCACATCAAATCTGACATATGTCAATTTCCACAATGACTTCAACTCATTAGATCAGATCTGACACACAAGCGTATATTTCAACTTACGTCACGGTTAACTGATGTCACAAGCATATGTCAGTGCGATACAAAACTCAAACAAATTGTTTTTGTTCAATATAACATTGACCATGATTAATCTATTAATTATGTCATTGTAATTTCTGTAAGGAAATTGAAACCCTATCAGACAATTCATATTTTTCATTATTGTCTTGTTGTGAAAGGTTTCATGCATAATGATAGTAACACTTTAATCAGGTCAAGACTGGTCAACAAAGCCAGAATATTTACCTATAGTCAATGCCCATTTGCAGGACAAGAGAAGACTATTTTTGAAAATTTATCACTGGAAATTCAAGTTGTAAATTAAAAAAATATCCTTCTCTTCACCTGGAAATGGACACGGCTCACGGGAACTGCAGAAGCTGGTCATGGCCGGCTTGACCACTAAACTGTTAACCCTTACCACTCTGATGCCAATTGTCTATCTTTTACCCTGTCAATAGCAAAGAAACTGGTGTGCATTTTTCAACCATTTTGGTGGACGATGTTGCTCTCTTCGACAGCACTATCTTCCATCAAATTTGTTGAAAACTCAATAAGAAAATGTTAAAATTTTGTTGTCCATATTTGTCCGTTAAAGGGATAAACTAGATATCTGCTGATTGTCCGCAACATTCATTAAATATTTAAAGCTTATTAACAGGTTTTGTACTACAGTGGTAGTTTATTACTAATGGACGAATAACAATATCACACTATAATTTCTTCTGAAAACAGATAAGGTACTTCATCTCCCAGAGAAAGCAAAGCTGATCTCAAAGCCAATGAATGAACTCACTCGATAGACGCCCGATAATTCTTGTTCAGAGTAACCACATTTTTCATGAAGGCACAGATACACAGGAATTTCTACTGAGATAAAAGAACAAACTATATTAACTATTTAGAAAAAATAATTTGACTGAATGTTGATGCTGCATTAAGTGGCAACAACTTTCAGTCAAATTATTATTTTAATAATCACCCTAACTTTGACTACACCACCTCTAACATACAGACGATGGAATATATATTCACACAACACTATCTATCGTCAGCAAATAAATAACGCAATATATTGCTGCAGCAGACAGGTATTGGTCGTGTCACATTAGTTGACACAGTGGAGTCAGCAGGTCTGCCCACGCAGGGAAGCGTGTTAGAATTCCCGCTACAATCAATAGATCCATTTCAAAGCAATCACGTTCAAACACTGGCAAAAAATACTGTAATTAATTAAGACTTTAGGAACTGGACGATGGTCATTAGCGGCAGACACTATGGTTCCGATGACAAAAAAAAATAGTATCACCCACATTATACAGCCATGTAAATCTGTATATGTTTATCTTTTCAAATTCCTTAGTCATTTATCCTTTTAGTCGTCAAATTTGGTCAGGAAAACCTAAATATTTACCTACTGAATATCCATTTGCAGGCCAAGAGAAAACTATTTTTGGAATTTACCACTGGAAGACTGGCATTCCTGTGGTAAATTAAAAAAAATAGTATTCTCTTGGCCTGCAAATGTAAACGGTGCCGTATTTATGATTTAGTAAAATGGGCAAATATGTACACAAAAGTATGGCAGGCTGAATCTATTACATAACATGTGTGGCCTATCTAGAATAGCGATGTGTGGGTTTACGGACTGTTATTTTTCATGCTTCTATTCAGACACGCTTCGTGTATGGGCCTAGGTGTCTGTACCAGAGGGGTGAAGCTGGAACAATTTGGCCCGGGCTGATTGACCCGGGGAATACAAAGAGCATCCATGCTACAGAACACAATAAATGTATGCCTGGAAATGCCTTCCACCATTTATTAAATTATCAAATTTGTACAAGAAAATTTTTCTTGCAGACCAACAGGGGAAAATATTATGTGTTTTTCAATGGAATAATTGGCTCGGTTATCGAGCCAGTCATTCCTATGGTAATTTAAAAAAAAGTTTTTCCTTGGTCTGCAATTTCTCAAGACCACTGCAGAAGCTGCATTTTCCCAGCTTGAGTGTAAAAAGCTTAACGATTGTATGCCTCTTTTATAATGATCTAACTAGAAATTATGTAATTTTCATGTGTATGGGATCGTCAGCCATTTTGGATTTACATGATTGCTGGAGAACCTTTGTCAGAAAAAGAAAATGAAATGAAATTAGGGCAGTAGTTTCTTCAAGAAATACATTTAACCCTTTAACTGTCAGAACTTTTTGATAGATATAAGCCCGGAATTTTGTTCCAAAGAGGAAATATTTATAAAATTTACCATTATAATGATGGATAATTGGCTCATAAGTCAGTTATTTCATTATATGATCCAGGCAAATTCCGAGGATTTCAATGAGATAGAATAGTCATTGAATAAGTTACGTTTTCAAGCAAGACATATTTTCAACAGCTGGAGAATATTTTACGGTTTGTGAAGACTGCCGTTGATTTCTCTCGAAAGCCTCTAGATGCTGAGTTGCAAATCAGCCACTGTCTCTTTTGTTCCTATTTCATAGGATGGGTGGAGGTTTTGAGAGCTGTTGCTGGATCTCCGAGTTGGATTACATCATGGAGATTTTTATTTTACTGTTTGCCGACAATGGACAGTGTCGGTTTTGTTCTGAGAGGGGGAAACGCCAATCGTTCTCTACTCACTATTTAGAATCAATCAGCACTACTTCTGTGGGTGAGAGATGCTAATCATCCTTGCTCAGTAATTCAGAAGTGCAATTGTTAAGTTTTGAGGATGTTGACACGGTTTCATGTTGCCGATTTCCGGTGACATGGTTATTTTGTGGGTTGCTGTTACGGGAACGCCCAAGCTCATGTATCGCTATAAGGAATGTAGCCGTGTTCCGGTGGCCTGATGTTTTCTCGGAATTTGGTTTTGTAACAATGCCTAGGCTCGTATTTCTTGTGACACTTAGTGCTCTAGGATGCTAGGGTGATTCGGCTGCCTGTTTTCTCACAATTGTTACTGATGTGCTGTTCCCGATAGACGCGCATGATATAACGGCTACTGGCATATTGTCTGCTCGCATTTAGTTTTGATTATCGCGGAAGTTGTTAAAGTTGCAATGAGTGAAAATACGGCCTTCGTTGATAATCTGCAGGAAAACCTGGAAATCCGAATAGTTTGGCAAAAAATCAGCAGTTTACTGTTGATGTTACAGCTGACAGTGAGCCAGAGATAGTGACGAATAGCGATCTGGCTGTTTCGGCCGCGGTTTCGTGCGATGCATCCGATTTGGCCGCAGTTTCTCGTCGAGAGTTTATTAGTCTTAAGAGCGATGTTGCTTCTCTGGCGGGAAATTTGGACAAACTTATTTCACGCATTACTTCCGCGATGGATGAGGTTTCCTCGAGTGACGAAGACGGTGAGGATAGGGAAGATGGGACTCTAGCATACCCGGAGGTAATTGCGTCGACTTCGCGGGATAGTACGTCGGATGTGGCTGTTAAAGACCAGTGTGATATCTTGACAGATATTGCCAAGACGTATGAGAATAATGATTGTTGTGGGGAGAACATTGACGATCAGTTGGCAGAGGTTATTGCTAAGATGTCTACGGTGAAGATGTCGGATGAAATGTTGAAAGAGAAAACGGAGTTATATGCTAGGCCAAAGAATTGTGAACTATTGACAGTTACACAAGTCAATGAGGAAATTTGGTCGCAGGTGAACTATAAAGTAAGAAATAGGGATTTAAAGGTCCAAAGAGTTCAAGGGCCTTTAGTGCGTGGAATAACGTCAGTGGTGCAGATTTCTGACACTTTGATTCACGCTACTAGGGAGGATGATCAGTTGGAGAGGGTAGTTGTGAAGGACTTGTTGAGGAAATCGGTTGACGCATGTGCGCTTCTCCTCCATGCGAATCTGGAATTAAATATACAGAAGAGAGATCTTATTCAGCCAGAATGTAGTGCGAATTTCACTGGTTTGAAGTTGAAACGTATCCCTATCACTAGGAAGCTATATGGAGATAATTTGATTGCAGATCTCAAGTCCATTGAGGAAACGAATAAAGTCCACAAGAAACTGGAGGGCAGGCCCACTTTTCAGTGACGGCTGCAGGCTAAAAAACGTTTCCACCCTTATAGGGGTCAACAAGCTAATCATGACCGCAGTTCTGGGTATCGTCGCAATGACAAGAAATCTTGGAAGAATTTTTTAGGAAATTTTGGGGGTGCAACCAACAAGAAGGCCCGAGGCAACCCTCGAAACCAGCGGGCGCAGGAGAACACTTCGATGATGCGCCGGAAGAGAGGAGTCATTTTGAGGTAGGAACAATTGATTCTGAAATTGTGCACTGCAATGCTAGTCTGTTTAAAGCTGGCAGAATTAGTGAATGTTTTTGGGAATGGACTAAAATTACAAATGATCCTTTCATTCTTCAAGCTGTTTGTGGATTTCAGATTGAACTTACCGAAATTCCCATTCAGATAAATGTTCTGAATCCAATAGTTTTCAGTAAGACAGAGTGTGAGCTTATAGATGCTGAGTTGAATGTTTTCTTGTCTGAACGTGTTATAGAACATGCAGAATTTTCTGATGGAGAATTTATTTCGAACATATTTATAAGATACAAGAAAGATAACAGTATTCGTGTTATTCTAAACCTAAAACAATTTAATAAAAGTGTCATGTATCAACATTTTAAAATGGATACCATACACACGGTTGTTAATTTGCTTTCCGAGAACTGTTATATGGGATCGCTGGATTTACAAGATGCATACTACTCTGTCCCTGTTTGTGAAAATGATAGGAAGTTTTTACGATTTTTTTGGCTGGGTCAGCGCTATCAGTATACTTGCATCCCTAATATGGGCTAGCATCAGGCCCAAGATTGTTTACTAAGATGTTGAAACCTGTTTATGCCTCGCTTAGAGAGCAAGGTTTTTTGTCATCTGGATATATTGATGATTCCTTATTATTAGGAGACACTTTCCAAGACTGTCAACAGAATATGACTGTCACTAAACAGTTGTTTACATCTCTTGGTTTTGTTGTAAATTGGGAAAAGTCTGTCACCGGTACAAGCCATTCAACATTTAGGTTTTTTGTTTGACTTTGTGAACACGATGATACGACTAACAGAATCGAAAGTTGAGCATATTATTAATAAGCGCCAGGAGATATTGGCCAATGATAATTTAGTGATAAGAAGGACCTCAGAGCTGATAGGCCTATTTGTATCATCGTTTCCTGCAATTAAAGTGTTTTACAGGGAATTGGAGTTGGACAAGATCTTTGCATTGAAATGTAGCAAGGGAGATTATAATGGACACATGCAATTGTCAGAGGATGGGAACGATAATATTTTGTGGTGGAAAGACAATTTAGCTTCTGCATATAAGGACTTGATTATTGGTTCGTCATCACTTGTTCTGACAACTGATGCTTCTAATGCTGGCTGGGGAGCAGTATTCCTTGGGCAGCGAACGGGGGTAGATGGAGTGCTGAAGAAAAGCGTTCTCACATAAATGTGTTGGAGCTTAAAGCAGTCTTATTCGGACTACAATCCTTGATTCAAGCCACCAATATTCACATCCTGGTCAGAATTGACAATTCTACGGCTGTAGCATACGTTAATCATATGGGAAGAACAAAGTCTTTGGAGTGTCATAAGGTAGCAAAGTGCATATGGTTTTGGTGTATGGAAAAGGGGATTTTTTGGACAGCTAATCACTTACCTGGAGTTGAAAATTGTGAGGCGGATGAAAAATCTAGAAGTTTTAATGATAGAACTGAATGGTCACTCTGCGTTAATGAGTTTGAAAAAATACAGAGTCATTTTCGTATGATCTGTGATATTGACCGCTTTGCTAGTCACCTTAACTATAAGATAAGACAATATGTTTCCTGGATGCCTGATCCGGGTGTGGTCAACATTGATGCTTTCACGATCTGCTGGACGAATTATACATTGTTTGCTTTTCCGCCTTTCAGTGTCCTACTGAGATACTGAAGAAGATAAGGGAGGATCGAGCACAGGGTGTTTTGGTGGTGCCAGAATGGCGACAGCAGGTATGGTATCCTCTCCTCGGAAAGATGTCTGTCCAGACGCCACTTCGGCTGGAGTGGACAAAGAGCCTCTTGACTCTTCCTCACATAGATCAGGAGCAGTTCCAGTCTCCATTTGATGGCGTTCTTTTTGTCAGGGAAGCGTTGAGACTTAAAGGGGTTCCCGAAGACAATTATGAAACATTTTTGCTGTCATGGACAGTCAATACTAAGAAACAGTACTTTACACATCTTCGGAGGTGGGTTATGTTTTGTGATCTGTATGGATACATGAAATTTTCGCCTTTGGTTGCCTCAGTATTAAAGTTCCTTCAGTATTTAGTGCTCAAAGAAAGTAGTTATAGTAGCATAAACATTGCTCGAAGTGTCTTGTCATCTGTTTTGCTTTTTCCGGACAACAAAAGCATTGGAGAGAATGAATTGGTTTGCAGATTTATGAGGGGGGTGTACAAGATGAAGCCACCATTACCAAGTTATAGTAAGACATGGGATGTTAATCTAGTGTTTAGTCTTATTAGACAGCAACCGTTGGCTCAATATTTATCTTTGTATGACCTCTCGCTGAGATTGGTCATTTTGTTGGCTTTAACAACTGCTCAGAGATGTCAGTCTTTGCAATTATTGGACTTGGACCACATGTGTAGAGATGATGAGCGATATACGTTTTACTTAACTGGAAAGTTTAAACAAGCGAGACCAAAGTTTAATGAGCTGACAGTTGTTATACCAAAATATCCTGACGACGTATGGTTGTGCCCATACAACACTTTGGATATTTATATTGGGAAGACGGAGCAAATTCGTTCTTCACCGCTGCTTTTAGTTAGTACTGTGAAACCACATAAAGCAGTTACCACAGATACGATTTCGAGGTGGTTAAAAAGTATTACGAAAGCTGCAGGAGTTGAAACGGATAAATTTAAACCACATAGTTGTAGGTCAGCATCTACTTCTGCAGCAGCCAGGAATGACTTGAACATTCAGACAATTTTGGATACTGTGGGGTGGGTGAGTGCCACAACATTTGCGTGGTTTTATAATAAGCCACTACTAAATGAAAAGGATGATTTCTCGAAATGTGTGTTGAGCCTGAAGTAGTCCTTGGAATTGCTAGTTTGCCAACAGTTTTATGTGTATCATCCGCCTCAGGTGTAAATAATTTGTCATGGAATATTTATGTTGGGTCATGATCCTTCATGATAATTCGATATTATGTCAATGGCTGGTTTATTGATAATTTGAGCCACTTATGGATTACTTATCTGCTTAGTGAATGGATGCCTGATGAATCGGAACCATGGTGGAAGGTGATGGTTTGGTATCCTCAGAATTGGTGAGTAGAACAATTATTGTTTAATGATGGCTCTGGTCCATGTATTTATACATAAAGCATATATGTATTTATATGTATAGGAGTGTGGACCTGAAACTTAAGACGTCTGTCTTTGAAATCTCATTGAAATCCAAGGAATTTGCCTGGATCATATAATGGACAGATTGGATGAGACTTGATGATGTCCAATTCTGCATTATAGTATCCAGTCAAATTCCGTAGGATTTAAATCCCTCCCAGGCCATAATCGTAATTATGGTAAGTTCTGGGAACCCACCCTGATAACGGGCAGATGTCTTCAGTTTACTGCTTTGAAACATGACTTGTTAGTGTACAGGCATAGCCTATTCTATCTCATTTAAATCCTACGGAATTTGACTGGATACTATAATGCAGAATTGGACATGATCAAGTCTCCTCCAATCTGTCCATTGTCACATAGGTTCTATAAAATAATTCTCTGCTTTCCATGCATTTGATCATTTCTCAAGAGGATTTCATAAGCAATTGCAAGGTTAACCCGTTAATGGTCAAATTTGAACAAGACAATTGAAGTATTTGTTTATTGAATGTCAATTTTCAGGCCAAGAGATGACTATTTTTGACAATTTTCCACTGTAATGACATACTCAGTTATCGAGCCAAGTCATTCTAGTGGTAAATTTTCAACAATAGTCTTCTCTTGGCCTGCAACAAATAGCCATTCCTGAAGACCATAACAGAGGCTGGTTTTAGCTGGCTTGACCATTAAAGGGTTAATTACTTATCAAGCCTCAGATGTCTTGTTCATGTTTTCAAAGCAAGCTCACACTCAGGAAAATGTCCATTGTTATGTAAAGCCTCTGAAGAACTCTCACATAGTATTGATTAAGAATTTTTCTAGAGCGCATTGGATGTATAAAATAGGTCTAGCAATTAATTACAGAATATATAAGACATTTGTATAAGAAGTAAGCTTGCTGTTTGTGGCAGAACATATGAGTGGTTCTTTATTAGAGATCAACAAATTAGCTATTGAAATTTCCATCTTTCAAAATCAACACAGCTATACAGGGAGACTGTGGAATATTTTGAAACTAATTTGACTGGAATCTGTTGCTGCCACAGAATATTCATTACATCATCAAGGATCTGGTCTTTCTTGTCAATAATGGTTAATGCATATGATGACACTGATGATGATGGTGGTGGCAGGGGTGGTAGCAGTGATAGTGGTGGTGATGACAATGATGATGCTGATGGTGGTGGTGATTGTGATGATGATGATGATGATGATGATTGGTGGTGTCAGCGAAAATTACCGATGATGACAGGGATGCTGTGGAAGCCAATGATTATGATGACGGTGGTGGTGATTGTGATGATGATGATGGTGGTGGTGGTGATGACAGCGATGCTGGACAGCCAATGATGATGATGATGATGATGATTAGTTGGTAGTAGCTGTGAAAACAATGATGCATTCACCGATGATGACAGCGATGCTGGTACAGCCAATGATGATGATGACCATGAGTTATGACGATAATCCCTCCATGTGTCATGTGTATCTGGTAGGCTCAGTATGCACATATAAAGTGCATACACGAGCTTTGGTATGTGCTTGTTATGGTATCTGTGCACCTATGCCTTGCTTAGCGTCTGAAATGTGACTGCATAAGGTAGGCGAATGGACCTTTCCACTCTATCCATCCATCATATGATGTCATAATCAACTAGGTGAGGTGTAGAATGACATCATGAATGATGTAGATAAGTATGCCATGAATGCATAATAAGTGTGGGTGGAGCTTAGGTAGAGGTGGGCGGGGCATAGCTAAAACTGTAAGCATCAGAGTGTATTTAACTAAACAATTGATGTCTAGAACATTTTCACCCAGGGAAATTGTTTCAGACATTTGTCTTAATTGGCTCAGGCTGAAGGCAATCATTCCCTTCACATGTTTCATCAAGCATATCCTTTAACCCTTAGCACTCTGACGTCAAAATTGTTATTTTTCAAATTGAATTAAAAGATGAACTGGTGTACATTTTTCAACAAATTTGGTGGGAGATGGTGCTGTCTATGACAGCACCATCTCCCACCAAATTTGTTGAAAAATGTACACCAGTTTCTTTGCAATTGACACGGTAAAAGATAGAATATTGACATCAGAGTAGTAATAGTTAATAGAGTTAAGAAAATGTCAATCAGCTGATGAGACAGGTTTATGATCGCCGAGTGTAACAGATCTTGAAATATAGCCAGTAATTATGTCAGTCAGGACTAAAGGAGAGATGCTTCACATTAGTACCCAGGACCTGCCTAATGAAACCACCTTATGGAGCACAAGCAAGTAGTTACTATAGAGACCCGCTAGTAATTTGTTTTACAATACACCTCAGAAATAACTTAGAATGTTTCCAAAACAAAATAAAATGTACAGTTGAATATTTTGAACATAATGCAATCCAAGGGATTTTCCTCAGCCTCACATGACGTCATAATCAACTACATGACATCACAATCAATGACATCATTATGACATCATGAATGACGTTGACAAGTACGTCACGAGCGCATATTTGAAGACGGACTATGCGTTGTTGTATGAATTGTATGTCTACTATTTAACAAGAGGCCCAAGGGGCCTGTATCGATCACCTGCAATTATTGGCCACTGGCACAATCGAACAAAATGAGATGACCATGCACTGAAAAAATTTACCAATCAAATTTCTGTGAAAAAGGTTTAGCCAAATTGGCCCCGTGGTTAATAAGTCTTTATGATTTTCTCAGAAATTTGCAGAAAATACCAGAAGTTCAGCAAAAAAGTTAAATTTTGATTGATTCACGGCGGACATGTTGTTTTGACATCTCTCCATGGAACACATTCTTATGGCCTTTAGTCACTAATAATATCGCCCTAATTTTGTTCCGATCCATCCAGCGATCCTGGAGAAGTTGTTTTCATGAAAACTAGGTTATCCAAGATGGCCGCCCTTAAACAAACTTGGTTCAGCTGTTGCTCCAGATGATGTTTCATGGTTTTTTAATCGATCCACCATGCGGTTTCAGAGAAAATTTTTAGACGTTTCTAAAAATCGGCCAAAATCCAAGATGGCTGGCAGCCAACTTGGCCAATCGACTTCCTTTAAACAAACTTGGATCCCTATGCCCTAAGGATTATTCCTGCCAAATATACTTGAAGTCGGCCTAGTAGTTCTCCAGAAGAACACACATATCCAAGATGGCCACCAAACCGTTAATCCGACGATTTTGAAAGTGACAAATTTGAGATCAAAATACCAAAAAACCTATAAAAAACAATTTTGGCTCAAAATCCAATATGGCCACCAAAACACGCTACATTTTGACAGATCAACTTCTCTTGAACAAACTTTAATGGCCCTTAGTCCATAATCATATATCACAAATTTCGGCCTGATCGCCTCAGCGGTTCTGGGGAAGAAAACTAGGTCATCCAAGATGGCCGCTGAACCATTTGGTCAATCAAGTTCCCTTGAACAAACTCGGTTCAGCTCTTGCCCTAGATCACATTTCATGAGTTCTGAATCGATCCCTCAAACAGTTTCGGAGAAGATTTTTAAAGACACTTCTAAAAATCAGCCAAAATCCAAGATGGCCGCCGACCAAATTGGCTGATCGGCTTTGTTTGAACAAACTTGAATCTCTCTTCCCTAAGGATGCTTCCTGCCACATATAATTGAAATATGCCTAGCAGTTCTCGAGAAGACATTTTAAATTTCCCATTGCTAGTATGGGAGCTTTTGGCTGGAAAATGATCCAAGATGGCCACCAAACCATTTATCCGACAGTTTAAAAAAATTGCAAATTTGACATCAGAATACCACAAAAACCTATATAAAACCAATTTCAGTCTCAAAATTGATCAAACCAAAAAATCCAATATGGCCGCCAAACATGCTATATTTTGATTGTCCCACAGCGGCCACGTTTTTTGATGGATCAACTTCTCTTGCACAAACTTTAATGGCTCTTGGTCCTTAATCATATTCTACCAAATTTCGCCCTGATCCCTTCAGCGGTTCTGTTCACAATTTTCGCTAAAACTAGGTCAACCAAGATGGTCGCTGAACCATTTGACCAATCAAGTTCCCTTGAACAAACTTGCTTCAGTTCGTGCCCTAGATCAGATAGCAGAGGCGTGGTGGCTGAGTGGTTAGGAACTTGGGCTCGTAAATCCAGGTTCGCAAGTTCACTTCCTGGCTGGTCTGCTACGTTGTGTCCTTGAGCAAGTCACTTAACTCTGCGTTGCTCCAGTCAACCTAGCTGTAAATAGGTACCTGTGATGGCATAGCTCTCTGTGCGCCGTATGTGGCTGCCGGGCCACTGTCAAATGAACAGGGGTAACGCGCTTAGAGCATGCAATCGCATGGAGTTCAGCGCAATATAAATGCACTAATATATATATATATATATATATCATATTTCATGAGCCTTGCTTCAATCCCTCAAGGTTTCAGAGATTTTTAAAGACGTTTGTAAAAATCTGCCAAGATCCAAGATGTCCAGCAGCCAAAATAATAAAATAGCTAATAAATATTCTGTTGAATATTTTGAAACTAATTTGACTGGGCACGGCTGCTGCCATAGGCAGCAATAGCGCCGAGTCAAATTAGTTACAAAATATTCAACAGCTTACCTGTATAGTTTTCAGGAAATTGATAGCTAGGACATTCGGAGATCGATCAATCCTAACTTGGCGAAGAGTGGGTGGAGCTTAGCTAGAGGTGGGTGGGGCATAGCTAAAAATGGAAAGGTCCATTATGTTCAAAATATTCATGTGGCAAATTTTCAAAGATAGTCTTCTCTTAGCATTCAAATGGACATTTCTCAAGATAACTGCAAAAGCTGTTTTGGTAGGCTTGGTTTCTAAAGGGTTAATACAATTGACATGCTATAAGATACGACGTTTGGAGCCAAATATAAAGTATTGAATTCCATCATGAATAAGAGGCCCAAGGGCCTTAATGCTCACCTGGACCTTTAGAATTTTAACCAAATTAGCATTTGAACATACATATTTTTAATTCAGCAGTAACAAGACATAACACACAAAACTGAGACTTCAGTTCTGTACGATTGATATTTAGTGGGAAATTAATGATGTCTACGCTGACCACACAACCATATTGAACCTTAGGTTCCAGCCAGCCAATCAAAAAATACAATATGGCCATCAAACCCATAACTTGGATTGGTCTATGACACTCATGTTTTATCAAGGATCAGGTTCTCTTGAAGAAACTTTATTTAATTACCCTTAGTTATCGATGAGATCAGTTTCAGCCTGATCCAAACAGCAGTTGCTGAGATGTAATTTTTGAGAAAAAGATGGGCACTGGAATAGTAGTAGCGCTTTAAATGACTTCCAGCTATTTTTCGGAAAATTAAAGATGGCCACTGAACAAATTCTGTATACATATTCTGAAGCATCCCACTCTAGGGTCCTTCCAACCGAGTCTGCTTCAAATTGGTCCAGTGGTTACTGATGAGTAAGCTTTTAACTGATTTTCAGAAAATCCAAGATAAAAAATTGACCAATCAAAATTCTGTAGACATGTTCTGAAACCTCCCAGCCTAGTATCCTTCCAGCCAAATACCATTGAAATTGGCCAAGCAGTTAATGCGGAGTAGCGCTTTAAACAATTTCCCAATATTTTTCGGAAAATTCAAGATGACCGCCGAAAAAATAGACCAATAAAAATTATGTATACATCTTCTGAAGCATACCACTTAGGGTCCCTCCAACCCAGTTTGTTTGTAAGTGTTCCAGCGGTTAACGAGGAGTAGCATTTTAACCAATTTCCCGAAATGTTCAGAAAATCCAACATGGGCATCGGAAAAATTGACAAATCAAGAATCTCTAAACAAGTTCTGAATCCTACCTGCCTAGTATACTTCCAGTCAAGTCTGGTTGAAATTGTTCAAGCAGTTACTGAGGAGAATCATTTTAAACAATTTCCAGCCATATTTCAGAAAATTCAAGATAGCCACCAAACACATTGATCAATCAGAATTCTGTACACACAGTCTGAAGCAAACCACTCTAAGGTCCTTCCAACCGAGTTTGCTTGAAATCGGTCAAGTGGTTAAATGAGCAGTAGACTTTTAGCTGATTTACTGAAATGTTCAGAAAATCCAAGATGGCCACCATAAAAATTGACCCATCAAAATTCTGCCTAGTATCCTTCCAGACAAGTCTGGTTGAAATTGCCCAAACGGTTAATGAGGAGTTGTGTTTTAAAGGATTTCCCACCATTTTGCAAAAAACTCAAGATAGTCGCAGACAAAATAGACCAATCAAAATTCTGTATATAAGATCTGAAGTACAGCACTCTATGGTTCTCCCAACCAAATTGGCTTGAAATCAACCAAGTGGTTAATGAGTAGTAGGCGTTTTACTGATTTAAAATTTTTTTTATGAAATTCCAAGATGGGCGGCAAAAATATTGACAAATCAGAATTCTCCTTAGAGGTGTTGAAGCCAACCAGCATAATATTAGTCCACCCAAGTTTCATTGAAGTCGGGCCATTTATATTGGTTTTATATGTTTTCCAGAAATTTTTTGCAAAATCCAAGATGACCGGCAGAAAAATTTACCAATTTAAATTCTGAGTACATGTTCTGGAGCCTACCACCATAGGATGATTTCAGCCAAACTTGGATGATATCTGTTAAAGCATAAATGAGATGTGATTTGATGAATGGACAGATGGACGGATGCCATGGCATGAGCTCACTTGTACCTTCGGACCAGGTGAGCTAACAATCAATATTCCGTCAAGTATATGGATGGTATGTCTGTCACTTACTTTAAACAAGAGGGCCAAGGGTCTGTGACACTCATCTGGACCATTAGCATTTGAAACATTTACATTTAAATATACATGATTCTTTTTTTACATTAAACAAGAGGGAAAACAATTTCAAGCAAAATTCTGAATGGAAATTCTGGCGCCTATGATCATAGGATCATTTTATCCAAGTTTGGAGGAAATTGCTCAAAGTAGTAAGGTGAACAAGCAATTTGACAATTTGCGGTAAATCTTTAATAAAATGTAAGATCTTTAGGCCAAAAAAATTGATGAATCAAAATTCTGAATGCAGGTTCTAGAGCTGGTTAGTAACTACTTATTATTAGTTTAGTTCTTAAGCCTGAAGCTTGATTACGATTTTGTGTAATCCAGAAAGTTTGACTGGTCTGGGCTTGTTTTGTGGGCCCCTTTTATACCCTTTTTGGCGACCTTTAGTGGGTGGCTTTGTGGGTGTGCGCACGTGTAGGCGCTTGTGCAATGGGAGGATGGGTGGGTGGCCTGGTGGCACGGCAGCTTTTTTGGCGGTTTTTGCGGCCTTTGACGGTTTTGGCATTTTTTGTTCATTTTTGGGCAGCCTGGCAGCTTTTGCTGAGGGATTGGTGTAGGTTACTTGTAGTGGCTGGTTGGGGTATTCTTGTGGCAGGAGGGCATAAGACCATTGCTGGAATTAGGGGTTAATGTCCTCAATTTGTTTACTTGAGGGCATGATTCAGACTTTATAGCATTTTGTTCATGAAAATTTCAACTCATCAGAGGCAATTGTGCCTTTTGTGGCCCGTTTCATATAGGATTCATGTCCCCCATATGTCCAATTGTTTTGCATGGTGTGAGTGAGTGAGGTGGGGTGGTATGTGTGTGTGTGTGCGTGCGTGCGTGCGTGCGTGCGTGCGTGCGTGCATGTGTGTGTAGTGGCATGACAGGCGATGCTTGGCGTAAGTTCTAGAGCCTATTATCATAGGATCCAAATTTGTTTGATAAGAAGAAGCAATTTGACAATTTCTGGTAAATTTTTCATAAAATCTAAGATTTTAACCCAAAAAATTAATCAATCAAGATTCTAAATGAAAGTTCTGGAGCCTATGACCATTGGGTCCTTTCAGCCAAATTTGGTTGAAATCGCTCAGAATGGTAAGGAGAAGACACAATTGGACAATTTCCGCTGCATTTTTCATAAAATCTAAGATTTTCACCCAAAAAATTAATGAATCAAAATTCTGAATGGAAGTTCTGGAGCCTACGGCCATAGGGTCCATCCAGCCAAATTTAGTTGAAATCAGTCAAGTTGTTAATGAGGAGTAGTGTTTTAAAGCAAAAGTTAACGGCCGACGGATGGTTACGGGAATTCTTTGCTAGCTGGCATATCAACAGAACAGCTTACCAGTCTTCAGAGGGCTCAGAACACTGCGGCCAGATTACTATCACGGACTAAGCCATATGAACACATTACACCTGTTTTGAAAGATCTTCATTGGCTACCAGTTAAACAGTGCATAAATTACAAACTTGCACTACTGGTTTTCAAATGTCTTAATAATCTTGCCCCGCCATATCTAACATCGTTGATCGTACAGAAGACAGCGCCAAGGGCTCTCCGATCAAGTAGTCGTTTACTCTGTGTAGTGCCACCATCCAATCTACTAATCGGCCAACGCGCGTTCTCTAGAGCTGGCCCCAAGCTTTGAAACAGTCTTCCACCACATATACAAAATTGCCGTAAAATTGAACCTTTCAAATCTGCTCTCAAAACATATTTATTTTCAACTTAAGTTTTTGTACATAATTGTGTAATTTTATATAATCTTGTAAAGCGCCTTTGAGCTTCAATTGGAATTGGCGCTATATAAATGCATACATACATACATGGTCGCCATGGCATAAGCTCAGTTGGCCCTTCGGGCCAGGTGAGCTAATAACCATTCTGTTGAATATTTTGAAACTAATTTGACTGGGCTCTATTGCAACAGTTTACTTGTATAGCTTTCTGGAAATTGAGATTCAGGGAGTTCAGCATTAGATGGATCCCAACACGGGCGAAGAGTTGAGATGGGCAGAGCATAGCAAAAAGTTGCTTCATCCATTGTCACATCTCTGACATTCTCGACATCATGCATATTTTAACATTCTCTAGAGTGCAATTATCAATTAGACAATTATTACCATGATCTGTCGCACATGATACGACTGAATACATACGCCGCATCTGCACACCTGTGAACCACACATGCTATAATTAGTCACCTATCTGGACTCGGCGAGGTTCTTAAGTAAAAATATCTGATAATTAACACTCAAGCCGGGCAAAAATAGCTTCTGTAGTGCTCTTGAGAAATGTCTATTTGTGGACTAGGAGAAAACTATATTTGCAAATTTACCACTGGAATGACCGGCTCAGTTATGCATATTCTATGTTTTGGGTAGATTTGGGAGGACCATAGATTGTATTGATAGCCTGCTTAGGCCACCTATTCTACTTTGCTCTGGGTCCTCAAAGACCCAGTTATTTCAATAAAAATCTATGGTGCTTCACTTGATACCCAAAACACGCTCGTCTCTCTTTGTTCGTCTACTGGGGGGGGGGGGGGGGGGGAACTCTTCCCCCATCCTGGCATTAATGGGAATATTAATATCATTAATATGCTATTAATGCAGGGGTGGGGGTTGGGTGTGTGGTTTCTGAGCAAGCCGGTCTGGCTTGATCGGCCCCGTAAAGACATCACTTTATAATCCCTATATCCTGTTCATTGTTAGTAATACACAGTTCACTGTGGGGGAGACAAGCTTAGCTGGTTTATCTGGCTAGGCACTAATTGTATCCGGTCAGTCAGAGTGGTTTGATATGCCCAGTCATCTCCCCCTCATGAATATTAATTTCTGAGCTGACCCTATTGCACGGTGACAGGGCACATGCGCATGACCAGTTTCCTGCAAGTGCCCAGTCTTATTCTTGATGTCCAATGAGAAAAAAAAGGCATGGTTAGTGTTTCCATATTTAGATCATGCCTGGCTCCCATCCGGTTATATCTGAGAAATATTTCTGACTCACTACCAACGTTTGTAACAAATTTATGAAGTTCGTTCACACCCACCATCACCACATCTGTGTCTACGTCTCAAATCAATGGTCCTCCACATGATCAACGTCACCAACCACGGCACCTTGCAACTGTATACATCATGATCAATGCCACCACCCACCCTCACTTTGCCACTATGTATACGTCATGATCAATGTCACCAGTCACCCTTACCTTGCCACTATGTATACGTCATGATCAATGTCACCAGTCACCCTTACCTTGCCACTATGTATATGTCATGATCAATGTCACCATTCACCATTACCTTGCCACTATGTATACGTCATGATCAATGTCACCATCCACCATTACCTTGCCACTATGTATATGTCATGATCAATGTCACCATCCACCTTTACCTTGCCACTATGTATACGTCATGATCAATGTCACCATCCACCTTCACCTTGCCACTATGTATACATCATGATCAATGTCACCAGTTACCCTCACCTTGCCACTATGTATATGCGATTATCAATGCCACCACCCACCCTCACCTTGCCACTATGTATACGTCATGATCAATGTCAGCAGCCACCCTTACCTTGCCACTATGTATATGTCATGATCAATGTCACCAGTCACCCTTACCTTGCCACTATGTATATGTCATGATCAATGTCACCATCCACCCTCACCATGCCACTATGTATATGTCATGATCAATGTCACCAGTCACCCTTACCTTGCCACTATGTATATGTCATGATCAATGTCACCATCCACCTTTACCTTGCCACTATGTATATGTCATGATCAATGTCACCATCCACCTTTACCTTGCCACTATGTATACGTCATGATCAATGTCACCAGTCACCCTTACCTTGCCACTATGTATATGTCATGATCAATGTCACCATCCACCTTTACCTTGCCACTATGTATACGTCATGATCAATGTCACCATCCACCTTTACCTTGCCACTATGTATATGCGATTATCAATGCCACCATCCACCCTCACCTTGCCACTATGTATACTTCATGATCAATGCCACCATCCACCCTTACCTTGCCACTATGTATACATCATGATCAATGTCACCATCCACCCTTACCTTGCCACTCTGTATACATCATGATCAATGTCACCATCCACCCTTACCTTGTCACTCTGTATATGTAATGATCAATGTCACCAGCCACCCTTACCTTGCCACTATGTATACGTCATGATCAATGCCACCACCCACCATTACCTTGCCACTATGTATATGCGATGATCAATGCCACCACCCACCTTCACCTTGCCACTATGTACACGTCATGATCAATGTCACCACCCACCCTCACCATGCCACTATGTATATGTCACGTACCATTAATACCAGCCACCCAGACCATGCCACTATGTTACGTCATGATCAATGCCACTAACCGGTCTTCAGTGGCAACTATGTGTACTTCATGGCATATGCTTCCACACTGCAGATATGATTGTGCCTATGAATGCACATGTCATTATGCAATATACAGCACATAGTCCAATATTGTTTATTTGGTCTTATATAATTTGTTTCTTATATTCAATATTAAACTTAGTTTTAGTGTATATGTTGAGGACCATAGATTCTATTGATAGCCTGCTTAGGCCACCTGTTCTACTCTGCTCTGGGTCCTCAAAGACCCAGTTATTTAAATAAAAATCTATGGTGCTTCACTTGATACCCAAAACACCCTTGTCTGTCTTTGTTCATCTACTGCCCCTTGCAAGGGGGGGGGGGGATGGGACTCTGTATATGTATATTAAGCCATGTAAAGCATTTAGAGAATAAAAATGCATGGGATGTTATTATACTGACCACTCAAATTCGTCGGTCGAATGTGAGATTGCAAGAGATGCTTGCACGTCAGTGCTGTTTGGAATGTGATGCTAGTCAGATGTTCTGTATAGTCACAGCGAAGTTTGAAAACATTTAATAGATGTGTTGAAAAGTAATACCACATAATAAGTTGATTTGCGTACACATAGATTGTTTGGTGTAGTGAATATAAGTTTATATAGATTTTTGTTCTGGAGTAATTGTTTATTGCGCTCTAAAACAGAGGACTGCAACGCTATTTTGAAAACATTAGACAATGATTTATTGGCAGATAGAATGGAGCCAAAAATCGACAGTGAAATCACAAAACGTATGAGAGGCACCAAAAATGTTCATAAAGGTGAAAAAAATGTCAGAACAGAACCCCGGAGCATTGCCTCAAAGAAGGGGAGGAAGTCGGCTGAAACTACCACTACTGTGGAGTCATCAGTGTCCCGACGGGAATTTGTTGAGCCCAAGGTGACAGAGAATTTTGTGGCGGATAATTTGAAAAAATTTGTAGTGACACTGGCTACCCAGTTTCAGAGTTGCTGAGTATGAGACATTGATTTATTTGCCTCAAGTCTAAATTTTAAAATGCAGCCTTTTGTGTCATGGGCACCAGACTCAGAGGCGTTTGCAATAGATGCATTTTCAATTTACTGGGGAAAGCTCAAATCTTATGCTTTTCCCCATTTAGCTTGATTTTTAAGATGCTGCGGAAAGTAGAGACAGATGGTGCGGCAGGTATATTGATAGGCCCCGAGTGGAAAAAAAATCAAATTTGGTTCCCGATTTTGAAACAGCTAACAGTAATGAAACCTTTTAGAATAATTTGTAAGCCCCGAGTGGAAAAATCAAATTTTGTTCCCGATTTTGAAACAGCTAACAGTAATGGAACCTTTTAGAATAATTTGGAAGCCAGACCTTCCAATGTTACCCCATGTGAAGCTGAAACACCCAATAGGGGACAGATTAAAACTGATGGGCTTGCTTTTTATCAGGGAAGCGTTAATTGATCAGGGTGATTCAGAAAGAGCTGTCGCAACTTTGCTTAAGTCTTGGGCAGACTGTACTAAACTTCAATATTTTACATACTTCGCGAAGTGCAGGGAATTCTGTTGTGCCAATAGTTTGTGTGTTTTGAGGCCGGCTGCAAAGGACATTAAATATTTTCTACACTCACTATTAGATGACGCGTTAGGGTATAGTGGCATCAACACTGCACGTAGTGCCTTATCTGCTGTGATATTATTTGATAAGGACATTGGAAATGGTAGCTTGATTAATAGGTTTGTGAAGGGAGTTTTCAGAGTTAGACCCTCTGTGCCATGGTACGTGAATACATGGAACATTAATATAGTGTTGAACCACTTTAGGAAACAACCGTTAGTCAGATTTTTGTCACTTTATAACTTATCGTATAGACTAGTCATGCTTATGGCACTAGTCACCATACAACGATGCCAATCTCTGCATCTTCTGGACATGAATAGCATGATAAAGGAGGCAGGGAAGTTTATTTTTTTCAGCTTATCAGAAATTTCAAACAGACACAGCTTTCTTTTAAGGAACAGAGTTGTTATTCAAAGATATTCAAATGATATCTGATTATGTTTTCCCATATGCTTGAGGTTTATATTGAAAGAACTGAATCATTGAGTGTATCCTCGAAACTCTTCATAAGTACACTTGAGACTCATAGGCATGTTTCGAGGGAAACTATTAGGCGACGGATAAAATCGATAATGAGATTAAGTGGAATAAACTCAAGTGCATTTAAGCCCCATAGTTGCAGGTCTACATCAATATCAGTAGCCATGAGGGAAAGATGCAGACATCAAGACGGTAATGGAGACAGTAGGTTGGCATCTGAGGAGACCTTTCTAAGGTTCTACTTGATACCACTGGAGGAAATGTCGGACACAACCTTTGCTGAGTGTTATCATATTTGCCAAATTTCGGTCTGAACTGTTCAGTGGTTCTGGTGAAGCAGTCGTTGTTGCAAAAGCTATGTCATCCAAGATGACCCCCGAACCATTTGGCCGATCAAGTTCCCTAGAACAAAGTTGCTTCAGATCTTGCCATAGATGATATTTCATGAGTTATGAATCAATTAATTCTCGAAGCGGTTTCAGAGATTTTTAAAGACCTTTATGAAAATCGGCCAAAATACAAGATGACCGCTGGCCAAATTGGCTGATCAGCTTCATTTGAACAAACTTGGATCTCTATTCTCTAAGGATGCTGCCTGCCAAATATAATTGAAATGATTCAAGATGGCCACCAAACTGTTTATCCTCTAGTTTCGAAAATAGCAAATTTGAAATCGGAATACGCAAAACTATATAAAACCAATTCTGGCTTCAAAATCCATTAAAATAAAAAAAATCCAATATGGCCACAAAACATGTCACATTTTTTTTTATAATAAGGAAAAATTAGTTACCTCTCCGGGATGTAGAAATTGTTTGAATGTAGCTTTCATGACCATCTCGGTCACTTCTTCAGCACTAACTGACGGTCGCTGGCAACGTCACTCTGGTCAGTTCTTGTGGAGTCACGTAACAGCATGGACTGGTAGACTGCTGGTATATGGTAGCCCTCATCTATGTTCATGGTTTGTTGATGCTTGTAGATTTCTATGGCCTCTTTATCCTTCCGTTTGAATAAGTTGGTCTCAATGTTGATGACCGAGGCACTGCTAGCGGGGATGACATGGCCAGTGGATTCGGTATGCGCTGCCACAGCTGAATTGGAATTGATTTTAAGATGTTCTTTGACTCTGGTGCTGAGAGGCCTTTTGGTTTTGCCTATGTATGTCCCCTCACATTGGTCACATTTTGATTGGCCCACGGCGGACATCATTTTTTTTAAGTATCAACTTCCCTTGAACGAACTTTAATTTAGTTCAGAGGTTCTCGAGAAGTTGTTTTTGTGAAAACTAGGTCATGGAAAATAGCCACCGAAACATTGGTTCAATCAAGTTCCATTGAACAACCTTGGATCAGCTCTTGTCAGTTCTGAATCAATACCCCAAGCAGTTTCGGAGAAGATTTTTAAAGATGTTTCTAAAAATTTGTCAAAATCTATGATGGCTGCCGGCTATATTGGCCGATCAGCTCCGTTTGAAGAAACTTGGATCCCCATGCCATAAGGATGCTTCCTGTCATATATAATTGAAATTGGCCAAGTAGTTCTCGCGTAAAGAAAAAGTTAATGGACAGACAGACACACAAACGGATGATGGACAGTCCCCACGTCACAAGCTCACTTGGCCATTTTGGCCAGGTGAGCTAATAATCTAATATTTAACAGATTCAGCAGTTTAATATCCAATAAACAAGAGGTCCAAGAGCCTTAACACTCACCTGACGCCTTATTCACAAAGAATATGCAAAACATTGCATTGCGTCTTTGCATGCGCTTAGCGGGGAGCATGTGTTTAGCAAAACATTGTATGCGTAAAACTCTACGCAAAGTCTGTGTTATTTGCGAGCCTGCCTGCTATTGCGTGCAGAATGCATGGGGAATTATAGGCCATTGTACAGTTAAACCTTTCTGTTATCGACACTTGCTTTTGCGCCAAATGCCATGGCTATATTTTAAGATTTGTGGTCATAAGACCACATGTCTTAAGGAATCGCCATCATCTGGTCTTAAAACCATTTAGACATACTATTGAAAATGAGTTCTATTACGTGACTATCTGTCTTTAGTGACCACATTTACATAACCCATATATAGTGTCTGATTTATTTCATTTCAGACAGACAGATGGATGGACAGACAGACAGACAGACAGACAGACAGACAGACAGACAGACAGAGAGACAGACAGACAGACAGACAGATGGCACCAACCTTTGGCGGAGGAGTTACTAGTGTCATGTAGTGGATACGTTTATACATACCATTACACATGCATGCTGTTGCAAACTAAGTATTATTACATGTATAATGTTATATAGGTTTTAAATTAGTTTCAAAATATTCAACAGATTATTTCTTAAATTATTAATAATCTGTCAAACCTGCGACTTGGTTTGAAAGGGGTAATTATCCTTGAACATGCTATAATTACTGCATTCAAAATGGATAAAAAATGAGAACCTGTTATGAACAATCATTAATTGATCATCGGTTAGTATATAAAACCATGGGAATTTGAGATGGTGTGCCATTTACTGCGCATTCCAGTGTTATGCTATAATAGTTTTTTAAAAACTGAATTTTTAATAAGAAGCCAAAAATTTCTAGAGCCAGTGATGCTCACCTGGAATATTAGTATTTGAAAACTTTGTATTGATTTATAGTCACGTCGTCTCCAGCCAAATGTTAAAATGAGGATTAGCATTTTGACCATTTCTGGTATATTTTTCATAAAATATAAGATTTTCATCCAAAATATTGACCAATCAAAATTATGTATAGAGGATCTGAAGCCTATCCCAATAGGGTCCTTCCAGTCAAACTAGGTTGAAATCCACCTAGCGGTTAATGAAGAGTAGGATTTTGACAATTTACTGTAAAATTTTAATAAAATCTAAGATTTTCACTCAAAAAATTGATCCATCAAAATTCTGATTACATGTTCTGAAGCCTCATTCCAGTCAAATTCCAGTGAAATCCACCGAGCAATTAATGAGGAGGATTGTTTTGACAATTTCCAGTAAATTTGACATTAAAAGCTAAGACCCAAAAAATTGACCAATCAAAATTATGTATACAAGTTCTGAAGCCGGTTTCTTTTTGTGTATACATATTCTGAAGGCTACCCCCATAGGGTCCTTGCAGCCAAATTATGTGGAAATCTGCCTAGTGGCTAATGAGGAGTTTTGAAGCAAAAGGTGATGGACAGATGGATGGATGGACAGATGGCAGATAGACGGATAATGGATGGTCGCCATGGTATAAGCTCACCATTCTGGCCAAGTGAGCTAATAATAAAATACTTGATCAATCTTAAACTCAATACTATTTTCTATCAAATTTATAGCATCTCTAATTGCGGGTAGCAGCTTAATAAACCACCATGCCCCTTACATATCTCATTGTTGTCAGTCAGTCAGTCAGTCAGTCACAAAAGCTTATTTCGGGATGTATGTCAATAAATACTGATCCGATTTGGTTCAAATTTTACCACAACAAAGGAACTTGCCATCCAAGATGGTTTCCAGACTTTGGCTGTGATCCGGATAAAAGAACCAGGATTGGATCAAATCCTGGATCTGTGGATATCTTGGAAACTGCTGGTCCGATCTGACTCAAATTTTAACACAGGAAGGGGTCTGACCATGCATACACTAGGATTCCACAACTTTGGGCATGATGTGAAAAAATCAGGAAAATCTGTAAAAAAAAAATCTGGAACCCCCAGCTAGCGAGATTCTATTGACCTTGTCGCACTCATTTGGCACACGATAAAGCTTGTTCTAACTGACATCTCAAACCTGTGCGATTATCTGATACTTTGACGGTCAAGCCGACCAAACCTGACCTCTGCAGGATTCTGAGGAATGTTCATTTGCAGGTCTAGAGAAGACTGTCTTTGAAAATTGACCACTGGAATGCCTGGCTCGATAACTGAGCCAGTCATTCCAGTGGTAAATTTTCAAAAATAGTCCTCCACTGGCCTGCAGAATGACGTTCAATAAGCAAATATTTTGAGTCTTGACCAAATTTGACCATTAACGGCCAAGAACGGCTACTGCACTGGTCTTGGAAAATGTTCATTTTCAGACCAAGAGAAGACTATTTTTGAAAATGTATCACTGGAATGACTGGCTCGATAAATGAGACAGTCATTCCAGTGACAAATTTTCAAAAATAGTCTTCTCTTGGTTTGCAAATGGACATTTTCTTTGAAAGAATTACAATTTTCTTGAATAGATTTGAGGGTTAAAGAGTTAAATGGATAATGATATGATATGCCAATTGATTTGGGATCTTTTATTTTGGACCATCCATTTTTATTCATTGGCTCTCACCCTTGTAACGACATAAGATCAGCACTCTCACAATGTAGAGAAAATCAGCAAAATGTTGAACATAATTTTAGTGAAAATTATTGCACCACCAATGTTTGCTCAAATTGATTTCCATTTATTGAGCAGAATTTGAAACACGACAACAGTATAATTTCCAAGCTCCACTGATCAGTGAGTTGACCTGAACATATATCATTAATAATTCAACACCACACAGAGCTGGTAAATGGAATCGTAGCAAAAATCGCGATCTAAATGGTGCCCGCTGGCTCAAGTTTCTATGCAGAATTCGAGTAAAACCCGTTATAAATGCAAATAAATAGGAAAAATCTATTGAGTTTTTACAAAGCAATATGACTGAAAAGAATTGTTCCTCAGGAAACAAAGACTTTCAGTAAAATTGTTTATAAAATAATCAACAAGATATCTCTTAAACCATTTATATAAAATATGAAATAGGTTAATCTTAGAGTGCAGTTCAATTTCCCAATGACATCTGTGAGAATATTAGCATAATATGAGCTAAGTGCGTCTTTGGCAGATTGCTGTTGTCAGGACATATTCTTTGGACAGTTGTCCATATTGTAAATGTCAGGGGTAGCTGTGCCTTTCACTCATTTGCGTGGCCATGCTGGGTGGGTGTAGGTGGATGGCATTCACTAAGTCCATGAAGAATACTGAATTATTTCAGGAACAAATTCTCGGTATATGAGTTCGAAATTCTCGGTATATGAGTTCCGGTAGAGATATTTGGGAATCTGATCACTGATTTTTGTTCACTCGCTCATATTAACTACACTTGACAATGATATTAAACTTATTTGTGATCTTCCCCTCTGAAATGTTCATGAACTATTCATGAATAAACACATAATTATCCATGAAAAATTTTCATGAGCTCATCAAACATTCATTTCTGATTCATGAACTATCCGTGAACATAAAATGGCACATTTGGCAAATTTCTGTTCATGAACTGTTCGTGAATAACTAAGTCCATAATAAGTTCATCAAAAGCAGTGTTCATGAGAATATCTAGTTTATGAATTCCAGGTTCATGACCTTTCTTGAATAGTTGATCAACACTGTTTCGTGAATTTTTAAGAACATTTCATGAATTTGAATTGATGAACATGACGTATGCGTGGGCACTACTTTTGATGTAAATACCATTTCATGTTCAAGAGTAAGTTCAAGACCTGGTGTCTTGAATTTTTGTGAACATTTAATGAATTCATCAAGCTTTTCAGTTCATGAAGAATAAGGGAACTATTCCAATATGAAACTGACAAAGAGTACATAATAGGTTCTCTCCATCCGATTGAAATAATGGGCCGCCATCCTTTCGGATTTATCAAAAAAATACGGATTTTTTAACAGGCCTCCGGATTTCCAAACAACCCCTAAAATATCAGGATTTTTTGGATAGAATTAACACTATTCATGAAATACTTAATCTGTTACCAGTTTTCGTTTTAAATAGTGAAATTTCTACCCTACTCAACTAGACCCAATTAGTCTGAAAATGCATTTCTGCATGTTCACATATGCAGACGCTGGGAGGCAAAATCTGCTCTATCCTTGAAAAAGGAAAACTGTGCACTCTCGCACTCGTCCAAACTTAATTTCCGGATGAAAAAATCATGACAGGCTGGTTGCCCTGGGACTAGTTCACTTTATGCGTCTAAGTTTAATTCCAAGGGAGGGATAAGATCCGTCACTCTATTATCTGACATCATGATCAAATACATCACTTGTTAGGTTATGTCACAATCAAGATGACGTCGCTCAATCATAAAAATCAAAAAGTATGCCACAAAAGTATACAAATAGTATGTTTATGATGAATTTACAATTTAACCCTTGCCACTCTGATGTCAACATTCTATCTTTTTGTGGTGCCAGTAGCAAAGAAACTGGTGTACATTTTAAAATAATTTTGGTGGACGATGTTGCTGTCTACGACAGTACCGTCTTCAACCAAATTTGTTTAAAAATGAACACCAGCTCATCTTTTAATTCAATGTGAAAATTTAAAATTTTGACATCAGAGTAAGTCTTAATAAACATTGTGTTGAATAATATTAACCTTCGACTGGGAGCTGTTGCTCACCTTGACAGCAAAATGAGCTGGATTGTTTTTTAACCCTTAGCACTCTGATGTCAAAATTTTAAATTTTCAAATTAAATTTAAAGCTGAACTGGTGTACATTTTTCAACAAATTTGGTGGAAGATGGGGCTGTCGTAGACTGCAACATCGTTCACCAATATTGTTGAAATATATACACCAGTTAAATTACTATTGGCACATTAAAAGATAGTATATTGACGTCAGAGTCGTAAGGGTTAACGTCAATACTTAAAATAGAGCTTACCACTATAGAATTGATCTAGCCAAATTTGGTAGAAATATGTCAAGCAGCTATGGAGGAGTAGAATTTTTACCATTTCCGGTAGATTTTTCATAAAATCTAAGATTTTCACCCAAAAAATTGATCAATCAAAATTCTGAACAGAAGAACTAGAGCTTACCAGCATAGGATCCATCTAGCCAAATATGGTTGAAATATGTCAAGCAGCTAAGGAGGAGTAGCGTTTTGACCATTTCCGGTAGTTTTTTCAAAATGATCAATCAAAATTCTGAACAGAAGTTATAGAGCTTAGCACCATAGAAGATATCTAGCCAAATTTGGCTGAAATATGTCAAGCAGCTATGGAGTAGCATTTTGACCATTTCGGTAGATTTTTTATAAAATCTAAGATTTTCACCCAAAAAATTGATCAATCAAAATTCTGAAAAAAATCTTCTGCAGGGTACCACCACAGGATACTTTCAGTCAAATTTGGTTGAAATCGGTCAAACCGTTAAGAAGCAATTTAACGGATGGACGGATCACAGATGACGGACGGATGGACGGACGGACGGACGGACAGACAGATGGCCGCCATGGCATAAGCTCACTTGGCCTTTCAGGCCAGGTGGGCTAAAAATGTTTCAAACTTAATTTGCGTGACACGCCTTTTTTGAGTATATGACCTAGTGGGTACAATGTCATCTCTGAATATATGTAAACATATTTAACCCTTTAATGGTCATACTAGCCAAAACCGGTCTCCGTTATGGTCTTGTAGAATGTCTAGCTACAGGCTAAGAGAATACAATTTTTGAAATTTGACCACTGGAAACTCGGCTCATAATCGAGCCAGTTATTAGTGATAAATTTTCAAAAATTTAATTCTCTTGGCTTGTACACAGATATTCAATAGGCAGATATTTAAATTTTATTTACCAAATTTGGCCATTAAAGGGTTACTAGTTAAAATACTATCACCAAATCCTGTAACATCTATAAACCTAGTGAGATAAAGATTGCATTTAAACCAGAAGAAGCTTGTATGAGCTTAATGTTCTGAACCATTCCACAAAGTGTATAAAAGATTAAAAAGATTTCTAAAGTACATCCAGGCTGAATTGAAAGTCGGATCTGTTATGATGTTATGTTAACCCTTTAATGGTCATACTGGCCAAAACCGGCCTCCTCTGTGGTCTTGGGGAATGTCCATTTTCAGGCTAAAAGAATAGTTTTTGACAATTTACCACTGGAATGACTGGCTCGATAACCGAGCCAGTCATTCCAGTGATAAATGTTCAAAAATTTTATTCTCTCGGCCTGTAAATAGATATTCATTATGAGAATATTAAAATTTTCTTGACCAAATTTAACCATTAAAAGGTTAAAGTTACTTGAGAATACCCACTCAAGTTTCATTGAAATACATTCATAAATAACGGGAAGGGTCATTATTTTAGAATATAACTGTGGAACACCCTTCTAAAATTTGGCAGAGGGTGAATTGAAAGTCAGTCTCCTTTATGGTGTTGACAGCTCCCGCTAGAATATCTCTGTCAACTTTAAACAGGATACATTCATCAATAACAGAGGAGTAATGATTCTATAATTTAATGGTGGGACACCTTTTTAAAACCGAAGAGGTGAATAAAAAAATGAGGCCTTGTAAAAATCTCAATAATTACCTTTAGAATATCATCTCAATTTGTAATCAAGATCCATTCATCTATACAGAAGCAACAATTTTAAGATATTAGGGCGGGGCACCATTCAAAAATGGGACTAATCGAAAATCCAGGGCCGTAATGGTGTTGAAAGTTACCCATACATTATACTTCTCAAGTTTTATTGAGATCCTTTCATCAACAATGGAGGAGCAGCAATTTCAAAGGTACGGGTGGGGCGGGTAGGCGTATTAAAAAAAACCCTTGGGTTGCTGAATAAAGTATTGTCCTCAATAATAATGTCAATTTAAGTCACCCCTAGAATGCATCCACACTCCCCAAATTGTATCAAGATCCATTAATCAGGAATGGAGTAGTGATAAAAAATATTTATGGGTGGGCTGCCCTTCTAAAACCTAAGGAGCAGTGAATAGAAAATCGGGCTCCATTACGACTTCGGTGCTTATCTCTAGAAAATGAGTGTGAAGTTGCAAAAAGAATGGATAAGAAATGTACGAAGAGTATCAAAAGGAAACAAAATGTCTGCACTAACAACTTGAAGACCAACAACAACAGAAACATGAGTAAGCTTTAGATCCATATTTCGGATCTATAAATATGTACTAATAACAATACAGTTTCGTAGCAATTATTTGTTGATGATTTGAACATTTGAATTAGTCGTTTAACTCTTAGCACACTGATGTCAATATTCGAGATGTTACCGTGTCAAAAGCAAAGAAACTAGTGTATATTTTTCAACTATTTTGATGGAAGATGTTGTTGTCTACGACAGCACCATCTTCCACCAAATTTGTTGAAAAATAAACACCGGCTCATCTTTTATTTTAATTTGAAAATTTCAGATTTTGACATCAGAGAGGTAAGGTTTAAACATCATTGTATTGCCTCCTTTTATTATATGTACATGTCCATGTTTAATTCTAGTCGAATCAACCAAACGTGATACCGAGATGCATAGATGCAGAACGAAGCACACAAACTGAACATAATAATGCTGTTACTGCCATAAGAAGATATTTCTATCTCATTCTCGGCTTCGCTTGTATAAGAGAAAGATTGAGTACACAGTACTGGCCATTATGATTAACTCATTGTCCCTTACAGCCCAGAAATGACAATCCATTGTGATCTAAGGAATAGTCTTTGAATCTTTTGAAACTAATTTCACTCGGAGCTGTTGTAGCTATCCAACAGCTTATATGTACCTGTACAGATAGTTGTCTTATAATTGCGACACTGGAACTTCTCAGGTTATAATGGCTAAATAATATGACCACAGTAAATCTATGCGAGTCTGAAATACAATTTCAATTCATGCAGAGATGAGAATAAATTCAGAAAACAATAAATTTAACACTTAAGTTTAATCGAAAAAATCTAGTTTTATTTGTTGAAGAACATCCTTCTGAATATATTGAAAACGGTTTGACAAATCTTCATTAAGTATTCAGGCAAATTGTTTTCAAAATACACAGCAATAGTCAAACTCTTGCATGCAGTAAATAATATTTTAAAGACCTGAGTTAGATGGGTTAGATGGAATCCCGGGAATAATTGATCAATTGACCACTAACATACAATGCCCATAATTGTAAAATCATTTCGTGACACCTAATCATTTAATCAAAGGAATTTTCTCACAATTGCCGTGTAAAATCAATATTCTTATCATAATAGGGAGGCTATCTATATTCGCTGTAGATGCCAGCCTATTAATAACCCATACAGGCTAATATTGTAACTGCAATATTCCGCAGATGGGACAGCGACAGATGATTGCAAGCGAGTTAATATAAATATTATTATCTGAGCTATGAGTAAAAATGATTTTGAATGAGATTTATTTTAAATGTTGGCCTATTGCTCTTAACTCATAAATCTATAAATCTCATATTTATTCAATACAGTTTAAATTTTCTCATGAGAAATGTCCGTTTGCAGGCCAAGAGAGAGTTATTTTTTTAATTCATTACTGGAATTAATGGTTCGGTTATCAACACAGTCATTCTAACGATAAATTAAAAAAAAATACTCTTCTCTTAATCTGCAAATGAACATTTCTCAAGACAAGTGCAGGCACCCTTTGTGGTGAGCTTGAGTGTTACAGGGCTACAGGTCAAGATAATGTTTCAGAAATTAATATATACACTTAGACATCATCTAATATTTATAACTTTCACTGATGACGTTATGAGTCGTCTTCTTCTGAGAATCTGCAGTCATTCTTAACCATTTAGCTCTCAAATTTGTTCAAGAAAATTAAATTTTCTCATTGAAGTTTCAGACCAAGAGAATATATATTTTTTAATTTATCACTGGAATGACTGGCTAGGTCATCGAGCAAGTCATTCCATTGACAAATTAAAAAAAAAATTCTCTTGGTCTGCAAATGGACATTTATCAAAGATCACTGCAAAAGCCATTTTTGGCCAGCTTCAGTATCAGCGCGTAAATGTCTAGATTACAATCTCCATGCAATGTTTCAACAAAACTTGTGTGAGAAAATTGCTACAACTTATTTGAGAGCCTCTATGTCTCCATAACAAAGGGTCGGAAAAAGCACATTGCAGACGTTGACACCACCTCCATTTTTATGCTAAGATTTGGGGAGTTTTTCTTCCAGATCACTATCAAAATTTATTAATCTTCAAAATGTGCAAAAATACCTACAGTACAGCTCAGAAATAACTTAGGATTGTGTTCAAAATATTCAATAGTACATTTTATTTTGTTTGGAAACACAAGTTATTTCTGAGCTGTACTGTAGGTATTTTTGCACATTTTGAAGATTAATAAATTTTGATAGCAATGTCTTCCAATCCAAATAGGTTCAAAATATTCAACAGAACATTTCTTGCATTGTGTTCAAAATTGTACTAACTGACATGTTTCTGTTTTTGCTTTGGAAACACAGTAAATTATTTATTAGCTGTACTGTATGCATGTGCTTTAGACAACCCCCATCTCACCCCCAACAAACCCTACCTCCATCCACAGAGACAGGTAGTCAACAACAACAAAATTCTAACCAACTACAGGACCCACTTTCCTAATGCAAGGGCTATAACTACACATAACAGTGACATATAAAAGCAATTCTGTATATTGAGCATGCATGTATGCGTATGCATTTCCATCAGCGCGCATGAGTATGTGTAAGCATATGTGTTATTATGTACACATATAGCTTATCTGTGAATGAATTTGTGTCTAACAAAATGTATCTGTTAGCATATTTGAGAATGACTTATGTTAGTGAAAAAAGAAAAACAACTAACCTTGGCTTCCTTTCACACTGGATGTCTGTCCGGATTAGCGCACATTGTGTGGTGTCAGAGATTTCCAATAAATCCAATTTTACTCAGTTTGTTAAGTACCGCTTAATCCACCTTCATCTACTGATAAAAATGCCTTCCAGAGACCATTCATTGACACTTTAACTGTCTCGCCGCTGCAAGCCACCAGACAATAATTTCAATGAGCGAAAACTGACTTGCTGAATATTTTGAAAACAATTTGACTGAAAGTTGTTGGTGGCGTAGCCACCATCAACTTTCAGTCAAATAATTTTCATAATATTTAGCAGGTGCAGAAATGTAAGATCTGGAATACTGTATACGTCATTTGCAAAAACTCAGCAGTCAAATTGTTAATGGTCAGGATTAGTATTAAAGAAAATTTAAATATCTGCTTAATGAAGGTCCATATTTAAAAATACTCTTCTCTTAATCCTTTAACACTCATATCAGCCAAAAATGGCTTCCAGTAGTTGTCTTGAGTAATGTCCATTTACAGCCCCAAAGAAGACTATTTTTGAAAATTTACCCCTGGAATGACTGGCTCGATAACCGAGCCAGTCATTCCAGGGGTAAATTTTCAAAAATAGTCTGCTCTTGGTTTGCAAATGGACATTTTCTATGAGAAAATATGAAATTTTCTTGGATAAATTTGAGGGTTAAAGGATTAATAGCCTGCAAACAAAACCTTTCTCAAGATCACTGCAAAGATTATGGTTTTGGTGGCTATGATCGTTCGCCCTTTCACGGTGAATCACGGCCAAACCCACCCTCTGTAGTGGTCTTGAGGAATGCCCATTTGCATCCGAAGAGAAAACTATTTTTTTTAATTTACCACTGGAATGACTGGCTCGATAACTGAACCAATCATTCAAGTGATAAACTTTCAATAATAGCCATCTCTTCAGCTGCAAGTGGACATAATGAAGCATTCTTGAACAAATATGAGGATTGAAGGGTTAACTGGCGAGGAATTTCCACTTTCCAGTTACACAGAAAAACCCATTTATAATGCAAGAAATAGTCCATTGAATATTTTAAAGCTAATCTGATTGGAAGCTGTTGCTGGCAGCAACACCCTCCTATCAAATTAATTTTGAGTTATTCAACATCTTACCCGTGAAGCGACCTTGAAAGTGTGATTCTTTAAATTAAGGGGTCACAGAGTTAAAGACATAATAATAAAGAATATTTGCTATTTAGCTTGCCTAAACAGGTACTGAATATCTTGAAAATAATTTTGCTGTAACTAAATTTGCAGTAATATTACCATGAATATAATTAGTGAATGTCTAAGCCTCACACCTATCACAGGCTGATCTGGATGCAGAAGAGTATGAATTAGCGTAGCGAAAAGATTCCGCATCACCAACGGCAATAAATCCAAAGACGCCACGCTAGGATAGCGGTGTCTGTTGACGACAGCATGGAGATATATACCTTGAAGCATAGTAGAGCTAGGGACAAAACAACAATAGACAATTAGATGCGTAAAAATCAATATATACTGTAATCTGGATGAGCAGTTAATGATAGCTTACTGAGCACTAATGCTCAAATAGTCATTAGATGAGAACCTGTGTGGGCAGGCAAGCGGGCAGCAGGCAGACAAAGACAGATAGATAGGGAAGGTAGGGAGAGAGAATGAGAAGAATGAGGAGAGAGAGACAGAGAGAGAGAGAGAGAGAGAGAGAGAGAGAGAGAGAGAGAGAGAGAGAGAGAGAGAGAGAGAGAGAGAGAGAGAGAGAGAGAGAGAGAGAGAGAGAGAGAGAGAGAGAGAGAGAGAGAGAACGTGTTTTACCGTAATTCCGGGGACATTTTCACATCTAGGCCCTACACTCTGGGGACATGCTTGGATTGTGGGGACAATGCCCCATCCCCACAATTATGGTAGGTCAAACGATCGGGATAAGTGTGAAACGTCCAAAAAATATATTTAGAATTTGTGTCCCCACGATGCATGTTTCTCCATTTTTTCACGTTTTTTCATTTCTCTCACCTTCTCTTACATTGAAATGTCCCCACAAAATTATCTCACACTCTCATGTAAAAAAAATATTGCATGAGGCATACGAACACGTGATATGATAAACAGTCATGTGTGCAGACTAGGCGGCGGTGTAATCTCCCATCCACATACTGATGCTACTGCATGAACTGCCAATCAGAGAGTATGTCCCCACAGTGTTTCTCACATTTGTGCGGACTCTCTCACTAGGTCCCGGCTCTGCCGTCCCCACAGTGTTCTCTCACTTTTTTAGTTAATGGTAATAATCGCTATCCCTCTTAGAAGTATTTTTTATTTTGCCAACACACACAGAAACACAAAGGAAATGAAAATCGAAAAATGAGAGAAAAAAGTGATGTCCCCACAGTTACCGTCCAGAGAGACAGAGAGAGAGAGAGAGAGAGAGAGAGAGAGAGAGAGAGAGAGAGAGAGAGAGAGAGAGAGCTTGTTTTACCGTAATTCTGGGGACATTTTCATGTCTAGGCCCTACACTCTGGGGACATGCTTGGATTGTGGGGACAATGCTCTGTCCCCACAATTACGGTAGCTCAAACGATCGGGATAAGCGTGAAACGTCCAAAAAATGTATTTAGGATTTGTGTCCCCCACGATTCATGTGTTTCAATTTTTTTACGTTTTTTCATTTCTCTCACCTTCTCTCACATTGAAATGTCCCCACAAAATTATCTCACACTCTCATGTAAAAAAAATATTGCATGAGACATACAAACACGTGATATGATAAACACTCATGTGCACAGATTAGGCGGCAGTGTAATCTCCCATCCACATACTGCTGCTACTGCATGTGAACTGCCAATCAGAGAGTATGTCCGCACAGTGTTTCCCACATTTGCGGGCACCCTCTCACTAGGTCCCCGCTCTGTGTGGGGACCATCCCCACAGTGTTCTCTCACTTTTTTTAGTTAATGGTAATAATCGCTATCCCTCTTAGAAGTATTTTTTATTTTTCCAACACACACAGAAACACGAAGGAAATGAAAATCGAGAGAAAAAAGTGATGTCCCCACAGTTACCGTCCAGAGAGAGAGAGAGGGAGGGAGGGAGGGAGGGAGGGAGGGAGGGAGGGAGGGAGAGAGAGAGAGAGAGAGAGAGAGAGAGAGAGAGAGAGAGAGAGAGAGAGAGAGAGACAGAGAGAGACAGAGAGAGAGAGAGAGGGGGAGAGAGAGAGAGAGGAGAGAGAGAGAGAGAGAGATCCGAAAGAATTAAATTATGCAATACATTTCATTGAAACATTGTATTATATCCAGAGGCACTTTGGTAAAGAAATTTTATATATTTTGTAGCAAATTTTTACTTTCTGGTCTCAGAGGGTTAAATTTGTGCTCATTATTATGAAAGGAATTCAGCTGAAAGCTAACGAATATTAAGCTGGATAATTTGAAACTAATTTGACTGGGAGCTGTTTCTGCCTATTGCAGTAACAGGTTTCGTTCAAATTATAATTTAAAAAATATTCAACAACTTTCCTGTACAGTTATTTTGAAATTGAAAGACTGGAATTTCAATGGTTAACCCTTTCTCCGATGAATTCCCCCTATCTCACTTTCAATGCTGCAGTACAGGAAAACTGCTGACTATTTTGAAATTAATTTGACTGGAAGCCATTGCTGCACTTATTGGAAGCCATTGCTGCCTTAGGCAGGCATGACTTCCAGTCAAATTAATTTCAAAATATTCAACCATTATATGATATAAAGAATGTACTTTTTCATGGATTAGTTGTTAACAGGATTAAAGAGTTAATCAGAGCCCATTCCAGACATCCCTTAACGTCCTGGGATTAAATAATTCACCGACTGATCATTTAACTCCTGGCAGCAATGAATATCACAGAAAATTGCTGAAACTAGTAGAGTTTCTGTTGTCTGAATTTTAACTGCAGTTAAAATTCAGACAACAGAAACTCTACTAGTTTCCAATGACAACAAGTGTTTCCATTTTTTTCGTATATGTGGATATTTCTCAAGGTCACTACAGAGGCAGGACTTTTTTCAGATTAACCATTAACCCTAATACCACTCGGATGTCAATATTCTATTAGATCTTTTATTGCGCCAACAGTAAAGAACCTGCCAGGTGGAGTACATTTTTCTACAATATTGGTGGATGATGTTTCTGTCTATATAGTGTTCAGTAACATCTTCCACCAAATTTGCAGAAAAATTAACACCAGTTCATCTTGAAAATTACAAGTTTTGACATTAAAAAAGTGATATATATTTGATTAGTCAATGTCTAGGAGAGATGGTTTGAATTTAGCACTAAGATAACTGGCTCGCCATTGAATCAATGATTTCAGTAGAAATAAGTCTTCTCTTGGGCATTTCTCAAGACAATTGCAGAAGTAATTTTTGTCCAGTCTGACCATTATAGCTAAGGGGTGATACAGATTTTAAAGATCTGCTGATTGACCTAGCTGATACTGTGTGTGTGGGTACAGTTAAAACTATATAACAGTTAGTGTTTTATAAAACATTGTCATAGCTAATGACAGATTTTTCCTATCCTGTATAGAGCTTTTATCATGTTTATAGGGCAGCAGCAGCAGCAGCAGCAGCAGCAGCAGCAGCAGCAGCAGTGTTCAAACATAGAATACATATGTACATTAGGGTTATTAACCCTTTCACTGACAAATCCCTGAAAAAGTATATGCTTTAAGATATAAAACCTATTTTGTTGAATATTTTAAAATTAATTTGACTGGAAGCCATTGCTGCCTAAGGCAGCAATGACTTCCAGTCGAATTAATTTTAAAATATTCACCAGTTTTCTTGTACTGTAGCGCTGAAAATGAGATACTGACAATTTATCAGGCAAAGGGTTAAATAATAAATACTGATAGATCAAAGGCTGATATCATAATGAAGCACTGAGAGACACATAAAGCGTGCACATAGCTAACTAACCCATTTTGCGCTGTACCAAGAAATACATATTTGTATAATATTTAATGGTCAAGCAAGTCCCTACATGTCAATACATAATTAACACCAACCGCTTTCAGTAGCTTGTTGTTTGCGAACTTATAGTTTAAGGGGTAAATGGACAGCAGCCCAACATGTACAGGTCGGGGCGAAGGCAGCACCTAGAGCTCACCTCTGCTATTCTTCCATTTGATCTTATTCCTCGCTCTCTCTATCTCTCACCCTCTCTCCCCCCTTTCCCCCTCTCTCTCTCTCTCTCTATCGCGGTCTTTCTTCCTACTCTCCCCCACCTCACACTCAACATCCACACACTTATGCACACCAATAGATTACAATTAATTAAACTATTATGATTTGCCGCCATTTTGTTGGAAAAAAGTTTTGAATAATCTGTATGTGTATGGGAGACACGGGCATAAGACTCTAAGTCTTATCGTGCTTCCATCTGAACAAATAAATCATGTTTAAACCAAGCAAGTCCCTACAGTGGGCTTGCAAAATGCCAATTTGCGGGCTAAGAGAAGAGGATTTTTTGTAATCGTATAACTGGAATGACTGGCCCGGTAACCGAGCCTGTGACTCGTCATAAATTTTTTTAAATTCTCTTCTAGTTTACAAATGGACATTGCATCAGCAAATTTGGATCTTCGTAACCAATCTTGACAATTAACCCCTTTAGCACTTAAATTTATTCCAAAACATTTAAATTTTCTCATAGAAACCGTCCATTTGCAGACCAAGAGAAGAGTATTTTTTGAAAATTTCCCACTGGAATAACTGGCTCAATTATCGAGATTATTGTCGATATGATTGTTAAAGGGTTATCTACAATGCAGTAACATGCAGTGGGTTGTTCTGCTATTACCAGTTTTAGCTAAGATATACCCCGCCCATCTCCGTCCATTGGGCTAAGGCCCAACCACAACACGCTTGAGTTGGAATCGATTGATCCCTAAACTCCCTGACTATCAATTTCCAGAAAACTATACTGGTAAGCTGTTGAATATTTTGAAACTCATTTCAAATTAGTTTCAAAATATTTGACAGAATATTTATTAAATATTTAAGACATACAATTCAATCGTGTCTGACTATTAAGCATTTAAGATGGACTAAATCGAGTCATTCATGCTTTAATTGACTATGACATCATCTTACAGGTCATGTAGTTGATTATGACGTCATATGATGTGGATGAGTAAACTGGACCGGTCCATTAACCCTAAAAGTCACAAATTAATTTTTTAAGATTACATTCTCTCATTAAAAATGTCCATTTGCAGACTGAGATTATTTTTGAAAATTTACTACTGGAATAACTGGTTCTGTTATCAAGCCAGTCATTCCAGTGGTAAATTTTCAAAAATAGTCTTCTCTTGGTCTGCAAACGCACATTTCTCAAGCCCACTGCAGCAGTAATTTTTGGCTGATATGAGTGTTAAAGGGTTAAGTACAGGCTGCCATCTGGCGGACTTTTATACCTTATATTTCTCGTCAACCAATAAGATCAAAATTACCAGTTTTCATTTTAGCCATTTGGCAACAATAGTCAAAAAGTTGAAAAGAATTTTGGAAATGGTGGTCAAAGCTAGGTCAAAGTTATCCCATATGTAGTTTTTGAAAAGTGATGAGAAAAGCAAAAAACTAATTTTAAAATGGAATCAAAGTCAAGCTCAAATTCAAATAGATTTATTTGATAATCACATATTAGATAGGTTATTTGAACAATATAAATAGGCAGACCATCTAAGGCAAAGACTATAAGGTGATGGACCCCATACATATGCTGACCACATAGGTAGGCCCTATGGATATGAAATCTTACAACATTGAAAACCAGGAGAATCCGAGCTCACATGATAGAAGTCTAAAAAACTTTCTAACCTGGACCATATTAAGCCAAATGAATTCTTCACAATGGCATCTACACACACTAGGGGACATGCACTTACACTTTACAAACAACCATGTTGACTTGATCAATTAACACTCCAACATTAAACACATTAAAAAACAACCTAGACTCATTCTTCAATTCAGTTTTTCTCATTCATCTCAGGAAATTTTCTCATTATACCAGATGGCACTGTATATGCCATTGAGCTAAGCATACATTCAATCCAATTCACGTTGCGAATTGAGCGAAATACGAAAACTGGTATTTATGAGGCAAGTAATACTATGTAACAGTATGACATTAAACTTATCTAATAGTTGCTTGAATACTTGATAATACTTCATTGTCATTCTGTTACATATGAACTAAAATGTTGCTCTTCTCATATTTCTCACCAGAGATTATTTCAAATTTTACAATAAATTCGTTTTGTTGTTTTTGGTTTCGGTTTCCACAGTTTCGATACTCAACAACATTATTGCCAGATTCTGTGATTAACTCCAAAATAAATCAAATCAACCTATAGGTAGATTCAAGATTCAAGATTATTTATTTCATGCTTGATATACAATATACAGACATTACAATTAGGCAGTCCATCAAAGGCAGAGCCTATGAGTCGATGGACCCCCCTACACACAAAACAAAACATTACAATATATGAGGTAGTTAATTATACAGACATCTGTGAGTAAACACAGAACACAGGACGGCACATCTATTTTTGTTGGTACCATATTGTCATGATTGTTCTAGGCTTGCGTGATTACATAATTAAATCGAAAATCGTGATTATGTTTTAAATCGTGATAAATATGATTAAAAATTAAATGATCGAATAATCGTGAAAATATTCTATTGCATAAAATATTTAAAAACCTAACTTTCAATTACTTTTTGATGTGATCGGTAATAAAAACATGATATTTTGCTTAGTGTATGTATGTCCATTTGCATGGCAAGACAAGACTATTTTTGAAAATGTAGGCCTATTACTGGAATGCCTGGCTAGATTTCTCTTGCCCTGCAAATGGACTTTTCTAAACACCATTGCAATTTTCGTCATTGATATTCTTTGTTGTTATGTCTTGGTAGCTTAGGTACATGTCTGACTGCAGGCTATGCCTCTATGTTCAGCTCCTCGTCGGTATTCTGGATTGTTGTGCTTTCACTTCCAGTGAATGGACTCTCGTAATTATAGAGGACATCTTTCTCCTCATATATATGTATATACTATATGTATATAGCTTGCATATATTAAATGCTACTGAATATATCTATAGCCAGCTTCATGTAAATACAAAAACAGAAGAGGGCATTATTCTAAAAAATTTAAGTCAGACATAACCGGAAATTTCGGATCAACAAGTTTATTCGTGCATATGAGCCGAGCATAGAGGTTTTACAAACCTGCGCTCAGAAACTTTACCTAGATTACCTAGATCATTTCATAACTGTCTCTGTTTCAGAATTGTACATACTACTTACTACCTCGAAAGAGGATGCTCCTAATTTTCAGGAGGAATCTCCTACAACCAACCAACCTTGAGAGGATCAGAACCTGTCGGTCGATTCGGTTCTTGAATGAGTTGAGAGTTGGTGCTGATATTCTGCCATTTAGTAGCCACCACCAACAGTTTGATTTTTATGCTACTGTGGAGAGCACGCATCAATCTGTATCCGTATCTGTATATGGAATTTCAGACTCAATGCGCTCACCCATATAGCAGTAGGGTAAGGATCAGTGTCAATTTATTTCCACAAAGTTCAAAGACAAGTAACACACAGACATAGGTTGACAACGTAGATACACGTAGAAGCGTGCAAAACTAATATTTATTGTGGAACATTGTATTGGTCTATCAAGTTTGTGCGCACCAGATGCAGAGAATAGCAAAGAAAGTGTGTGACCTTTGCTATTCCAAGTGAGTTTGTGGAGGAGATCTTATACATTGGCTCAACAAGAAATTTTGTATGGTCATGGATCAGTTGAGTGATATTTTCAGGCTTGTTTGTTAGTTTTCTGATGAGATCTGCATCATTTTCCCGGTAGGGATATTTTTTCAGATACAGACTTCTGCACGCCTCTAGCCTTACAGAAGTGACGATGGAGTGAGTTATGGCTTCTGGAGCAGCATGACAAAGTGGACATTCCTCCGAGACCAAAACAATTTTTTGTGTTTTTGAAATATTAAGAAAACAGTGTTCCCTGTGCTTACTGTGTGAGAGACTTGAATATGTCAAGGCTCTCAGTTTGTACCATCTCTGCTGGCATGTGGGAAGAACGATTCTTTACGGTACTCATTTCTACAGGAGGTGGCTTGGAACGACAGGTGGTGCATATTTCTCGAGAAGCGTTTTGGTGGGGTGAGTCTGTTCTCTTCGTTGACGTGCACTTGATTGTTGGCAATTTTATACATCATTGTAAGCCATGCAGATTTACGCTGATCTTCGAGCAATAACCATTGAAGATGGTTCAACATGTTGTTTATACTCGGCCTGTTGTGGAATCTGCTGAGTACTTATCAAGTGCCTTGTCTTTGGACCATATCTAACCGATGAATGCCATTCTGGTGGTATATATTCTAGAGTGGGTCGGACTAGAGTTTTGTAGGCATTGGTTTTGATGCTTGTAGATGCTATGTTGAGATTTATCCTTAGGAAACCGAGGGTCCTGTTTGCTTTTTTAGTTCACCTAGGTGAGCTTATACAATCACGATTTGTCTGTCAACAATTATGGCACATTTCACCATTTGTTGATAGATTAAAACTAACTTTGGCAATATCTATTTGGGCTATAAAGATGAAGAGGCCACGCCCATAAACAGCAGAATTATGACCCTTGCTATATTTTCAGAGTATTGAAGCCTATGAGGGAAAATATGTTTGTGAAACATTTCCCCATTTATCAACGGATTAGAACCAAATTTTAGAAATATGTTTCTTTCTGAAATATCTATTGGGGCTATGAAGATGAAGTGGCCTCGCCCATAAATAGCAGAGTTATGGCCCTTGCTATATTTTCAAAGTATTGAAGCTTATGGGGAAAGTATGTTTGTGGTACGTTTTGTAATTAATTGATGGATTACAACTAAATTTAGTAGATATGTTCCTTTAGGTAACACCTAAATATGAAGTGGCCACACCATTAAACAAGGGCCATAATTCGGGTTCATTGAGGTGTTTTAAATATTGAGCTATATAGGGAATATAGGCCTACATGTTTTCGCCAAATTGTTCATAGATTAAAATCAAATTTAGTAGATATGTTCCTTCAGTCAAATATCTATTTGAACTATGAATATAAAGAGTATGCATTTTTAAACACGGGCCATAACACTGTTTCATTAAGTCTTAAGGTATTGAACCATATGGTGAAAATCCACTTATTTCGTCAATTGTTGATGGATTAAAATCAAATTTAGCAGATATGTTCCTTTAGGCCATATCTATTCGCACTATGAATATGAAGTAGCCACGACTTGAAATAAGGGCCATAACTCTATGAACCATATGGGGAAAGTAATCTGTGTCACGTTTCGTAAATTGGTAATGGACTAAAACAAGATTTGTCAGAAATGTTTCTTTAGTACACTTAATCAAAGGGCAATAGTGTTGGCAATGGCTGCCCCATTGATTAATATGGTACCTTTCCTGTTGGTCAATCATGCCAATATTCTTGCATTTCCCTATCAAAATTTGTTAGTGTTGTGACAATTTAACTATTGATCAATATAGTGTCTGTGATGGCTGCCCCATTGATCAATGGTACTTTTCTCGTGGGTAAATAATGTCAATGACACCATTATTCTTTCATTTCTTCATCCACAATTTTACTATGACCATTGACCTGTTGGTAAGTGTCATCTGCTGTATCAAGAGTGTCACGGATGACTTCCCCATTGATTAATCATACCTTTGCCCATTGGTCTATACTGTTAATCAGACACCAATATGCTTGCATTTCCTCATCCAATTCGTTTACTGTCACCATTGTCCCGTTGGTAAATGCCATCTGCTGGGTCAATAATATCAGGGATGCTGCCCCATTGACCAATGGTACCTTCCCATTTGTCAATAATGTCAATGACATCAATATGATTGCATATCTTCATCCACTCTTTTTTACTGTGACCATGTCGTCCACTTGGTAAATGTTATCTCTTGTGTCAATAATGTCAGGGATGACTGCCCAATTGATCAATGGTAACGCTTCCATTTATCAGTAATGTCAATGACACCATTATTCTTGCATTTCCTCATCCAATCTTTTTACTGTGACCGTCGTTCAATCAGTAAATGTGATTTGCTTGGTCAATAATGGCAGGGATGGCTGCCCCATTGACCAATGGTATACTTCCCATTGATCAATAGTCTCAATGACACCAATATCTTGGCGGGATATTATGTGATGGCTCCTTCCAAACAGGCGGTTGAGTGGTTTCCAGATGATAACTCTGTCACTGTTTATCGGATCACTTTGAAACTTCATAGGGTGGTTGGACTAGGGCTGTAGAAGAAATCTTTCGAAATTGATAATGATCCGAAATCCAAGGCGGTCGCCAGCAACCGGTATATGGTGGTTGGACTAGGTCTGTGGAAGAAACTCACCAAAATCGACGATAATCCAAAATCCTAGATGGCTGCTAGCGAAGGGTGTCCATCTTGAAAACTGGTTTCCAGATGATAACTCCATTACCGTTTATCAGAAACTTGATAGGGTGGTTGGACTAGCTCTGGAGAAAGAAACTATTGAAGTCTATGACGATCCTAAATCCAGATGGCCCCAGCCACTAGTGGCCATCTTCAAAATTGATTTCTCCATTTATGTTTAGCGGATCGCTTCAAAACTTCAAGGGATGACAGGACTAGGTCTGAGGAAAGAAATGATTGAAATTGTAGGTGATCCAAAATCCAATTTGGTCGTCTGATTCCGAGGATAGTGTCAGGTATACGATAGTGTCGTCAGCGAACAGTCACACTTAGCATTTTAGGTCCTATGGTATGTCGTTGATATAGAAGAGGAAGAGGCTTGGTCCTAATACTGATCCTTGTAGCGTGACAATGTAGCTTGATTTTTCCCATCAACTATGACTGACTGCGATCAACCAGAAAGGAAGCTGTGTATCCACTTGTATATTTTGCCTCGGATACTGTACTGATTAAGCTTGTGGACTAGGAGTTTGTGGCTAACCTTATTGGATGCTTTGGAGAAGTCCATTATGATACAGTCTGCCTGTTTACCGTTGCCCATATTTTTTTGTGACATCATCAATGAATTCGATGGGTTGTGTGTCACATGAGACTCCTCGGTGGAATCCATGTTGTAGTAGGTAGAGGATGTTATGTGAGTCTGCATGTTTCATTATATGGCTGGTTACAATATGTTCCATAAGCTTGCAACAGATACAGGTCAGAGATAAACCCTGTAATGTTCTGCTTTGTATCATTGGCCCTTATTGTAGATGGAACTCACATAGACAGTATGCCACTCATTCGGTAGCTCTCCGGAGATAAAGGATTTTTGTAAGATGATTGTCAGTATTGGTGCTATCTGTTGGGCTAATTCCTTAAGGATGTGTGGTATTATGTTGTCTGGTCGTGCTTCTTTGTTGGCATTTAGGTTTCTGAGCAGCTTCTCGATTCCATTCTGAGTGATTTCCAATTCACTTATTAGGTACGTTCCCTTCATACTGCAGCGTGACTGGAATTCCTTGTTGCTATAACAAGCCCTCATGCTTAAAGTTCTCATCTATTCTTAAAAGATGCATATCCTAGCTAAATTTATGACTATTTGTTACTTTATGGACACTTTAACTAACTAGAACTGTAGCCGCCATTTTAGATAGATATTTGCTGGCGCCATTATTTCAGATTCTATTGTCTTCGCCGGAGAGCAATTGTTCATAAAAAAAAACCCCATTCTCGTTATGCTAAAGCTAGTCATTCTTCTGCTGGCTTCTAAGGTGAGCGCGTAGACGTGCATAGCGTAGTTCAATACCAGTTGTGCATATTTTCTATGGTGCAAGTGACAACAAATATACTTATAACAAGGTTACTGAAAACTGTTGCTGCCTATAGCAGCTTGATATAAAGTGTTGTCAATATTGTCAGCTGATAATACAAGTGCCACTAGATAAAGATTTGGTAAAAATTTGGCTGGAAATTTTTTTTTGTCTTTCAATCAAATTGTTCTCAAAATAATCAGCAGTGTAGTCAATGTTTCGAGCCTTTCTGAAGATATTAGGTGAAACTTTATTGGCACTCATTTCTTACTATGGCAGCAACAGAGTTGTTAACTTTTTCTCAGAATAATCAGCGGACTTCCTGTTTTGTTTGCTAGCAAGTGCATACACAATTAGTTAGGCCTATATCGTATGCGTATTTCTGAGTAAAATATGTCCGCAAAGACCAAGCAGTCCACCAGCACGTTCACGATCGCCTCTGACATGCCTACCGTGAATAGAATAATATGCTTACCTCCTGATTGGCAATGAAATGAAGAGAATTTTAGAGCATATCTGAGACTGGGTCTCGATTTCGTATACCATATAGGCCTAACTTCAGGGCGGTTTAAGTCCATCGTTTTACCATCGCGCGATGGTGGTGCGACAGATTTCATGTCATTATCGCGTCGCTGTTGAATTTATAGTCAAGAGTGTCTCTGTGTTAGCTGTAGTGCGACTGTTGTGTTACCGTCGTCTACTGAATCGCGTGCAATAGAAACCAGGTCTATTCTGACACCGATCGCACGATTTTCATACAAGCTTCAAATTCTTCATTTATTCGTGCAGGCGGTATATAATGACATTGTTGTACTAACTGTGTACCTACAATTATCTGAGGGTAAATAAAGTACACACAGTCTGAACATGAGCGAAGACAAAGAATTTGTGGGAAAATTAATTACAACTATTCAAATGTATCCATGTCTTTTTCGTCATGAGAGGGCAGATTTTAAAGACAAACTGAAGAAGGAAAACAGCTGGAAGGCTGTTTTTGAGGCGATTGGACGGCCAGGTATATTTTGAAACATTCATGGCTTGGTTGGAGGGGATGCTCGTGTGTACATGCGAGGGTTTGCGTATGTATGCGCAGTGGCGTAGCGTGATATGTTTCCAGGTGGGGCGAACTGGTGTGCAATTTCCGACTTTGGGCGAGGGTTAGAGTGCGGTATCCACGACTCCCCACCCCCCTTTTTAAGATGGGTGTGTGGGGAGGAGGTTCTCACCGGAAGTTTTTCTTAAATCTAGATTGTCTCAGAGAGCATCTCATACGTTTCTAGATGGAAATATGGACCTTCAGTTGGTTGTAAATGTTACGTGTTTTGTTATCTTGAAAAAAGCCTACATTACAGTCTAGAAACGTTTGAATTTTCAGCACTCGGGCTCGTCCACCTATTCAGTAGGCTGGTGATGACCAGACCTGAGAGTTCAGAGGTTTGGCCCTACTTTCTGCGAATTGCTGCGAAAACCTGTGTTTCTGCATAGACGCCACCGCGACGACAACAACCACCGCCACCGCCATCACCACCAAGCACGGCACTTCTTTATAGATACGCTAGTTCTTCAAAGCCAACTGCCAAAATATATTCGATTTCTTTCAAATTTGTTATAGTAATACAGGGCAGGCATAAAGCCACACAAGATTATTAGGGAAGAGGGCATTACGATCGGGTCTGTCTGTCTGCCTGCTTGGCTCTGTCTGTCTGTCTGCCCTCTTGCCCGCCTGTCTACCTGTATCTTGCCTGTCGGCTTGCCTTGCTCTGTCTGGCTGCCTGCCTGCATGTTTGCGTGTCCGTTCGACTGCCTGCCTGCCTGCCTGCCTGCATGCATGCATGCTTGCTTGCTTGTTTGATTGATTGTCTGCCTGCCTGCCTGCCTGCCTGCCTGCCTGCCTGCATGCCTGCCTGCCTGCCTGCCTGCCTGCCATCATGCATGCGTGCACGCATACATGCCCACCCACCTGTCTGGCTGTCTATTCTGAGATGTATCTAAAAATAATACTGATCTGTTATGATCTGTTATGGCTCATGCAAATATTAACACAGCGAAGGAAGTTGTGGTGCAAGACGATTCTTAAATTTGGACTGTGATCAAGCGCACGTTTTAAAACAGGAAAGGGTGTGACCATGCACTTTGATTGTGTGATCGGCCTGATCCGAAAAAATTTGGAAAAGAACGGGAAATCCTAAACCTTTTACAATGTGACAAAAAAGGGAGGGTTAGGATCGGCAATCTCCGATTGCTCGTGGTTATTAATAGGATGGACAACAGCAGAACGTGAATCATAAAACACACGACTGTAGCGATCTACTACAGACGCTTGTCCAGCCAGCACTTTCACTGGCATGATTTCACTTTTTCAGTATGATCAGATTAACTTAAAATGCAACATGAAAGATAACGCCAGGCTACGGGTCTTTGCCAAATTTTGCCATATAAAGATATAGCTTACTGAATTAGTCTGGTTGCTTTGTAAACATAGAAATTGCCTGTGCATTTTATATTAAAACTTCGGATTTGGTAAGAAGTAGGCCCGCATAACTGAAATATGGCTATTCGTCGCTCTGTCCGAAAGTAGGAAATTCAACAGAACAAAGAATAATTGGAAGCTAAGAAATGTTTTACAAATTATCTCACATTTCCGACTGGTGCATACAATTTCTACTAGGTGGGGCAGTCGCCCCTCAGGCCACATCCACGCTACGCCACTGTGTGTGCGGTAGTTTATGTGCATGTGTCAGTTCGTCTGTGCGTGCATGTGTGGTGTGCGTGCGTGCGTGCGTGGGTGTGTGTGTGTGTGTGTGGGGTGTGTGTGTGGGTGTGTGGGTGGGTGGGTGGGTGCGTGCGTGCGTGCGTGCGTGCGTGTGCACAGGCGAATAGATGGTTATACTCGTATATACTGAGAGACTAACATGAATAAAAAATTACAGGCCTATACTAGTAAACCAAATTAGTGAACTAAGCAACATCAGATTATAATAGTGGCAGTAGGGGTAATTTGCCCCAGCCCTAGATCTTGAGCAGGCCTAAATTAAAAAGAAATTAAATGGCTATAATATAATAATTTAACAGCCAACTCTTGATCCCTAATTTTGCCAAGAAATAAGCTAATTTTTAAATTATACAACTGGAATAACTGGGGCGGTTATCGAGCCAGCTACTCCAATTGTTAATTTTAAACAAATAACCTCGGTTTGCAAATAAACATTTAGCTACGTTTGAAAATGTAGGTGTGCCATATGACACCATCTAGATTTAAAATTTTGACCACAAAATAGTCTTTTCCACAATGACTGGTAAGACCTAATGCGTCAGTTGAACTAAGTGTAGTTCTGACTTTTTCAGTGGATGACCTCAAAAGAAGATATAAAAGCCTCAAAGATGTGTATCTGCGTAAGAAGAAGGAAAACGTGGCACAAAAAAAAGAGTGGTTCAGCGCAACACAAAAGGGGAATGGGCCTTTTTCGACATGATGGCTTTTCTGGATCCCTTCCAGAAGCCAGCAACGTGAGTAATTGAGGGATCTATATTTTATCGGTTTATGCTATGAAAGAGTGTGCCTTGTGTGTGCGTATATAAACATGTACGTGCGTGCATGTGTGCGTGAGCGTACACGGATGTTGATGAGTAGACTAGGTTCTAGGTAATGATGTGACAATAGTGGAGAATCGTCAGTTCATTATCCCAAATATACACCAGACACTGTTTGAATAGCATCTGCTCATTGTAAAGACATTTATTTAAAGAAAAAACTTGCAGAACTGCTATATTAATATTTTTCAGTTCATCAAGTAACATTGCCATTGAGAAGACAGCAGCAGATGAGGATGAGGAAGAAAAAGACGGAACAGCAGACAAGTTACCAGATTCAAATATTGAAGAATGCTATGATGATGATGAAACTGCCAATACATCTTTCGCTCTGGAGACCCCTGTGGAGACAGCTGCAGAGGCAGTAGAAATACCACGGCCATCGTCCAAGCCAAAACGGAAGTCCATCGACTCATTGGATCCCGAGTTGCTACATCTCGTTAAACGCTCCCAGAATGTAGTGGATTCAACAACAAAAGAAAAGGAAACTGACACCATGCTTTGGGCAAAATCTTTAGGGTCAAGGTTGGAGAAGATGGGTTCATACCAGTGGGGACTGGCTCACCTGCGTATAGAGCAAATTATGTTTGAACTAGAATTTCTTCAAGAAGAACAAACAAATTCACTCAAATCGAATGAAATTGTACAGCAATCCAATTCCAATCAGTAAGCCACAAATGATGTACGCCAACAGATTGTGGAAATATGCGCACCCCAACGTTTATTTTACATTCCCTTGACGTTTGACAAATTAAATTCCACTTCATTGAGAATTCCCTATAAGATATACACTGGAATATAGTCTCAGGCTGCTGTTTATAGATATGCATGTCTTATATAATATTTGACGATCTTGTCTATCCACATTGTGATATTTATTAACAACATCAAACTCCCACTGTTGCACTATGTTTGTTGAAATTGTTGAAAAATGTATATATGTATCCTTTGTGTAAACTCGATGAACTGAAACATAATAATACTTAACATATGAATACATAGCTCAGTCTGAAACAATATAGTTTTCTTATTTGCGAATTTGAATTAGGGATACATCTTCATATGTTAAATATTATTCTTTTTTATTCCATTGAGGTCTACTGTGTAACTATTTATGTAAGTATACCTTTTTACTTTCAACCAACCAAACGTGACCGTGGACCTTTAAATATAAATAAAATTAAACATTCAATTTTTGCACAAAATCATGGCAGTTGGTATTATTTTGACACTCATGTTGGTTCGGCTGGTGGTCAGCATTTTTCAGTTTCCAGTGTCTTTCACATTTACACATCATTACAGCTGCTCTGGCAGACTCCCCCTGCGTACATGTGCCAACTGCCAGGCCACTTGACCAGCTTCAGAGGTGAAATATTCTGTGAATGTACTACGCACTGTAGCAGCATCAAGACCATGTCAGTTTGATCCAAGTTGTCCAATGTGATGCAGGCAGTGATCATCATTCAATTCATCCCTCCACTGTCCGCGTGTTATTTGCCCAAGTTCATCTTCGGCATCGACCGAGGCTTGTGGACAATATCTGCGGTCATCATTATTTAGACGATTGTCATTCCTCATCAGGAAAGTATGTAGACATACACAAGCTTTCACAATTACAATGGTCTTGGCGGGAGTCGCAATGACGGAATGTCTAAATATTCTCCATCGTGTGGCTAGTATTCCAAATGCATTTTCGATTATTCGTCTGGCTCGAGAGAGAGTCTGGAATTGAAGATTCTCTTGTCTTCTGGGACATTTGCACCAGGATATGGCTGCATAATGTTCGGTTTCAAAGGAAAGGCTTCATCGCCAACAAACACAAATGGCATGCGTCCGTTTATGCCAGTAATATTCGCATTTTCAGGCAATTGCAGATTGCCTGTCATTAACATTTGGCCGAAGGTGGAATTACTGAAAATACCACCATCGCTATTTCGTCCTGGACTGCCAATGTCGACTAAGGTAAAACAATACTGCGCATTACATGCCACCATCAATGCTAGGCTGTGTGTTCCCTTGTAATTAAAAAAGCTAGATCCCGAATTTGCAGGGGCCCGTATAACAACGTGCTTTCCGTCGAGAGCACCCACGCAGTTCCCCAACTCGCTAAAGAGGCTGGCTATGCTCTTCCACTTATCTGTGTCTGGCGGATCAAGATACAGTGACTGGAGTACGTCCCACAGGGCAACACATGTTTCCACGATAATTCCTCCAACCGCAGCTTTGGAAATCTGGTATGAGAAAGCCATCGACTGCTGCAAGTCACCAGACGCCAGAAACCTGAAGGAAAAACATAACAAACATATAGCTAAACTGTTGACGATTTTGAAAATAATGTGACATTGCACAAATACGCAACGTGACCAACCACGTCTTAAAAGAATTACTTTTTAACCCCACCACATCCCCCCACCTCGCCCAATACCCAGCCATGGCCATCACAGCAAAATTCCCGGGGTCGAGCCCATCCAATGGGTTTTATCACCACAAAATCTCAAGGTTTCTAACTGAAATTATGTAATATGAGTTGCTTCTCTGTCTGTGAGTCTACCCTCTTGCCAGCCTGCTTGCCTGTTCGCTTTCCTACCCGCTTGCCTGCCTGCCTGTCTGTCCGTCTGTTTGTGTGTTATTTAGGATAAAATACCTTAGTGTTAGAGTGAGTCTTTCGCCGGGTCCAATTGGAATCATGTGGTTAGGCTTATGGTGTAACTTGGGGGCTACCATTCTTAGTATCTTTTCATACAAAGATGGACTCATCCGTAGGTATCGTTTAAAATACTCCGAAATCACTAATCTCATCTCATTAACCAGCGTATGAAATTCACCAAATTCATGCCTACGCACATATACAGATCTTCTTCTCAAACTCCTACGCCTTCTAATAAGCATAAATGTAGCTGCTGTAATTAAGGCTAAAGCATGTGTATCAGCCATTGTCGATCGTGTCAAAGTGAGCGAACGCATGCAGGTTTATAGTTTTTATCACGATTTCTATCATACATGTGTCGCTAGAGAGCGCGTGGCTTTCGTGTCGCAGTCGTCAATCGCCATACAATGGCGATATTACCATGATGCGACGGACTATATACCGCCCTTTATTGTCTATGCATTTGTTAGCTAACAAAAAGGAAAGCTCGCTAATTATTCTCAGAAAAATTTGACAACACTGTTGTTTCCTGAGTAAGAAATGACTGTCAATAAAGTTGCTCGAAATTATCTTCAGCAGGTCTTGCAACTTTGACTGCCCTGCTTATTATTGTGAGAACAATTTGATTGAAAGTTGTTTTATTAACGATTTTCAGCCAAATTGTTATCAGATCTTTGCCTAGTGACACTTATATTATCAGCTGATTATTTTGACAACAAGTTGATGGAAAGCTGTTGCTGCAACAACAGCATTCAGCAAACTTGTTATAGATATTGTAGCGAAACTGGGGGGGCACAATGCTCTGCTGGTCATGGTGTGATGCTAATTTGGTGTAAGTGTGAGGCATTTTAGGTATCGGCTTGTCGATCTTTGTGTTGCCACCTGGAGTTCTTTTTTAGTAAAGTTAAAGCTGAAGGCCGAAAAGTGAACCTGAGTGGTTGCGCTATCACTGTCAAAATGAAGACCGGTTTTGGCGTTCTCATCATGAAAGATGGCGAGTTCTCAGGCTGTTGGGTGTGTGCACCACAATTGGTCCTGTCTCTTCCCACTTCCCCTACAGTGATTTTCCATTCTTGGCCAATCTGTCTTGACAGATCGCCCATCACACCAGCCAGTTGTTCTATCTCCCGAATAACATTGTCCCTGCCCCAGGGCTACAGGAGTTGCCATCTTGCTGTATTCCACGCACCGCTCAAGCGCTAATTAACTAACATGTAAAGTGCACAGTTGTATCAAGGACTCCTTAAATATAAGTCACTTGTAAATTGACAGGATAATTTTCATTAAACTTGGTATAAATCGAAAATAAATGCCAACTAAGCAGCCTATACAATGGCTAACTCAGAGACTAAGTTTGAATCATAAATAATCTGGCAATAGTTAACTATTCTCAGATGTTTGTACCGTATATGATCGCAATTTAGCACACTATCTGCCAATAACGCCTACGGTTATTTAGGAAATGTGCTGGTAACAATTAGGCAATGGTTAGCAATGCTCCGGTTCTGTACCGTAGACTCTAGCGGGCAACAACACTCCAATATAAATTTATCTGGCTTAAATATTTGCTAACTGATGTTGAAAGTCAACAATGCTAAGAAGGACTCGGACACTATTTATAAGCATGTTGGGCCTACACTCCTAGGATAACCTGTTCAAGTAAAGAATCTTGTGCTGCTTATTGGACAAGTAATCAAGATGTTTTCACCTGAAAGTTATTCTAAGAACTATATAAGCACGCGGGCTGGGACTCCTAGTGACTAAATCCCGAGATAGCCAGTAAATAAGATCAAGTATAAAAGTATAAGAAAGATCTCCTTGAAATTTGGTACTTAGGAGCTGAAAGAGCCTAGCTCACCTTTCCATTGAAGGCAGAGTGACCTGTCTAACTACCGGGCGAGTACAGGTGAACTTATTTCATCACCTTGACCTATGACCATTGTCCTACAAATGTGTCAGAGTTTCTAGGCTGAATTTAGCTAAATTGAACTGTTTAAAATCACGGGCGATGGAGATCAAGTTTTAACTAAATCGATCAAGTAACTAAAATAAGGTTTAGATTACCCTGTGTTAAGGATGGCCCATCTTTTCCCCGTAATGCTACGCTTGGTTTATGTGAAACCGGATTAGTTAATTTATGTTCAGGGTGCAGTTTTGACAAAAAGGTTAAATCTAGAAGGACTTAATTAATAATTTAGACCCAGCAATTTCATTACTTGCATCCCAAAACTGAAACAAAATACGGTCCACCTATCCTAGCCTAACCAGAGGGGAGTCCGGACACACTAGATAATTAATCGATATAGAAAGATTATGATGTCACAATGCTCGAACCGTTGCTAAGGCAGGCAGGCACCTTCTTAGCATCACCAAGCTAGCAAGAGATCACGTAAGTGGAACACAAATTTTAGATGTTTCTACGTTTTTGATGCCAAGAGAAAGAAAATCTGAGACGACTATAGTTTCATGAAAATTTCTCCAAAGGAAAAACATGCACAAAGTACATGCTACCAGAATAATCCGGTCTGCCTAAGCATAACTCCAATTTGACATGCTCCCATATTACCTCTGAATGCTGCCAAACACCCTGGTCAAGAAAGCATCAGTCAAAGAATGTGCAAGAAATCCGTCACATAGCGGCTGAAAATCATTGCAAAGTGTCTTTACAGCAACATTTTAAAAGAAAATCAGACATATTCCAAGACGCTAAAATCCTGACCAGAATCTCTAAACAGGTTATCGAAAATAGAAGGGTTAACATGTCGGGCTAACTGCCAATTGTTATCCAAATCTGGAACTTAACAAATGCCGCACCAGTGAAAATATGTGTTCGTCTCCTATGACTAGTTGTATGGTGACTACTCATCCAACGAACGCATTTCCATACTAAATTTGGTCAGCTACGCGTGTTCGGCTGTCCAGTACTTACAACATACCTTGATCCAGCTGCACTATCGAACTCCATGATGTTAATTTCTTGAAATGTGACATGTAAATGCTGAATAAGAAGAATATCCCTCATACATTTAAGGAGGACCGACATCGAGTTCCGTGAATTGGTTCAAAACTCGCAATTCGATCGAATTGAAAGTTCACACAACTGACAAAACTCGATCCGACTGACACGTTTGTTTCAATATATTTGTTTTATTTGTACCATAGGAAATATAGAACTAGTATTGTACTATGCTATGCTGACTATGCGCTCATCTTAGAAGACAGCAAAAGAATGACCAGCATTAGCGTTACGAGAATGGTTTTATATGAACAATTGCTCACCGGCGAAGACAATAGATTCTGAAATAATGGCGCCTGCAAATATCGATCTAAAATGGCGACTACAGCCCAAGTTAAATTAGTCAAAGTATCCATAAAGTAACAAATAGTCCTAAATTTAGCTAGGATATATATCTTTTATGAATAGATGATAACATTAAGGGTGAAATGCAGCTGTTGTCAGACTTTTTGTGTTCAATGTATGACCAGAACTGTTTCATGCTGCTGTTCTGATGGCCCAATTCATATACTTTCGGTGTTATGATGTCTTCAATGTGTTTCCAGTAAACTCGGAGGAGTTCCTTTTGTACTAGTCATTTCAGCTCTGGATTTTGCGATATCTTTCTCATTGGCAGATTCTTTTCTTGGTCTTGTAAGCTCGATCTTGTTTCTTGATCAGCTTGCTGAGATTCGGTGATATCCATGGCAGACTATCTCTCTTTCTTGCCTCTTTGTGTGATATATGGGTATTTATACTCTTTTCTAAAATGCTCTTAAAGTGAGTCCACATCTCGTCTACGCTGTTGTTGTCTTTTTCCATCTGTAGGATTTCTTGGCTTATTTTGTTGAAATCAGCTTTTAGGTTGTCCCGTCTGGCTTTCTTATATACAGGTATTTTGTGGGTTTTTTGTTTAAGAGCAATCGGAGTGCTGTTGATTTCTGTATATACAATGTCATGGTCTGATACTCCGGGAATGATATCTCTGTTCTTGGAAACTTAGATGGGAGGTTTGTGATGATCAGACCAAGTGTATTGTCCCCACGAGTCGAGAGTACAATCTGTACTAGAGCAGTATCATCTAATATAGCCCTAAATTTGTGGTGAAGATCTACATAGGCAGTGTCATGTTTAGGCACTCTGTGACGGACTCTGGTAGGCTGTTCCAGAGTTTGCAAATTCTGACTGAGAAGAAGTTATGTCGGACATTCAGTTGTGCCCCTAATTGGAAGATTCTTTTGCTGTGGCATCTAGTTCTGTGGTCTTCCTGTAGGGACAGTATACACTCTAACTCCTCATCATAGAGACCAGTCAGCATTTTATATACCTCGATCATGTCCCCTCCTGCCCATCGATAAACCATTATCGGCAGCTTGAGTGCTTCGAGACGTTTAGTTATTGTATGGCATATTGTTTAGCGAAGGAATGTGTTTTGTTGCCTGATGTTGGACTCTCTCAACAGCTTCGATGTGCATCTTTTTATAAGGATGCAACACAATGTTAGCATACTCTAGATGGGGCGGACTAGACTTTTATACAGTGGGAGGAAGTTTTCTACTTCCAGGTAAGCAAATGTTCTCCTTATCATTCCAATGGTGCTGTGCCAATAATGACCCCAATGTCCTTTTCCTCATCTGTCTGTTCTAAATGCATAATTAAGTGATCATTCTCATGTTCCTCTTTGTTTTGTGGAGACCGTCATCACTTTACATTTACACGGATGGAATTTTAAAGGCCATGTGTCTGACCATTCTTGCATGCTATACAGGTCTGCTTGTAGCATTTTAACTTATGGGTTGGAGATTTCTCTGAATAGTTTAGTATCATCAACGAACATGTAGACGTCAGATGTTACAGCTTCTGTTAAGTCGTTTATATATATACGACAAAGAGCAGTGGGCCCAGAACGCTTCCCTGTGGTATTCCACTTGTGACACTAGCCCAGCCAGAGTGTGCTATTGATCCTGACCTCTTGCTTCCTGTTGGCTAAAAAACTGGATACCCAACCTAGTACCACCCCTTCGACACCGTCCCTCTCAAGCTTGCTAATTAAGTGCCTGTGTGGGACCTTGTCGAATGCCTTCTGAAAATCCATGTAGGCAACATCCACCATTCCCTTGTTGTCCAGGATTTGTCTCCACTTGTCCAGCACATGGAATAGTTGGAGGACAGTTGATCTTCCACTAATGAATCCATACTGTCTGTCACTAAATAATTTGTTGGTCTTGAGGCGACTGTAGATGGAATCTTTTATCACACACTCCATAATCTTGCACAGGATACAGGTGAGACTAACTGGTCTGAAATCTTTAGGGCTCTTCCTACTACCATTCTTAAAAATTGCTGTCACTGTGGCTGTATTCCAGACCTCTGGAAGAATTCCCGTAGCTAGGGGTGATTTAAATATTTTAGCTACTGACTTGCATATTACGGTACTGATTTCTTTCAGAATCCATTCAAGAATTAGATCCGGTCCCGGTGATTTGGAGATGTTGAGTGATTTGAGCTTTTTCTCCACCATGTCGGATGTGATTATTAGATTGCCTAGCTTAGTCAGCCTCTTTTGTTGGCAACTGTGGTACTTCACCATCTGGCTCCACTGTAAAGATCGATGAAAAAGAGTTTAGTAGCACCTGGGCCTTACCGGCCAGGGTTGGGGTCAATTCCAATCCAATTCCGGAATTGGAATTGGAATTGATAACTTTTAAGACACCAGAATTGGATTTGGAATTGATACTTTGAATTGACCGGAATTGATAAATTTCCATTCAATTCCAATCATATTTGTCATAGATTTAGTGAACATTGGCTATAAAATGTACTTGTAATATCTGTAAATTATGCACTGCTCTCAATGCATTTCATCCTAAATGATCTATATGATACCATTTACCACATTTCATTCTATATGCAGTTTGATGATATTTATTATGCCATCAGTTATTAGTTGCTTTATTGAATATTTTAAAATTAATTTGACTGAATACTTTTCTCTCCAATGACTGCAACAGTTCTATTAAAATTAATTTTGACAACTTAGTTATATGTCTGGTTTGAAGACTAGAATTTGAGATACTGATAATTCAGTGATGAGCAAGTTAGCCCAAAACCCCTTTAACACCTAATGCAGCCAAAACACCTTCCGCAATGAGGTTGAGAAATGTCTATTGACAGGCCAATGGAAGACTATTTTTGAAAATTAACCACTGGAGTGGCTAGCTGCATAAATGAGCCAGTAGTAAATTTTCAAAGATAATCTCTCGCCCTCTGAATTGATAAAATAAAGATCTGATAAATGCTATGAACTTTAATAAATTATTGCATTAACTCAATTCTCCCTGACCACTGACCAATTAACCTTTTTATCCTATGTGATCTTTGTACAGCCTTTATTCAAACAAAGCTGCTGATCTTGAACTTATTTCATTCTGCACTCACTAGAAACAGGTTTTCATCTCTATGAAATCATGCCATCTTTAAAATCATACAAATTAGTTAAAATGATTTCAAATATATAAGCTAGAACCGAGATAACCGAATTGTGTTAAAATTATTCATCAAGATGTTAGCAATAGTGTTCAGTAAAGTAATAACTATCATCTGCATGGAATGAAATGGGTGAACGAAGTAGTACATTACAAGATAATTGACCTGTAATTATACCCTCCTACATAACAAAGGAATCATTGAACACCCCATCTCTGAAATGTCTCAGCTTTTAAAAGACATACACCTAGACTAGAGGTGTTATTCAAACTCTACATACATGTGCTCAGCACTCTCACTCAGTGCTGTACTTCTTCTTCTTTTCGATCCCTGGTATCACACTTGGAGAGCCGTTCTCAAGATGAAATCTGTGGTTTTCTGCAGTTCTTCCACAGGCCCATACAGCTTTTCAAGAAAAGAGGTCAAAGACCAGATCTCTTCTCTCAGCAGCTGATACATACTGCAACATTGAAGTATGTGCTCTGTGGTCTGTGTTGTACTATATAGATTGTATACTAATGCTTTTTAATGCAAACATTTATATAGCTAGCTTTACAGGTATCTATAATAATTAGACATGACATTAACCTTTAGTCATATTCATCAGAAAAAACTTGGCATTGATCTATAATTAAGTCAAATAAACTAAAAATCAAATCTGCTGAATGTTGACTTTTTTAGACAATAATTTGACTGAAAGATATAACTACCTATTGGCAACAACAATTTTTAGTCTAATTGTTTTAAATATTAACGGAGATGCTAGCCAAAAATGACTTGAGGTCACGAGGAAGGATTACATGTATGCTAAGAGACTATTTTTGAAAATTTACCAGTGGAATGACTGATTCCATAATTTAGCCAGTCATTGCATTGTTAAATTAAAAAAAATAGTCTTCTCTTATCCTGCAAATGGACATTTGCTAATGATAAATCTAGTTTTTCTTGGCCAAACTTGGGCATTAAAGCGTTAAAATATAGCAATATTGATCTCACGTAAATATTGGTATGGAATTGGAATTGGACTTGGAATTGATCAAATGGAATTGGAATTGGAATTGAACTTGTCTGGGTGGAATTGGAATTTGAATTGATAAAATTAATTGATGTGGCAACGGAATTGGAATTGATAAAATGAATTGAGGTGGAATTGGAATTGAAATTGATAAAATGGAATTGACCCCATCCCTGTTACCGGCATCTGAGTCTGTTAACTGATTTGTCCCAGGAATCTCTAAATTAGTTGTGTCCACTTTGGTTTTCGTTTTGCTTTTTACATAATTCCAAAAATGTTTTGAGTTTGTCTTTATTTGGCTGATGATTGATCTTTCAGAATGAAATGATTTTCTCTTCTTATTACGGACCTGGTTCCTAGTTTTGCAGTATTCATGGTAAGTTAGCTGACTTTTGTTTCTCATATACTGTTTCCTGTGTTTGTCTCTGATTTTGTCCCTGCAAACTTGTTCCAGTGGTAGTTGCTGCTTTGTTTTTCCTGGTGTGATGGTTTTACTGGGGACACAATCAGTGACAGCAATCTGTAGTTTTTCAACAAATATAGTCCATAGCTGCGGTACGTCCTTTGATGCCAGAAGCTCGTCCCAGTCAAGATTCATCAACACTTTCATTTTGTCATAGTCTCCTTTATCATAATACAGCTTCTGTCTCTTACCGTGGTTATTTTCAATGTAGCAGTTATAGCAAAATGAGAGAATCACATGATCGCTTTTTCGTAGTGGACTTAATATGTCCCTGTTACAAATTATGTTTTCCTCATTCGTAAACACAAGGTCAATGAGGCTTGGTGTATCTCTACCTCTGGTTCTAGTGTTCTGTGTACTGTGCTGGAACCAATAAGGGCCCTGAATGCTTTCCAAAAACTGGCAGTCTGCTCTTGAAGTATCATTACTATTAACAGTGTGTGGACCAATCTATGCTTGGAAAGTTAAAGTCTCCCATAATCAATATATGAGAGTGCCTTCTGTGACTGATGTCAGTCAAGCGATTATTGAGGTTTTCATCATTTTGTGTGCTGCAGATTGGGCTTCTATAAATACATCCTATTATGAGTTTATCTTCATTGGCTAACATGATCTCTGCCCAGACGGATTCTTGAAAATCTGTTTTGACTTGTGTTGATGTAAACTATTGTGAATGTACAGGAGAATACCCCGCCCCTTGTTTGACATGATAAAATAGTAGCCATCCAATTGTAGTTCAGATGAGGTCATGGCATATCTTGATCTTTTTGACTTATATTCATTAACAGCTACAATTAAAGGACAATTCTCTCACAATCATTTAAAATTAGTTTCAGCTCAATAATTTTGTTGGTCAAATCAAATAAACTTTATTTGCTGTTTATATATATATATATATCCAGTGGCGGATCCGGGGGGGGGGGGGGGGTTGCACACATGGGCAGGTCTTTCCCGTCACTCTTTATTTACCTGCTGGTGGTGGAGTGAGCCCATTTTCAAAGAGCTAACTCCCCTGAAATTGTATAATACATATATATATATATATATATATATATATATATATATATATATAATATACAGACAGGACATTATCAAAGACAATACAGCAACGCTCTACACATAACATAGACAATAAAAAGGGGAAAAAAAGCGAAAGAAAAAAAAATAATAGTGGTTATGCTGTAGCATCTACTTGCATTGTGTGAATTATTAAAAAAGATAAGTTGACAGTTTATTGATAAATACGTGTATATTTGAACTCCTTGGCATGTGTGGGTTGGTAGTGGGTGGTGGCGGGGGTGAGGGATGGGGATCTTCGTCTTGTTATTATCTGTATCCTTATGTGTCCGGAGCCGCATCTCAAAGACCACTGATTCGATTCGCCTGAAATCCCAAGACAATATACCATATTTTACCGTGTGTTGATTCTGGATGAAAGACTTAGACTAGGAGTCCAGATCCTCGTCTTCAATACTCGATAGTAAAACTGCTGCATTGTGTCTCCAAGCAGATATTTCCAGAAGCGCCTCAAAATTATAGATTAATCCAAGCGTGCTTCAAAGGCTTTCACCGTCGGGCGACTTCCTCGTGTAGACTATTCCATGGTTATATTTGAACAGCAATTTCTTCACCATTGAAAGGCAGCTCTGGGCTGCTAGGTCCTTCAGAGCTATCTGCTGCAGGGGCAATGAATGCTCCACTGTACCTGGACTCCTGCAAATGTTATCATAGAGGGCCAGGAACTTCTTGTCAACCACAGCTTCTACTGGTGTGGCCCCAAGGATGGCATATACTGCCACGGTGGCACATCTATCGGGCAGTGACTGCAGTTGCTTCAGCTTCTTCCTCTGGCTAGTCTCCAGCAGAGCCACAGCGCTGATGATTAGGCAGCATGCTTCACGCCCATATGCTAGTTTTGGGCTAACGTAGAACTGCCATATTCTGTGGCTCAGCATTGAGTTTATGCCTCACTTGCCGTACAGTTCTACACCTATAAGGACATATACTGTTCTTGAGGCGCTAGTAATCAATGGTTCTACGTCCACTTTACCATCTGCTAGTCTTGTCAAAACTAGGCGGAGCATCCTGTGTTGTATTGGGACGGCTTCTCTCCATAGTTGGAGTGTTGATGCAGTTTCATCTTTTTATTGATCACCATACCGACACATTTGCTGACATTGAGGAAAAATTGTTCTCTAATTGTATGTTGTTTAGCCACGTTAAGTATCACCTGCATCTGGTGGGAAGAGTTTGACAAATAAATGACGTCATCTGTGCACGCTGGTGCGGAGACATTCACACTGCCAATTCTGGTGTCTATGTTTATCTCTTCAAACTCCAGTAGCCCTTGGTTAATGTAATATAAATAGCAGTGCGTTGACACAATTCTTCCTTGTCTTACTCCCTGTTAAAGCTCAACTACGTCTAATGTCTGATCTAACCATTTCACTCTCAATCCCCCAACCCCCTCTTTCCCCACCATTTAGTGTTGGGTGGTGAGCATCTATTACTATTGGAAAGATAATGTTACTTGTAGTTAGGCATTCAAATAGAGAGTTGAGGTAGCATACTAAAGCACAACTGATAACGATAAGTTAAGCGTACTGAAGCATTGAGGCAGTTCAAAGAGTACTTATCCATGGTGTTATCAGACAGACAAAGAGCTACAGTTACAGTAGAGAAGTTTAGAGACGAGCCACTAAGCTGATGTCAGAGCCTTAGCTATGACGAGAGGCTGGACAAACTGAGGCTATCAACATTGGCATACAGTAGACTGAGGGCCAGTGAAAGTTGACATGATAGACGTTTTTAATATAGTGCAGGTGTATGACCGATATGCCAGTCCATCGATGCCACGTATGGAGTCAACAACACAGGGCATCACTTGAAAATTTGCAGGATGATGGTAAAGACTAGCCTGAGGCAGAATATTTTATCTTTACGAATCACAGAGCCATGGAGCAGTCTACCTGAATCAGTAGTGAGTGCGCCAACAGTAAAAGCTGTTGAAGCACAACTGGACCGACACTGGAAGCAGCATGAGATGATGTACACGGTTGATGCTGAACTCAGCATTTCTGCCTCGAGATACAGTGCATCAGTTATGTTAGAGAACTGCGAAGGCGAGTATCTGGCCACATAGAACACGCCTCTCGTCCAGTAACTACATGAGGTTACACGAGGCATGAGGTATGCGGATGAAGTAATCAGGCAAATTTGTTAATTTAATCAAAATCCTGATCGAAAAAGATCTGTTCATAAATGTAATATATGAGTCAGCACTCATTGTCAAATACAGGCTATAACCGCAAATACGCTTTGAAGGTTAATAAGAAGGTTATACACGTATCTTGATTGCCAAAAAAACATTAAAGCTCGATACTTCGCTTGTAATCCCAATAGACGAATATGGTAACAATGCCTAGTCAATAACATTTAAAAAAGATTGTCAATCTAGAAAATGTACAGCGACGAACTACTAAAATGATAACACATATAAAAAACCCCAATCATATAAGGAAAGATGACCAATTCTAAAGCTACCAACTATATTTCCGACGATAGTGAGGGGATATGATTGAAACGTATAAACACCTCCATAGAATTTATCATGTTCAGGGTCTATACATACAATTAGACCAAAACAACCCAAACAACACACACGGGCACAGTTTGAAAATAATCAAGCCCCCCCCCCTCCCCGATGTGATGTTTTTGGATCTTCCTCCAATTGTTTGGAGCACCACTTGCATGGCAATTGTATACCACAATTCTATATTATATGACAATGTATTTACATTTATATACATAACTAACGCTTAAACCAGTGGACAGTAGCTGTAGGCAGTATACCGCAGATGGTGGCTGCTGGACATAAGCATTCCATAAAACAATGATTAAACCTGTGTCTAGCAGCTGTATGCAGCAAACCGCAGCTGGCAGATGCTGGGCAGTGGGCATGCACATCCCATAAAATAACTAGTAAATACTAATATACAACATCTATGGGCTAAAAGCAAAGCACATACAAATGTCAACCCCCCCCCCCCCCCCATATTCGCTAAGTATACATTGTATAAGATATCGACGGGACTACAAGAAAAGCTGTAAGTCCTGAAAAAATTGATGATGATGATGATGAACTTTTGAATTGTACTGTGCAAGTCATCCTATATCAAAAACAAGGTGGCACTAACAAACCAATGGATTATGCCTCGTAAAATGATGACGATGATGATGATGATGATAAAGATGATTAGGTTCATGATGTCAGTAGTACCGGAAGAAGCGCTTAAAACTATTCTAGTTGTCAAAGGTCAACAACGCATGTAACAGTGGCCATTAAATTGCATAAGTCCACAACATTCAGATAAATTTGTGAGATAGAGTGCAGGCAAAACGTAGTGAAATATTATTTAGCTGTCCGATGTCCGTTTTATAGTGTTAAATATAAAGGTCCTACCTGTATGCTATAGCACAGCTTCCTCGAGATGTTCTCAACTTCGCACTGAAGGTTAGGGTCATCCGAGATGCTGTCCATGTCAATTAAATCAGAGCAGTTTATGATTAGCCAGGCTAGGATTTATGAATCTGAACAAATACTAGCACATTCTGTTCGCCCTGTAGGTGGGGCTTAGAATACACCTTCCGTATCCTCTGTGTGTCGTAAGAGGCGACTAAAGGAGGTAAGGGTGAGGTAACCCTGACAGAAACCTTGAGCGCTGAAGACGGAGGTTCCAGGCCGCACGGCGCACTCTAATAAACCATGGATCCACGCATTTAACGCTTATGATCATGTCGATAGTCACTTACAGGACTGGCGGTATGATCAGCGAATGAAAAGAAGAAGAGGAAGAAGCACATTCTGTGTATGTGAGTCATTGAATAATGAGATGTTTAATCTTACGGATGTGTCTCTGCCTATATTCTAGCTGGAAATTACATTTTAGTAGCATATACGAATAATCTTCAGTATCAAGTTGACATGGCGGACATATTGGACTTATCTGGCTCTGATTTAATCGTGCGAGTTTGGTTTGAATCAAATGAGTTCCAGTTATGAATCTCGTCTTAATACCCACAGCATCTACGTGCATCATTCACATTGCTTTGTATAGTAAAGACTACTTGATGACTTTTGACAATAGCCAGGCTTGAATAGTTACAAACGCCAATGCACTTTTGGTACTACGCTGTTGGAGGAGATATTTTGATAATAAATTGTCTACTTGTGGGCGATTGTAGGATACAACTGATTGTGACTTGTCACCCAGCAATTTCTGTGAAGGATGGTTCGGGAATAGATCGGAAATGGTGTATACTCCTGTTGCTAATAACATCCAGTGAAGGGAAATATAGCACAATAATAACTCGAAGAGGAATCTCGTTGTATATCCCAAATATATATATTCACTACTTCAAATCTACACTAACTTTGTAAAACTTAAACTATATTGCTTTAGGATAACTTTAACTAAACTGGACTGTTCACTATACACTAGAACACAATGGCTGGTATAATGCTAGAAGTTAACTGAGACAAGGAAACAAGATGAACTACCCTCAGTAATATACAAGTAATACATATATAGTAGAAACCGCTCTCACACTGACCTGCATTCACACTGAGGATATGAGTCGCCATTAGTGAAACCAGAGATGGTCGGTCCCGCACCCATAGCATCTGATCCCATAAATCAACTAAAGCTACACACATTCAATCCCGCAAGTTCCACGACACTACTGCAGCCATAACAAGCTGTTTCCAGTGTTGCGTTTGGAAAGCTAAGTCTATTACACTGGTCACATTCAGGAGCTGGTATTGTTGAAGTATGGACTGGATATACACGAACCAGCTCTGGGATTGGACTGAAGCTGATATCATAGTTGTCGGTCATTCCATGCGACCATTCAGAATGCGAATTCCAAGTGTGTTACGTATCGAATATGTAGTGCGGTGGTCACAGGCCTGGCTCCAACAACTAATAACACTGCACTTGGCCGCGTGAACCGGTAGAGAAAGAATCTTTTGCAACATGTTTATGTGGAACTGCTCTATATTGTCGATATGCTTGCCGGAAAGGCAACAATTTCCAATACCTAGAGAAATCTTGGTGAGACCTACATTATAGAAATGTGAAGCCGGATATTTGGTTCCATGTAAGCCAGTACCAGACATTGTGTAGAAAGTCCACTTTGCAGTAGAGATATGTTCTTCAATGTTTGCGACAATTTCTTTTTCGGTGTGCATATCAGGCTTAGCTGTGGAGTTTTCCTGATGGATGGCACTGGGTATCGCCTAGTGTCCAATTATACGAACTGATCCTAGTATCATTTGTTGCCATTTTGCTACAAAGCCACTTAATATAGGTAAGCATGTGTTCCAATTTAGGCGAGGTAAGGAGAACCAATCCTGGGGCCGTATTCACGAAGAGTGCGTAACTTACGTACATGCCTAAGTTACGCACCTATTTACGTGCCATACTTATTCCGTATTCACGAAGGGGTGCCTAACTTACGTCAAAAACCGTAAGTTAGGCGTGGAGCTCTCTAGGGTTTTGAGGCTTGAATCGAGGGCCGCTTATGACGCGAACGAGGTCACAGCTGTCAAATCTTTCTGTAGACCGCCTAGAAGTGTAAACGTATCACGACATTACGTAACTTCATGTTTTCCCAATCCCCGTTGACGGCATATATCGAGAACTGTATAAATATTAACATTATCTTCTAAATTAACGATTGAATATTTTAATATAACTTTCATAGACTATTTAGCAAGCAATATTTGAAAATAAGAAAGCACGAAATTAATTAGGACTACGTTATTATAGGTTTAGCGAGTGTACAAATTACTTGGTTGGAGAAGACTCTGCGCAAATTGGAGATTATTTCACGGAAATACTGGTCGGCATGCATTTTACTAATATATGGCATACCGACATTTCCGATAAATATTCCGCTATAGATATGTGGATTAGCAAGTCCATGAACAAGAGGTGAAATCACACTTATCACACTTAGATATGCATCAGCCACAAATTCGACCCCCCCCCCCCCCCACACACACACACACACACGCCATCCCACACCCTTGTATGGCTGCGGCGAAAATTCCAAGCCTAAGTACGATAATAATCCAATCCAAACAATTTTCACTGTTTACGAGCAGAACTTATGACGCTTGAAACAAAGTAAATTTCGTGAAAAAGAACAGATTACAGACCTTCGTCCTCCAGTTTATTGTCATATTGTATAACGAAAAAAGTTTCAGATTATGGACATTTTTTCCCCAGATTATTTTTATCACTGAATTTTTGTATCACTGATACAGTTGTGGACCACACACACCCACCCACACACACATGAAAAGTCTGCTTAAAGAAAGTTGGGGTGTACGGTCACATTGGATGATTTTAATCTGCCACTCGAGTATATGATGCCACATATGTAGGCTGACGTCACAATTAAAATATGTAATTAATGACGTACCCAAGTCATGAGCACCAAGACAAATTAGTTTCAAAATATTCAACAGCTCACATGTGCTGCATACCTGTATACTTACTATGGTATCAGGGACAGGTTCAGCTTTTGCAATGTTCTAGCCAATGAATAGATTAGCCAAATACCATTTTTGTTTACTTCAAATTAATGTCACTTATGAACCACGGAAAGTAGGTCAAAAGCGTGTTCAGTGAAGCATGACACGTAGGTCACAACTTTTCATACGCAACACACCTTCAGCGTATAATACATCCATACATCAGGTTTAGTTCTATTATGTCAAAACTCTTGAAACTATAGCCTAGAATAACATGTTCTGTAATGTTTAATGAACCATGAAAAGTAAATCAAAGGTAGGTCACAATGACCTATTTTTTATACACCGTGCACCTCCTCTCTAAGATGCATCCACATATCAAGTTTAGTTCCCGTATATCAAAAACTTGAAACTACAGCCACTTCCCGGACAAAAAATTTCTGTAATGTTCAGTAAACAGTGAAAGGTAGGTTAAAATTAGGTCATGCTGACCTACTTTTCACACTTTGCACATCACCTGCATAAGATGCATCCACGTACCAAGTTTCATGGTCATATGTATAAGTCTTAAAACTATGGTCTGGACAAGCTTGTAGAGGGCAAATGAACGGGCAGGGCAGTGACTATATGCGGAATGGTCCGGTAAGTGTATGAACTGTCTTTGATGGCTTTACTATTTAATAAATATTCTGCTGAATAGGCATCAACAGCGCCAACTGAAATTAGCTTCAAAATATTCAACAGCTTACCTGTAGTGTACAGAAACTTTGAAACTGGGATTCTGAAAATTCAGGGTTCACAGTATATTAATTGATCCAAACACGCACACAGCATGGGCGGAGCTTAGCTATAAGATGTGTGGATCAAAGCTAGAATTAGATCCCTCTATTGCTTTTAAAGCTCAGTCTATCTCACTTCTGACTGATTGGAAACAGGAACAGCATCCAATCAAATTAACAAGAGGTCTGATGCGCACCTGGACCATTAGCATTTTAACTACCATATTTGCATTTAAATGGGCACGATGGATAATTTTGGAAAAAATAAAGATGGTCACAAAAGGAATTGACCAAACAAAATTATCGTTTGATATGTTGAAGCATTCGACCCAAATTTCATTATAATTGGGCCATTAATTAAGGAGTAACGTTTTAGCCATTACCACTCTGATGTCAATATTCAATCTTTTACTATATCAATAGCAATGATACCAGTGTACATTTTTCAACAATTTTGGTGGATTATGTTTCTGTCTATGACATCTTACACCAATTTTGGTGAAAAATGGACACCAAATGTTGACATCAGAGTGGTAAGGGTTAACAGGCTTTGGAACATCTTCAAACAAGCTAAGATGTCAGCCAAAAATCGACCAACTAAAAATTAGTTCTAGATTTTACATCTATAGAATCCTTCCAGCCAAATTTGCATAAAATCCACTAAGCAGTTAAGGAGATACGTATTGACAAGTGCTGGTAAAATTTTCATAAAATCTATGATTTACCCAAAAACTTGGCCAAGCTAAATTCTGAATAGAAGATCTGGAGCCTACCATGACAGGGTCATTCTAGACAAATTTTGTTGAAATCTGTCAAGCAGGTCAGGAGAAGCGTTTTTACAATTTCCAGTACATTTTTCATAAAATCTAAGATTTTCACCAAAAAAATTGACCAACCAAAATTCGGAATAATATTTAAATAGAACCCACTTTGCTATAGTCCGTCCAGCCAACTTGGGTTGGAATCCACCGAGCGGTAAATGAGTATTGTTTTGACAATTTTCGGTACATTTTTCATAAAATCAAAAATTTTTACCATAGAAATTGACCAATCAAAATTCTGTATCCAAGTTGTTAAGCCTACACCCCTAGGGTCCTTGTAGCCAAATTAGGTTGAAATCTGCTAAGCCAATCCGACAGACAGACAGGGGCGCCATGGCATAAGCTCACTTGGCTTTTCAAGCCAGGTGAGCTAATAATAAGATGTATGCACATAGCAGCTCATCTGTCCAGCAATCGGTTAATGAGGAATGTTGCCAGACAGACAGACAGACGATAGACATTCGCCATGGCATAAGGTCACTTGGGCTAAGACCAGGTGAGCTAATAATAAGATGCGGGTACATAGCAGCTTTTCTGCACGCCTTGAGACTTTCAGGGTTAACACTCAAGCTGGGCAGAGACAGTCATTTCAGTGATGAATTTTCAAAAATAATCTCCTGGTCTGCATACGTGGGCACATTGTATGAGGAGATTGAAAATTTCATTCAAAAAAGACATCTGCAGTGGTCTTGAGACAAAAGATAATACTTTAGATAATTTACCAGTGTAATGAATGAATTGATAACCTCGACTACTAAATATTCAAACAGTTGAACAGGTGACCATAAATTTGCTTAAAAGAATCAAATTCTATCTCACACAGGAATATATACTAAAACTATCCAGATATTCCAGCATAGAGCAATATTTTTACTAATTTTAAGTAACTGAGACAATCCAGACTGCGGGCTGATCCCAAATATGGTTTTGCTGTCTACAATAGAAGCTGACAATGTCCAAGAAATGTTCAACAGAATACTCTGTCTGAAGACAGAAGAATGTATGCATGCATAAATAGAATTATATTTATTTTCATAGAATCTTGAATTTTAAAGTTATCTATACAACAGACCATTTTTACTAATCTTAACTTAAAATGTATGTAATGCTAAAAAGGGAGATAACTCTCGTTATCCGAGGAAGAATTGAAAATTGGTTAATTTCATTGAAGGTGAGATCTAATAAAATAAGCAATACTCATAATTTTTAAGATTTTAATGGTTAAGATTTGTCAGGAAAATTTAAATCTTTGCTTAGTAATTGTCCATTGGCAGTTCAAGAGATTTTACTGGCAGTAGGCCTGTACTTGAAATTCCAGTGGTAAAATTAAAAAATATCAAGTTTTCTCTTGGTCTGCAAATGGGTATTTCCCAAGACAACTGCACAGGCTGTTTTTGTCCGGGTTGAACATTGAAAATTACTGGCTGTTATTCAAATCATTTTCAGAGCATTCAACAGCTTCCAAGCATGTAACACTTTAATTGTCGGCATTTGTCAAGAATATTTAATTTTTGCTTAGAGAATGTCCATTTGCCAACATGGGCAATAAGGCTATTTTTGAAATTTACTCGTGGAATGACTGTCTCATGTGTTGACCCAGTCACCCAGTCCAGTGGTAATCTTTAAAAGATAAATAGCATTGATCTCGTCCTGCAAATGCAGACTTTCCATGGAGAAGTCAGCCAAACCAGCCTCTGCTGTATGCTTGAATGTTCATAAATTTGCAAAGCAAGACTGTTTTTTTAACACTGGAATGACTAGTTCGATAAGCAAGCCAGCCATTTCAGTGGTAAATTTTCAAAAATAAATCTTGGCCTGCAAATGGTTATTAAATAAGAAAATTAGTTTATATTTTTTACCCAATTTAGCCATTAAAGGGTTAACTTGCTTAAATCCTTGAAATCATAACCTAAATCTAACACTAAATGCTAAAACTGAAGAATAATCAACTATCATGACTATATATACTTACTTTATTACTTTCATTTAATAAAATTCACATTTACAGTAGCATTTATGTTTAAAAAACATATACACCTGTGCAAAAGTTAAGCACCAGCAAAAACAATAGAACGTAGAAACATGATGGTACAACTAGGCTGCCATACTTTTTGTCCCCGCGTTAGCTGACATAATTCCAAGTACGAAATGCACATGCATGCATGACTTCACGCCGCTTGATGTCCGTGCGTGGCAGGAAACAGCACACGTGTTCAGTTATGTAAAAGTCCAGTTTGAGGTGTAGAACATTACATACAGATTTAGGCGACAAGATTAGGAATTTTGTGTTCATGACCGTGGTTTATTTGTACAGAGAGAATTAGCTCTTGATTGTGAACCGCTATGGCAAGACGAAGGTTAAGTGATCGTGTGAAATGGCAAATCATAGGCATGCATACCACTGGTATGTCATGCAGAGAGATTGGCAGACAGCTGAACATTAACCATACTGTAATCAGTCGTTTGATTGCAAAACATGGGCAAACTAACGAGGTGAAGGACAGGCCTAGATCTGGAAGACCGAAGAAGACTACTGCCTGTGATGATCGAGCCCTAGTACGCCTTGTTAGGAGATCTTCATTCACCAACAGCAGAGTGCTCAGCCAGCAATGGGAAACGCGCAATAGAGTGTCAATGTCTACCGTCAAAAGGAGACTGTATGCTGCTGGCATGAAAGCTAGGAGACCTGTCAGACGTCCTCTCCTCACTGCACACCACAAAGAGGAGCGTCTGAGGTGGTGCAACGAAAGAAGACACTGGAACATGAGATCCTGGAGACGGGTACACTGGTCCGATGAAAGTCGGTTCCTGCTTCATGCCACAGATGGTCGAACTCGTGTATGGAGGTCCAGACGCACGGCGTACGACCAACGTAACATCATGGAAGAAGTTCCATTTGGTGGAGGTTCCGTTATGATATGGGGGTGCATCTCATTTGATTGTAAGCTGGATCTGTTGACTGTACCTGGAACACTAAATGGACAAAGATATCAAGATTCCATACTGGATAGAGTTGTGGTCCCTCATCTTGTAAATCATGCACCTGGAACCCACCCTATATTCATGGATGACAACGCCCGACCACATCGTGCTAGAGCTGTGCATGAATACCTCCGCCAGAATGCCATCGAAACCCTACCATGGCCAGCAAGGAGCCCTGACATGAACCCTATTGAGCATATCTGGGACATTCTGAGAAACATGGTGAGAAGGAGGGATCCTCCTGTGCAGAACCTACAGGAATTAACAGACGCACTCCATCTTGAATGGCAACGAATACCACAATGGCGTATCAGTCGGTTGGTGACCAGCATGAGACGTCGTGTCCAGGCCGTCATCCAGGCACAAGGTGGATATACCCGGTATTAATAATGACAGTCTCAAACTCGTGCACAGATGTTAAACTTCGTTTTCAGACACCATTAATGACAATCTAGCCACGTGTGTCAACTGTAGGGCAATAGTTGTCAGTTGTGTCAACGTAACCATATTCAGGCCTCGTTTTCAAGTTCAAACAAAAACATACAGTGTTTCCCCACCATCATAATCAGCATTCCTCTAGTTGCATTATTACCTCTTGCACTAAGACGGATGGGTACATAAATGTTTATGCTATTGCTTTCTTCATAGCACATGAATATACCCTCGCATGTGTGTAAAAATAGGGTGGTGCTTAACTTTTACACAGGTGTATAGAATGCAGTACAAACAGGTTCTTATCATCTGTGCTGAATGTAAATTGATTAGGCTGTCATGGCTGTGTTAATGGAGTGATCTGATAAGTGTCTTGTACATTATCATCCATATCAATATGTATGTGGCTCTATCTGTCTACACATGGAGTATCTATCTGTTCATTTTGTCATAGAACACACACTGATTTAACATAGTCTGCAGATTTCTACATTGAGAATGCTTCTTGGAAATTTGGTAATTTGAGAAGGCACATGTATTCATTTAAATCGACACTCTTTTAAAAGTGCTGCTCTTTCTAAACCATGAACAATTGTTCAGTCCATCTTGCATCTCATCATGCTCATTGTAACAGTGACTCTGCTTCAGTAGGCTTTGGCTCACAATGGCACCTGCAAAATAAAAGACAGTTGTTTTGAATGATCAAGTCAATCAGAAACTGCTTTTGTAGTGGTCCTGAAAAATGCCTATGCATGTCAAGAGGATATTTTAGAAAATTTAACACTGGAATGGCTGGCTCGATAACAGCCAGTCAGTCTAGTGGACTATTTTCTAAAATACTATTCTCTTTAAAATAACCTTGACCACTCTGATGTCAATATTCTATCATTTGCCATGTCACTAGCAAAGAAACTGCTGTAGGCTACAATTTTCAACCACAGCAACATATTCCATCAAATTTGTTGAAAAATTAACCACCATTTTTAAATTTAATTTGAAAACTGTAAATTTTGACATCAGAGGGGTAAAGGTTAATCTTGGTCTGCAAAGTGCAAATTGGCATTCAATAATCAAACTCTGATTTTCTAACCCATTCTTGACCATTAATGACTAACCCTTTAAGACTTAAATTTCTTCAAGAAAAGTAAAGAAATTTCAAGAAAATTTAAATTTGCGGACCTAGTGAATATTTTGAAGGTTTACCACCGGAATGACTGACTTGTAAATTCTCAAAAATTGCCTTCACTTGGTCTGCAAATGGGCATTTCTCAAGACAACTGCAAACACCATTTTGGGCTGATATGTGTGTTAAAGAGTTAAGCTGTTGAATAATTTAATTCAGCTGGAAACGTGAGTGATATAATTTGTATCAACATATTTAAATTAATAAAAGATTATGTTGAATATTTTGAGGCTAAATGCACCTGGAAACTGTTGCTTTCTAAGGAAAACTTGTCCAAGAAAGGTTTCCTATGTGACCAAAAGCTCCCAGCCTGGCTTCAGAACATTCCACAATTTACCTATATGTATACTAATTACTTTAAAATTTAGAAACAGTGATGAGGCAATGACAAATTTAGCCAAATAATACCAGTCATGTCAGTAAGGATAATCATTCCATATAAAATAATGCATTTATATGGATCTTATGTTTTTCAGCTGTCATTAAATTCATCATAAATCTCTTGAAACAATATTAGAAATTAGAAAACTGTTTGACATGCCTTTATTGTTGAAACATTGAAGCAACAAATTGCAAATTATCAACACCTAAATAAAAGATATTCCACAGGATACACAGGAGGGTCAGGAGCACCTAATTATGAATCACAGAATTGGGCAATTTTGTTTTCAATTGTCTATATTTCAGTTTCACTCATTATTTGGCTGCATTATGCAGTCCATCCACTTGATATAGGTTAGCATGTGTTCAATTTTAGTCTCAGTATCGTGAATCCATCCCTAGATATACGCCGACATGTGGCGCTAAACCAAAAGGTTACGGACAACAACAGAGATAGACAGATAAATGGAACCAATCACTCCATCTGCTGGATATTTTTTAACTAATTTTAAAAGCTTCCAGTTAAAGTATCTTCACCCTTTTCAACACCATACCTGTGTTTTTGCCTTAAAATTGATATACTGCCATCTCATGGATAAAATGGTTTAACCCCACATGCATATTTAGCTACATTCATGTTTTGTCATGGTATTCTTAGAACTGTACATCTGTCCTTCAACACTAACACGGCCAGCATGATTATTCATTCATTCTACAGAATCAACATGGTCATCTTCAGCGTCACAGGGGCTAAGGATCAACAAACAGACATGAAGCCACAATTCCTTCATAACTAGCTGAATGAGAATTGTTTGAGAAAGGCTTACACACGCAAATTTATCCTGTGATTGTACCAATGTGCTCACATTCTATGACCATGTTTGACAAAAAAAGATGCAAGATTGACCATTTAGAGAGGATGCATGCATATTTAAAATATGATAAGCGATGAAAAGAGAGATGAGATAGCTATAGAACAATTGACCACACAGGATGATCACCCCCGGAAAGATGTCTCACTAGATAGCTCATCTCCACCCCGAACCTACTCCTATAATAATTGTATTTATTGTACTACTTTCAGGTAGAGATTGTCACCAATCAGCGTGATTAATTCCAACTGGGTCCATGCTATGTAGCTGGTGGATCGAGAATTTCTCGCGTTCCTTACGGATAGACGTTGCTTCCGTGGAATCAGGATCGTGATGGAACACCTCAATGATTCTGTAGTTGACTGAAGAGGTGTTGTGATTAGGGAGATTAAAGTGAATGGCTACTGGTGTCTTTTTTGTTCTTAATGCCCCTAAGATGTTCTTTAATACGTATTTGGAATTCTCGTTTAGTTTCACCAATGTATTGTTTAGAACATGTGTTACACATGATTAAATACACATTCGTTGTTACAGAATGTTTTTGTTTTGGTATGATAGTTAAGCCCAGTGTGTGAGCATTTGAATGTGCGCTTTTTGTCCATTTGTTGACAAAATGCGCAATTGTGTTTGTTGCATGGAATGACAGGGTTGATCATCAAGTCGGGTACAAAAACGACAACAACAATGGGATGTATCTACCAAATCCGGGTACATACACATGGGATCGGGTACAATCGGGTACAAGATTACTATAAAAGGAGCACACAAACAGTGCATCGGCATCCAGACTCAACGGACACTAACCGTTAGCGTCAGGACAACATAGCATCTTACAAACTTTTTACAAAAATATCTACTCCTATAATAAGCTGAGAAGAGCAAGATTATTAAATATTCCTACAAAACCACATGTGCTCCAAAAATTGAACCCAATGTTGAAGAACCGATTTCCCCCTAGGATGTTGATGAAAAGAACTACTGATGAGTTGATCAATATAATCCGACACAATTTTGCTTAGAAGAAAGGACTGCACATTACTGAGCACTCTTAATGAGAATATGGGTGTGGAAACTTCCTTCTTAAGAAGATGCGTGCAAGACCAACGATGCTCAGTTCATCCAACAAAACTGAGCATTGCAATGAAAATTAATCAGGATCATAGCTAACAGATCAACGCTGAAATACCTACAAACAAATATCAGAAAGGTGAGAAGCCCCCTCGTGAGTCCCTGTCAGGAACCTACAGAGATCACATAAAAGAAGCCCAGAAGTTAAAAACAAGAATTTCGCGGAATTAAATGTCTCACCTGTCTCAAGTTTGTGACAGTGGCACTGCTGTTTGACCTTCTGACCTCCGTGCTTCCAAACATTATAGGTAACTATGTATTCAATTTTAGTTCAAATAGGATTAACCAATCTTAAAATATAATTGATTTGCTGAATGAAAAAACTTAAGGTTGAAAAAGCAGAGGTCAAATATCAATATTGGAATGGCCTTGACCTTTGACCTGGTGACGTCCATGTCACCATCCTGTATCCACTTGGAGATTAACAAATCCTGAAAGATAAGCCGAGAAGGTTTGCTAAACGCAAAAACTTAACATTGAAAAACAGGATTTTGTATCAAGATGAACACTGTCATGACCTTTTACATTGTGACCTCAATATCAACATGCTACTTCCTAACATTATAGTAACAATGTATTCAAGTTTTGTTCCACTAGAATTAACCAATCCTGAAATATAAGCCGAGAGGTTTTGGTAAATGCAAAAACTTAACATTGAAAAAGAGCGGTTTGTATCAAGATGACTGTTGCCGTGACCTTTGACCTTGCAACCTCAGTATCAAGATGTGGCTTCCTAACATTACAGGTAACAATTTATCCAAGTTTTGTACCAATAGGATTAACCAATCCGGAAATATAAGCTGAAGTTTTGCTAAACGCAAAAACTTAACATTGTTGACGCCGTCGCTGCAGAAGTGACATATGTCTCGCTTTCTGCTTCAAAGACGAGACAAAAATTGGATGATCCTGTTCCGGGATTCAAAATAACTAACTGAAGAGATAACTTAAGAGATGACTTAATAAGTCAACCGTCTATGAAGACAAGACTTTGAAAAGATATCCAATGAATGTGATAAAAATTATTCTAGATGAAATCATAGTAAGGTTAAGAAAGCAAACTAAACAAAATATTAAATAGAAAAATTGGCCCGCCTGCCATTTTAAACCTACTAAACATAGATGAATAAACGTTGCCAAGCTTGTTCAACTAACATTTGGTCAGCTGATCTCCTCTGCTAGAGACCTATTCTAGAGAGATATAAATTCCTCGTCATAGGAATACAATTTATCTGATATCAATGAAAACTGAGTCCATAGCAAACTCAGAGTCAAAGGCGACCACCTGCAAAAGAGATCTTGGTGTCTATGTTGATAATACACTGAAGTTCAACAACCACACAGAGATAGCAGTCTGCAAAGCCAATAAAACAGTCAGGATGATCAGATCGTTTGGCATCCTGGATTCTATTACATTTGTACAGCTCTACAAATGCATTGTATGACCACATCTGGAATACGGCAACGAATACTCAAATTACCAAGTTTAGTATATAAACCGCTATGCTGCAACCTCATCGAGATGTACAAATACACACGATATGTACAGTATGAAACAGGAGCAGCTATTTCCATCAGATGTAGCTGAACGCACAACAGCTATATACTCATTAAACAGTGCGTTTGCACTAATACTATGAAGCATTTATTAAGCATAAGAATAAACAGTCATTGGAACAGCTTACCTGGCTACGTAGTATCAGCTCCAACACTCAATGCATTTAAAGGAAGGTTGGACAGGCACTGTAGTGAAAGCACCAACGCAACCCTGTTCCCGATCTCACCCACTCGCACCCATTCAGTCAAACAGGTTAATGACATCCAAGTTCAAGAAGACAGTGAAAATCTGTTACAGACTAACTGACCTAACCATCAGAAGAGGATATGTATGTATATGTGTACGAAAATTCATGAAACTTTTCCATGACAGATGACCAGTTAATAGGAATCCGGTCTGTGCTTTGGCTAGCTGATCTGGAAAGAGATAAAGACATAGATCGATATGACATATGAGCTAAAGAAATATGATTGTGATTACTCAGATAAAAATCCTTTCCTGAGAAACAATCTTAATAAGTTCATCATAATTTGATAAACGCTAAATGAAGAGGATAAATCCTCAAATTGCATCATACTCCTAGTATGTATGTCTGCTACATCCTCCCAAGGCTGAATCATAACGTGACAAAAATAATTAAAATGGAATGTGTACTGAAAGGAAGTAATAGTGAAACCTGAGAAAAACTTGAGAAAAACTGGAATCAATCAAAATGAAAATCGGACACTCCTAATACGGGATTAATATAAACTGGCAAACATGCACGGCCAGATTGATCTCCCAAATCCTGTTAAAGGATTCTCATTCAAAATGTATTAAATCAGAATACTACCACCGGAAGATACTTTTTGGCCATTAATGGCAGGTGGGCTCTCATACAGGGTTGCCTGTGATTTACCAACAAATGTATTAGTGAAACTCAAAATACAACTGGAAACACTTTAAGAACCAAAAACACAAAATGTGTTAACAGTTAATGTTTGTGAATGTTAGGGGTTTTCATGAGAAATAGAAATAACTCTGGCAAATATGTACAAATCTTGTTAAAAGTTGATTACAAAGTGTTTTTTTTAACATATTTATGTATGTACCAAATTCACATGTTTATGAATGTACCAAGTTTGAACTGAGTATTACTAATAGGCAAAACTATATTTTCGCTGAACTTTAAATGTGTCAGGGGATAAAACGCGGGGGATACATTTGTGAATATGGAAGGATTTCACTAAAATTAAATTGTGCATTGCGTCTCACCGTAATTTATTAATTGAAAAAAAAGTTTCAAGCGTCAATTCAAAATTCTTGGAGATTTGGCCTGGAGAATGACATTTAAATTGAGTGTACATTCCGATTTTGCCTGGAGAAAGATATTTCAATTGAGTGTAGGTCCGCTAATTCTTCGAGTTCTGACTTGAATAAAACAAGAGCGCCAAAAGGGCCTGTATAGCTTGCCTGGAACATAGGGCTTTCAACTAGAAAGGCCATCGACTATAAGTAGAACACTAAGTAGTTGACCAGAATTGTAACTATTTAGAAAAAGTTGTTTGACTCAGAGGGTTCCGCAATCACTGAAAATACCTTTCTCTATGTAGTAGGTAGCAATTATATTAAAATCCTTCATATTAATAAAAAAATAAAATATAGGGGCCTGTATCGCTCACCTGGAACATTGGCATTTCAACTAATCTTTATTGAGTTTTACATCAATCAGTGCCACTTCCTGTCTTCCAATGACTTTCCGTCAAATGGTTTAGGTTTTGAGATATTGACAACAATCTCTTTGATGATTACGTTTTGCAATAGTGATTTTGACCAATGTCTAAGCGAAAATAGATGACATCAGTGTTAATAATAGAAATTGATGACATAGTCAAACTTGTATTAAGACACCACCCAAGGGAGAATCAAAAGGCAGTTTCTTCCATTGCTCAATTGGATTTAGCAAATGAAGAAAATGGTCTCTAACAGCAGGTGGTCTCTTAACCATTTCACTGATAAATCCTGGAAAAAGTATATTCTTTATGATATAAAACTTATTTTGTTGAATATTTTAAAATTAATTTTACTTGAAGCCAATGTGCCTTAGGCAGCAATAGCTAACAGTCATATTGATTTCAAAATATTCAAGTTTGTAGATTTGGCTGAATGGCCAAGTTAGCAGCAGGGGTTGGGTAGATGAGCTGGAGTTTATTTAGAAAATAATTTGACAGTAACAACTTTCAGTCAAATACATTTCAAAATAATTAAGCATTAAATATTTGGCATAAAATGTGTCGGGATGATAAATCAATGGATGGTTGAAAAAAACTGTCTAATACTCCGCCGATGAAACTGACACTTTAATAGTACTGCAAATAGTTCAGGGCTGATAACTCTGGTGTTTGACGTTGTATTAGTTTCATCTTCGCAACAGATATCAGATGCCAACATTAACACTATGACCAAGTTTGGTGTTAATCCACCCTGTAATAACAAAACGTGGTACCATTGTTGATGATGGACGGATGGATGGATGGACGGACATACAGATGATGGACTGACGGGGTGGGGGGGGGGGGTCATCTCGATACGTAGGATAACTGACAAGTCAGCTGAGTTAATAAAACCAATTTCGACTTCAAAATCAATCAAATAAAAAAATCCAATATGTCCACCAAACATCCCGGAGAGGTAACTAAATATTCCTTATTATATAAAACCAATTTCGGCTTCAAAATCTGTCAAAATCCAATATGGTCACAAAACACGCTATATATATATATATATATATATATATATATATTTTTTTTTTTTTAATAAGGAAAAATTAGTTACCTCTCCGGGATGTAGAAATTGTTTGAGTGTAGCTTTCATGACCATCTCGATCACTTCTTCAGCACTGACGGTCGCTGGCAACGTCCCTCTGGTCAGTTCTTGTGGAGTCACGTGACAGCATGGACTGGTAGACTGCTGGTATACGGTAGTCCTCGTCTCGGTTCATGGTTGGTTGATGCTTGTAAATTTCTATGGCCTCTAACTTTCCATTTAAATAAATTGGTCTCGATGTTGATGACCGAGGCACTGCTGGCGGGGATGATGTGGCCAGTGAATTCTGTGTGCCCTGCCACAGCTGAGTTGGAATTGATTTTAAGATGTTCTTTGACTCTGGTGCTGAGAGGCCTTTTCGTTTCACCTATATATGTACCCTCACATTGGTCATATTCGATCTTGTAGATAACTCCAGAGCATTCATCTGTGGTCAATTTATCTTTAGGTCTTACTAATTGTGATATTAAGGTGTTGACGGGCTTGTGGTAAGTTTTGATGTGGTGTTGTCTGAAGAGTCTGCCAAGGTGTTCTGACAGGCCTTGGATGTACGGAAGTCCGACTAGTGGGAGTTTTTCGACATCTGTTTGTTTATTACGAGGTGGGGGGGGAGGCGGTTTTCTCATCCACAAAGTGTAACTGTTGGCTAGGAGACTGTTGGATGTGATGTTCTTCTTTTTTGTCTGATGTTTCTGTGATGATGGAGTTTGCGCGGTGAAATAGAGTTCTGACGACTGACCTTTTGTGTTCCAAATGGTGATTAGAGTGAAAATTTAGACATTGATCTGTGTGTGGGTTTTCTTTACACTGTAAGTTTGGTAGTTTCGGAATCACCGACATGTACCAAGATGTCCAGGAAGGCAATCTGGCCATCTTCTTCGACTTCGCTGGTGATTAGAGTGAAAATTTAGACATTGATCTGTGTGTGGGTTTTCTTTACACTGTAAGTTTGGTAGTTTCGGAATCACTGACATGTACCAAGATGTCCAGGAAGGCAATCTGGCCATCTTCTTCGACTTCGCTGGTGATTAGAGTGAAAATTTAGACATTGATCTGTGTGTGGGTTTTCTTTACACTGTAAGTTTGGTAGTTTCGGAATCACTGACATGTACCAAGATGTCCAGGAAGGCAATCTGGCCATCTTCTTCGACTTCGCTGGTGATTAGAGTGAAAATTTAGACATTGATCTGTGTGTGGGTTTTCTTTACACTGTAAGTTTGGTAGTTTCGGAATCACCGACATGTACCAAGATGTCCAGGAAGGCAATCTGGCCATCTTCTTCGACTTCGCTGGTGATTAGAGTGAAAATTTAGATATTGATCTGTGTGTGTGGGTTTTCTTTACACTGTAAGTTTGGTAGTTTCGGAATCACTGACATGTACCAAGATGTCCAAGAAGGCAATCTGGCCATCTTCTTCGACTTCGCTGGTGAATTGGATGCATTGGTCGATACTATTGAGGTGATCAGTGAAAGGTTGGATGTTGTAGTGGTGTAGGTATGTGAACGTGTCATCCACATACCGGTACCAGAAATTTGGGGGGTCTGTAGCTGTGCTAAGTGCTTGTTGCTCAAAGGATTCCATATAAGGGTTTGCGATCACTGGCGACACTGATGAGCCCATAGCTACTCCATGAATTTGGTGGTAGAAGTAGCCATTCTGGACGAAATAGTTGGTGTCTAACACGATCTTCATGAGACTGATAATCTGGGTTGGTGAGAGGCTGGTCCGGTCTTTCAATGTAGGGTCTAGGTCCAGAACTCTCTGGATGACTGGAAAAGCCTTGTCCACTGGAATGCTGGTGAAGGGTGAAGAAACGTCGAAAGAAACTAGTTTGTGTGTGGGAAGGACTTCAGGTGACTGGATTTTGGTGCCAAAATCTTTGCTGTTTTTGATGTGGTGCTCTTAGTGGCCAACTAGTGATTTCAGGATCTGTGTGAGATATTTCGAGGCTTGAGATATGATGCATCCAATGCTGGCAACGATGGGTCTAAGAGGACTGTGGGTCTTATGGACTAGGTAATCCAAGATGTCCACCAAACCATTTGCCCAAGCAAGCACAAACTTGGTTCAGCTCTTACCATAACTGATATTTCATGAATATGAAATCAATCTCCCAAACGATTACGGAGATTTTTAGACATTTATAAAAATCGGCCAAAATTGGCCGATCGGCTTTGTTTGAACAAACTTGGATTTCTATGCCCTGAGGATGCTTCCTGCCAAAGATAATTGAAATGAACTTGGTGGTTCTCGAGAAGACATTTGAACTTTCCCATTGCTTTAGTATGGGAGCTTTTGGCGGGAAATGATCCATGATGGCCTCCAAACCGTTTATCCAAAGTTTCGAAAGTGGCAAATTTTAAATAAGCATACCCAAAAACCTACAGAAAACCAATTTCAGCTTCAAAATCCATCAAATAAAAATATTCAAAATGAGCGCCAAACGCGTTACATTTTGATTGGTCCAGGCGGCCATGTTTTTTTACCTATCAACTTCCCTTGAACAAACTTTAATCTTCCTTAGGCCCTACTGGTATCTCCCAAATTTGGCCCAATCCATTCAGCAGCTCAGGGGAAGAAGTTATTTTTGCGAAAACTAGGTCATCCAAGATGGCTGCCACCGATTTGGCCAATCAAGTTCCCTTGAACAAACTTGGTTCAGCTCTTGCCCAAGATCATATTTCATGAGTTTTGAATCGCTCGCTCAAATGGTTTCGGAGATTTCTAAAAAAGCCGCCAGCCAAATTGGCCAATCGGTTTCGCTTAACCAAACTTGGATCCTTATGCCATAAGGATGATTCCTGCCAAATTAATTGAAATTAGCCTAGCAGTGCTTGAGAAGTTGTCTAAAGAAAAAGTTGATGGATGACCAGGTCAGGTGAGCAAAAAATCGTCCAAATTCCAAAATTGCCATCGGGCAAATTGACCAATCAGCTTTGAACAAACCTGGATCTATATTGCCTAAGGATTCTTCCTGCCAAACATACTTTAAATCAGCCCAGTGGTTCTTGAGAAGACACTTAAAATTCCTATTGCTTTAGTATGGGAGTGTTTGGCAGGAAAAAGATCCAAGATGGATGCCAAACCGTTTATCCGACAGCTTCAAAAATGGCAAATTTGAAAGCAGAATACCTCAAATCTATATAAAATCAATTTCGGCTTCAAAAACAATACAAAAATTCCATTATTCTGCCAAACACGCTACATACTGATCGGTCCACAGCGGACAGCCATGCTTTTTGTCTGAACTTCCATTGAGAAAACTTTAATGGCGCTTAGTCCCTAATCATATATCCCAAATTTCAGCCTGATCCGTTTAGCGGTTCTAGAGAAGTTGTTTTCACAAAAGCTTATTCATCAAAGATGGCCACCAAAACATTTGGTCAAATAACATCCTTTCAATATGCTTGGTTCAGCTGTGGCCATAGAAGATTCTCTATGAGTTTTAAATTATTTTTAATGGTTTTGGAGATCTTTAAAGACATGAAAAAAAATCAGCTAAAATCCAAATCCACTGGCCAAATTGGCCGATCGGCTTCCTTTCAACAAACTTGCATCTCTATGCCCTGATGATGCTTCCTTCCAAATGTAATTGAAATAGGCCCAGTGGTTCTTGAGAAGACATTTAAAATTTTTAATCACCCGTAGTACCTAATCACATCTCCCAAATTTTGGCCCGATCTGCTCAGCGGTTCTGGAGAAGTTATTTTCGCGAAAACCAGGTCATCCAAGATGACCACCGAACCATTGGCCAATCAAGATCCCTTGAATAAACTTGGTTCAGTTCTTGCCTTAGATCATAGTTCATGAGTTTTGAATCGATCCCCCAAGCAGTTTAGGACAAGATTCTTAAAGACCTTTCTAAAAATAGGCCAAAACTCAAGATTGCACGACTAAATTGGCTGATCAGCTTCCTTTGAATAAACCTGGATCTCCGTGCTCTAAGGATGCTTCCTGCCAAATATAATTGAAACTGACCCAGTGATTCTTGAGAAGTCATTTAAAGAAAAGGTTGACAGACGAACGATGGAGGGAAGACAGACTAATGGTTGCCACAGCATAAACTCACTGGGCCTTTCAGCCCCGGTGAACTAACAATGATATACAGATGGACAGAGAGATGTATGTCAAATGCCATCCACATCCATCCATACAAGGAGATGGGCTATCGATGTGACTTTATCAGAAATGTTCAAAATTTGACAGACCAACAAACTGACTTATACAAGATAATAGTCGCAACAAAAAATTGGAACACACCATGAAAGGTGCCGCTATTCTACATAAATGATGACAGACATATTTCTTACTGGGCAACAGAAAAACAGTAATGCATAATATAATAGAGCGAAATAATAATCATAATAATTTATTAAAACAACAAGACCATAATTATTCTTGTTAAAATATAGGAATTAAACCGCAGACTCGCATACTTATTAACTATTTAACACAAGTTGGCCAAAAACTGGCTTCTGCAATGGTCATGAGAAATGTTCATTTGCAGACAAAGAGAAGAATATCTTTGAAAATTTACCACTGGAATGACTGGCTCGATAACCGAGCCAGTCAGTCCATTGATAAATTTTCAAAAGATAATCTCTTGTCTTGCAAATGGAAATTTTCTATGAGAAAATGGAATTTTTTATAAACAAATTTGATGATTAAAGGTTTAATTAAGTGTTGAAGCTGCCAAATCAGGCGAAGGTGTTATATTAGCAATTAAACTTTAGAAAAATATCATTAACTGATTAAAATTTATATTTATAAATATTATATATAAAAACAGATAAAGTAATTATTAATTAACATTAACATCAATGAGATTGCACATATTGTTATAACAATTAATAGATTAACCCATCAATGGCGATTGCTGGCCTTTGCAGTGGTCATGGGAAGTGCCTTTTCTTCAGGGCAATAGAAGACTATTTTTTTTAAATTTACCATTGGATTGGCTGAATCGATAACTGAGCCGGAAATTAAAAAAAAAATAATAGTTTTCTTGGTCTGCAAATGGACATTTTCAATCAGAAATTTTTTTTTGGACAGATTTGATAGTTAAAGGGTTAAATCAAATACATCTGTAATTAACAAGCATTGTTTTAATCATAAAGGCGGAAAAGAAATACATATTTCAAAATAGTAAATTGTTTTCTTGTAAAAATTGTCCTAGGCTACATTGTGCTATCACCAATCAATCTTTAATGAACAAGAGGCCTGTATCGCTCACCTGGACCATAGGCATCTCAACTAGAATGGTCATTAACAATAAGTAAAACTCTAATGAGTTGAGCAGACTTGTAACAACAAAACAGAGGCCATGTTTCTTTATGTATCAACTTCTCTTGAACAAACTTTAATGGCCCTTAGTCATCAATATCATATCTCCAAAGTTTCGGCCCAATCTGTTCAGTGGCTCTGGAGACGAAGTTGCTTTCATGTAAACCAGGCCATCAAACACGGCTGCCCAACCATTTGGCAAATCAAGTTCCCTTGAACAAACTTGGTTCAGCTCGTGTCCTAAATGATATTTTATGACATTTGAATCAATCGCTCAGTTTCGGCGAAGATTTTTAAAGACATTTCTAAAAATCGGCCAAGTCCAAGATGGCCGCTGGACAAATTGGCTGATTGGCTTTGTTTGAACGAACTTGAATCTCTACAACGTAAGGATGCTTCCTGCCAAATATAATTGAAATCGGCCCAGTAGTTATAGACATTTTAAATTTCCCATTGCTTTAGTATGGGAGCTTTTGACAGGAAAATGATCCAAGATTGCCGCCAAACCGTTTATCCGACAGTTTCGAAAATTACAAATTTGAGATCAGAATACCATATAAAACCTCAAAATCCATCAAATAAAAAACAAAAACCACCCAATATGGCCACCAAACACACTATGTTTTGATTGGCCCACGGTGGCCATGTTTTTTGACGGATTAACTTCCCTTGAACAAAGTTTAATGGCGCTGACTAACCATATCTGCCAAATTTCGGCCCGATCCCTTCAGTGGTTCTGGAGGTCGTTTTCGCTAAAACTAGGTCAATCAAGATGGCCACCAAACCATGGGACCAATCAAGCTCCCTTGAACAAACTTTGTTCAGCTCTTGCCCTAGATCATATTTCATGGGGGTTGTTTCAATCCACCAAGCGGTTTCGGAGAAGAGTTTTAAAGACGTTTCTAAAAATCGGCCAAAAATCAAGATGGCCACCGGCCAAATTGACCGATCGGCTTCGTTTGAACAAATTTGAATCTCTACACCCTAAGGATGCTTCCTACCAAAGAAAATTGAAATCGACCCAGAAGTTCTTGAGAAGACATTTAAACTTTTCCATTGCTTTAGTATGGGAGCTTTTGGTGGGAAAATGATCCAAGATGGCCGCCAAACCGTTTATCCGACAGTTTTGAAAATTGCAAATTTGTGATCCGAATACCCAAAAAACATATATAAACCAATTTCAGTCTCAAAATCGATCAAATAAAAAAATCCAATATGGCCACCAAACATTCTGTATTTTGATTGGCCCAAGGCAGCCATGTTTTTTGATGGATCAACTTCCCGTGAACAAACTTTAATGGCCCTTAGCCCCTAATCATATCTGCCAAATTTCGGGAATTTGCAACTGTTCTGGTACTAGTACAGACCAGCACCTTCATCACAGCAGAATACAAACTAATGTAGCTAACATTAACATTAACTTGCCTGTATTACCAGATTTTACATTGCAAATATTGTATGATATCCAGTCTAAATCTACAAGAAGCAATAACTTCATCCATATGCATAATGCATCTAGTGCTTGGCGTTTTAATGGTGACAATAAGGTGTGTGTGGAAATTCTGACAGCAATCAAGCATTATCAAGGCTATGTAATTACAAGAGGCCCAAGAAGCTCACCTGGACCATAGGCATTTCAACTAGAATGCTCTTTATCAACACGATGGCCACCGACCATTTATCCGACAGTTTTTTTAAATTGCAAATTTGAGATCAGAATACCAAAAGACACATATAAAACCAATTTCGGCCTCAAAATCCATCAAATAAAAAAATCAAATATGGACACAAAACATGCTATATTTTGATTGGCCCAGGTTTTTAGATGGATAAACTTCCCTTGAACAAACTTCAATTGCCCTTAGTCCCTAATCATATCTGCCAAATTTCGGCCCGATCCCTTCAGCGGTTCTGGAGAAGTAGTTTTCGCTACAACTAGGTCAACCAAAATGGCCGCCGAACCATTTGACAAATCAAGTTCCCTTGAACAAACTTGGTTCAGCTCTTGCCCTAGATCATATTTTATGGGGTTTACTTCAATCCACCAAACGGTTTCGGGGATTTTTTGACATTTCCTAAAATGGGCCGAAATCTAAGATGGCCGATCGGCTTCGTTTGAACAAACTTGGATCCCTATGCCCTAAGGATACTTCGTGCCATATATAATTGAAATCAGCCCAGTGATTCTTGAGAAGTTGCTTAAAGAAAAAAGTTGACGGATGGATGGACGGACGGACGGATGCCGGATGGATGGACGGACAGTCGCCATGGCATAAGCTCACATGGCCATTCTTAAACCAATCCTTAAAGTTCTCATCTATTCATAAAAGAGATATATCCTAGCTAAATTTAGGACTATTTGTTACTTTATGGACACTAACTACCTTGGACTGGAGCCGCCATTTTAGATATATATTTGCGGGCGCCATTATTTCAGACTCTATTGTCTTCGCCAGTGGGCAATTGTTCGTATAAAACCATTCTCGTAATGCTAATGCTGGTCATTCCTTTCCTGGCTTACAAGGTGAGCATGTAGTAAGCATAGAATAGTACAATTTCCTATGGTGCAAATAAAAACAAATATATTTATAACAAGTTTACTGAATGCTGTTGCTGCCTATAGCAGCAACAGCTTGCCGTCAAATTGTTGTCAAAATAATCAGCTGATATTACAATTGCCACTAGGCACAGTTTTGATAATAAGTTGGCTGAAAATCGTTGAAGAAACAACTTTCAATCAAATTTTTCTCAAAATAATTAGCAGGGCAGTCAATGTTGCAAGACCTGTTCAAGATATTTCGAGCAACTTTATTGACAGCCATTTCTTACTCAGGCAGCAACAGCGTTGTCAAATTTTTCTCAGAATAATCAGCAGGCTTTCTTTTTTGTTAGCTAACAAATGCATACACAATAAGTTAGGCCTATATGAGATACGGAATCGAGACCCAGTCTCAGATATGCTAAAAAATTATGTTCATTTCATTGTCAATCAGGATGTAAGCATATTAATCTATTCACGGTAGGCATGTCAGATGCGATTGTGTACGTGCTGGTGGACTGCTTGATCGTTGTGAACATATTTCACTCTGAAATACGTATACGATATAGGCCTAACTAATTGTGTCCATAAGAAAGTCCGCTGATTATTCTGAGAAAAATTTGACAACGCTGTTGCTGCCATAGTCAGAAATGATTGTCAATACAGTTGCGCGAAATATCGTCAGCAAGTCTTGCAACGTTGACTACACTGCTGATTACTTTGAGAACAATTTGATTGAAAGTTGTGTCAATGATTTTCAGCCAAATTGTTATCAAATCTTTATCTAGTGTCAATTGAATTATCAGCTGATTATATTGACAACAATTTGACGGAACGTTGTCGCTGCTATAGGCAGCAACAGTTTTCAGTAAACTTGTTATAAATATATTTGTTGTCACTTGCACCATAGGAAATATACACAACTGCTATTGAACTATGCTATGCGCATCTACACGCTCACCTGGAAGCCAGCTGAAGAATAACTACCATTATAAGAATGGTTTTAAACGACCAATTACGTACTGGCGAAGACAATAGAGTTTGAAACAATGGCGCCAGCAAATATGTATCTAAAATGCCGGCTACAATTCTAGTTAGTTAGTGTCCATAAAGTAACAAATAGTCATAAATTTAACTAGGATATATATCTTTTAAGAATAGATGAGAACTTTAATGAAACATAATACCTGGGTAATTGTACGAAATGCCCAAGCCATGTGAACATGAGGAAAATGTAAAAGTATAGGCGTAGGTACAGGGGGGAGGGGGGCTAGCGCCCTCCTCTCCCATAGTGTATTTTTCCCATAGTACCTGCTAGGTTTTGGACCCATTCATAGTTTAGTCTCAACCACGCCCGCAAGTCAAAATATGTTCTCACACCGCTGAAAAATTCTATTTAACTATAAGGCAGACTTGATACATGTAAGAGAGACCCATAAGTTAATTTCTAGCTATTAATCGCCCATTTCTAGCTAAGCTCTGTCCATTTCTAGCTAAGCTCTACCCATTTCTAGCTAAGCACTGCCCATTTCTATCTAAGCTCTGCCCATTTCTATCTAAGCGCTGCCCATTTCTAACTATGCTCTGCCCATTTCTAGTTAAGCTCTGCCCATTTCTAGCTAAGCTCTGCCCATTTCTAGTTAAGCTCTGCCCATTTCTGGCTAAACTCTGCCCATTTCTAGCTAAGCTCTGCAAGTTTGAATTGATTTGAACACTGGATTCCCAGAATCTCAATTTCAAGGTAAAATGTTGAATATTTTGAAACTAATTTGACCAGGAACTATTGAGGCAATTTCAAAATATTCAATATAATGTTTATTAAAAAACCAATGCAGACACTTATTGTTAGACCGTTGTCACATGCCTACACGAGTCAATGGACCTTTCCAGTTTTAGCTATGACCCGCCAATCCACTAGCAAAGCTCCAACCACACTTCGCCGTGCTGGGATTGATCAATCCCTGAATGCCTTAACTATCAATTTCCTGAAAACTATACAGGTAAGCTGTTTAATATTTTGTAACTAATTTGACTGGGTGCTGTTGCTGCCTATTTCAAAATATTCAACAGAATATTTATTAAATAGTAAATACATACAATTCGTACAACAGGAAATTGACAGTTAAGGCATTCAGGGATTGATCAATCCCAACACGGCGAAGTGTTGGTGAAGCTTAGCTAGTGGATTGCATAGTCCGTTTCCAAATATGCGTTCGTGACATCCTTATCTATGTCATTTATGACATCATACTGACGTCATTCATTATGATGTCATTCTACATGTCATGTAGTTGATTATGAAATCAGATTGATAGATAGACACTGGAAATATCAATTGTGATGTCAGCTAACAAGCGACGTAATGGATGAATTCAGTTTTAGCTATACCCAGCCGATCCTTACTTATGCTCAACCCACACCTCGCTTATGTTGGGATCGATTGACCCCGAATGCCTTGACTATCAATTTCCAGAAAACTATACAGGTAAGCTGTTGAATATTTTGAAACTAATTTCACTGGGTGCTGTTGCTGCCTATATTAGTTTCAAAATATTCAACAGAATATTTATTAAATAGCAGACACAATTCGTCCAACAACGCTTAGTCCGTCATCAATTAACAGTTCGTGACAAACTTATCTACATCATTCATGACGTCATTGATTATGATGTCAACATACCCATCTCATATTTGATTATGACATCACATGATGGATGGCTAAACTGGAGACATCCATTGGATTATGATGTCAGATATATGAGTGACATCATTCAGTGATACTGGCAAATAGTATGTTGATGATAATTAGCGACTGGAATGACTAATTAAATAATTGAATAAGTAAATAAGGATACATATTATGCACCACCTATTCTTTTTCCCTCTTTTTTGGCATAAGCTGTTATGCAGTCATGCCAGAAATTGTTACACACAAATTATTTACCAACAGTAACAAGTTTTATAATTATGCCTGAAGAAGCACTGCTTAAGCTTCAAGCTACGTCACTCAGTATGATCGAATTTGTGTGATACAGTATGTTATTTACAACTTCAGAGATTACGCCAATGGCTGCCAATATTATAACTGAGACATAGATACTATTACACTATCACTGTAGTGTGCCATCTACATGCTGTTAAATCAAGTCAAATCTGCACACCCCTGTACCAGCTGACTTGGGTATGGTATCATGAAGACTGAAGAGTTGACAATGGCGACATTACTATTTACACTATAAGAACCTTTTCCCTACTGGAACCACCTGCTAACATGCATGATTAATCCCCATCACTATGAAGGGAACAAATTTTAATTTTCAAATTGAATTAAAAGATGAACTGGTGTTTATTTTTTGATAAATTTGTTGGAAGATGTTGCTGTCGTTAGACAGCAACATCGTCCACCAAAATTGTTGAAAAATGTACACCAGTTTCTTTGCTAGTGACACAGTAAAAGATATAATATTGACATCACTACACTATATGTGAAGTCGACGCGATTACTAAGCAAGATGTGAATGACAGATATGCATTTTCGAAATACACCAAAGCTGGCAGATTCTTTTTTTTTCCAATCATACATTGTGAAAGCATTGTGACGGTGAAAACATGTAGATATTAGTCTAAACAGAATACCCAACCATGGCCATGACTCAACAACAGGGATAATAAGAAATTACAAGGAAGTGATAGAACTCCTGTTAATGTGAATCATTGGAAGAACTAACTACTGTAGATCAAGTATTCATACAATAACTGTGCAAGGGGATTTGATACTAGGGCAGGGATAGAAATTACCATTTGCCTTGTTGCCAGGGGCAACCTGAATTTCAAAAGGGCAACTAAACCGTGGCTGTTGATGGTACACCGGGCAACCATGATATATACTGAGACAAATATCATACATGTTTACGATACCCAATGAATAACTGTTTTTGTGTTAATTGGTCTATTTATTGGTAACTGTTGGATGAGTAATCAGTGCTTAATGCTGTTTCTAAGTAATAGTGGCCTTCATAATTTACTTGTCAAACAATACTAATTTTCTTTGTCAGTTACCGTAACATATACGGGCAACATTAACTCATGGCTGGCAACCTTAAAATGTGAAATGGCATCACACATTGCCCTGGGCAACTAGATTTTCTTTAGATATTTCTAACCCTGTAGGGTATCCGAGACTTATTTGTCTGTTAAAGTTTATGGAGTGTAAAGATTTGCGGCTTTCACTATCACAAGAATAGGTAGTCAATAAACTAATTAGAAGTGAAGCTTTTCAAAGTGGCCCTTTAGAACATATGACATTTAGTGTCTATAGAATTATCCCACTCAGTATTGCAGCTATGAATTTTTGGAATATTGTGGATTTAAAGTTCACTCATGAAGACTATGAAAATCAAATTGTGAACAGCTTAATAGATAAATAGTATTGTTCTCTGATATATGTTAGGCTTGACAGGGTCATTGTGATTATTCAAACTTTAGGCCATGGTACAAACATGACTGCAAATAACAGCTATAGCAGATGTTTTGCGATTTCAGTGGAATCTGATTAGCATAAAGTGGCTGGAAAAGTATTATTCTTATCATTATTATTATTAATATTATTAATTATTATTATTAGTTGTAGTAGTCTCCAATTAAAACAGTTTTTTGTGTGTTTGTGTTTTGATGTTTCAGTCATACTTGTGAAGTGTATATAATAACATTTTCTACCTTATGGTCGTCACCTTATTTTTTTGGGCCAGAGTTAACAGATACGAGGTGTGATTAATGCAGGTACGTGCTCAGACTAGGAGCCTTTTGAAGGGATTTATGTAAGAATGGTGTGAGAACTGATTGTCTGGACAGCAGAGCAATCAAGGAGAGTATGTGAAAAGTGTGGCTGCTGTTGTCTCCTCTGAACCTATTTTCCCTACCTCGCATGCAACATTGAAAGAGACCAAGTTGCTGGTAGATTTCACACCTTTTGAGAATGAACCAACAAGAATTTTAATTTCTAACACAGTTGCAAATTGTTCTTGAAAACGGTGCAGTACTGCCTGACTTTATTGATATAGTCCAAATAATGTTGTTTCTAACTGGTGTTCAGAAAATGAACCTGTGGTTGTGATCAATAGAGATGTTAACAATACAATCCTAAACAATGATCTTGTTATTAATGATAACAATTGTTCTGCAGCTCTGTCAACATTGAATAATAAATCCGTGACACATTAATTAATCAGTTGCCAATTAAATCGCGTAGTCAGCTGAACAGTTCCATCAACTTTTTTACTGATGAGGACAATGACATCCATTTGGCTACCCAGTAACAAAACGTTCTGTTAGAGTGGTCAGTGAAATACATGATAATGTTGATGATAATAGCGCTTTACAGATTGAATTTCACTGCAACACAGAGATGTCCTAAGATACTACCATCGCTGCCAAGATACCATGGCATCTCCTAAGATACCATGGCTGCCACGAAACAAATTTTGGAAGTATCACCTGATTCTACACAGAATACAACATGTGAGGTGATCATTGAGTCATAATAAGGACGACACTAAAAAATTCCATTGTTGAAGCCAGGACATATCCATAAGATAGTAAGGATTTTGCTGAAGCTGCCCGTCTCCCAACAAAATTTCGACAAGGAAATTGTGATTATGTAAACTTGATGCCAGGGTACAATCATGACTGTGAAAATAACATCTATAGATACTTTACCATTGCAGTGGCATCTGTTTGGCATAAAGTGGCGCTAAAAGTATTATTCTTATCATTCTTCTTTTTATCATTCTTGTTCTTATCATTTATGCCAAGGTACAACCACGACTGTGCAAATAAGATCTATAGCAGATGCTTTACCATTGGCATCTGTTTATTATTAGTGGTATTTCTATCATTCTTATTATCATTCTTTTTTCTTTTTCTATGAAGTCGTACAAATTAGTAGACTCCAATTATAACAGCAGTGTTTTTGACATGTTTAAATTTTGATGTTTCAGTCGTACTTTGTGCACATTATTTTTGTTATTTGTTGCCGTTTCATTACATATTTTGACATTTTAACTTGTAGATATAGACTATGTTATATGTGTGAATAGGCGCCATTACAATCGCCGGCGTGTCACCTTAGTTGCTTGTTAGTTCAGTACCCGCCTGATTTACCCTTTTGTTCACAATGGTCAGGAGTGATTGATGCAGGTACATTCTCAGATTATGACCCTTTTGAAAAGAGTGTACGTAAGAATGGTGAGAGAACTGATTGTCTGGACGGCAAAGCAATCGAGGAGTATGTGAAAGGTGTGGCTGTTGTTGTCTCCCCTGAACATATTTTCGCTACCTCGCATACTACATTGAAGGAGTCCAAGTCGCTGGTAGATTTCACAACACTTTTCCGCTTGAGAATGAACCAACAAGAATTTTAATTTCTAATGCTCAACCTTTTTGACTGAATCGATTAATCAAACGTACATTTGAAACACCATTAGGGTGTAAATCCCACAAACTCAAACATGTAAAAAGCTTCAGAAGACAGTTGCAAATTGTTATTGAAAATGGTGCAGTACTATGTGACTTTATTGATATCATCTGTGACGTAAAACCTGTTTTATTATTTCTTCCAATAAAATAGTCTGTTTCGATTGGCACCATAAAAGGATATTTTCAGTGATTCTGTCCAAATAGTCTTGTTTCTAACTAGAATTCAGAAAATGATCCAGTGGTAGTGATCAATAGAGATGTTAACAATACAATCCTAAATAATGATCTTGTCGCTAATGATGACAATTGTCCTGCAGCTCTGTCAACATTGAATAATAAATCAATGACACATTCATTAATCAGACCGTTGTCAATTAAATCGCTGAAAAAAATCACCTAGCAGTGTCAAAGAATTCAGCTGACAATCACTTGGAATTTTTTAATTATGAGGATGATGACGTCCATTTGGCTGCCCAGTAACAAAAGTTCTGTTAGCGTGGTCAATGAAACAGATAATTATGATAATGTTGATGACAATAGTTCTTTACATGTTGAATTTCACTGTGCGAGAGAGATGTCCTAAGATACAACCATGACAGCCAAGATACCATGGCATGTCCTAAGATACCATCATGGCTGCCACGAAACAAATTTTGGAAGTGTCATCAGTTTCTACACTGATTACAACAAGTGAGGTGAATATTGATTCTGTATTGAGCGATAATATGGACATACCAAAATCCCTTTGATGAAGCCAGGACATGATCCATATAATACTGTGAGAATTTTTGCCGAAGCCGGAGAAATGCTGCCTGTCTCCCAAGAAAATTTATGGCCAAATTCTTTTAAGGGCAGCTCAGGTGGTGACGGCATGTCCATTTTATCAGAAATCTCTGATTTAGAAGATTCAATGGACATAACCCTATCGCTTGAAGATGTTACGTTTTTAATTGAAAGCCTAAAAGAGTAAAAAAATTCTCTGATAAGTGTCAGGATTATTTTTAGGTTAAAAAGACAATCGGGTATTGAAAAATTGTATTAACAAAATCATTACAAAGTTACAGTAGCTTTAAAAATTGAAAAGGCGTTCTATTTGTATTTTTTGTATTAACCCTTTCGTGATGAAATTTTCAAAAATAGTCTTCTCCTGGCTTGCAAATGGACATTCAATAAGCAAATATTAAAATTTTTCGAAGAAATTTAGTCATCAAAGGCGTAAACAGTATTTTTATAACAAATTTATCACCAACGTTACTGCATTTCACGATTTAAGATTATTCATAGTCATGATCACTCATTCATTTGCATAACTATATTACGAAGGGGTGTCCTGATGCTTCGAAATATTATTGCTTTCTTCAACAACAGCATTCAGAACTTTCAGCTGATGTAGTATTTTTACAACAAATCCACAATAGCAAGTCTGCACAAATCAAGAGACTTGGATCACAAGTATGAAGCTTATCAATGCTAGACAAACGGGTGATATTAGCGGATAAATCAGTCTCTTGCTGGAAAATGGCAATGAAATGCCAGAGAAATGAACAAATCGATCATGATGAGACGAAGAAGATTGTTCAGGGGAGAATACTCATGGTTGGTAAGCGAAGTTTGTCTACTGACTTAACATGGCTTATGGATGCTTGTTGGCATTGGTGTCACTGGCGAGGGGGCAAATTTGTAGAGGAAAAAAGGCGTATTTTTTCATGACATGCTTTCGGCCACTGGCAGGTCAGATGTAGAAGAAATATATCACAACAGCGTCAACAATATCATTCAAGCAAACATTTTTAAGGAAAAGGTTGATAAACATGAGGAGGCTTCTGGTGTATCCAGGTCTGACTTTTCTAGATTTATTAGGCTCTTAATTTGGTGTTAGGCACCCCTTAAAACTGTAAACATTACTACTACCGATGGGAAATATGTTATGGTTTGTCTGAAGTCTGATTCGGACATCTCAACTTTAATATGTGATGAAGAGCTAGGCATAAACTACACACGCATATGAGCGGGGTGATTATATTGGTCACGGTTTACACATGGAAACAGAGTGTGATGATTTACAGGGTGTATGAGCAATTTTATACAATATTATGTTTAATGGAAAGCCGGAAAAGGCTTTGGTAGTATGTAACGAAATCTCATGTTTTATTAGATATCATGGATATATTATACCATTTAACCCTTAAGAAAAGAAAAAATTTGAAATTTCTCAGAAAATCTAGTAGACGTGAACACAATAAAATGTATCAAGTAAAATATCAAGTTGTTTGGTAGGGGTTTGATCAAAACAGCTTGAAATGAATCTAAGACCAGCCAGCACTACGACGACGAGGCATAGTAAATTGACAATCATTTTTTCCCGTACAAGCGTTAAGTCACTGCTTGTGCAATTATTTTCAATGAATGAAAGGTCAACTTGTGTGGTTTGCAGGCCTTGAGAACCAGTGAGAATGGATAACTCGTGACATCGCAGAGAACCACTTAACTGACAGGCATCACAGTAGGTTCAATTCGAATATGCACACAGAGATGGTGTAGTGCGGGGGTTCCATGATTCTCAGGATGGCCTACAGCTTAATGTTTGTGAAGAAACGTCAACAATGACATGAGTGGGGTCTGTTACTAACTGTCATCACAACTGTCATGACAATTCACAGGTGCGAGGGTTGTCACATCAATTGAAGGAATTCCAACAAAGGCTTGCAGAATTACAGGTGCCTGAATAAAATTTTGGCGAGTAGCCCCGGGATAGGCATCCGTTCACCAGCACCATCTAAAAAAAACTGTGCAGGAATTTGCAACTGTTCTGGTACTAGTACAGACCAGCACCTTCATCACAGCAGAGTACAAACTAATGTAGCTAACATTAACATTAACTTGCCTGTAGTACCAGATTTTACATTGCAAAAATTGTATGATATCCAGTCTAAATCTACAAGAAGCAATAACTTCATCCATATGCATAATCCATCTAGTGCTTGGCGTTTTACTGGTGACAATAAGGTGTGTGTGGAAATTCTGACAGCAATCAAGCATTATCAAGGCTATGTAATTACAAGAGGCCCAAGAGGCTCACCTGGACCATAGGCATTTCAACTAGAATGCTCTTTATCAACATGATGGCCACCGACCATTTATCCGACAGTTTTTTAAATTGCAAATTTGAGATCAGAATACCCAAAGACACATATAAAACCAATTTCGGCCTCAAAATCCATCAAATAAAAAAATCAAATATGGACACAAAACATGCTATATTTTGATTGGCCCAGGTTTTTAGATGGATAAACTTCCCTTGAACAAACTTCAATGGCCCTTAGTCCCTAATCATATCCGCCAAATTTCGGCCCCATCCCTTCAGCGGTTCTGGAGAAGTCGTTTTCGCTACAACTAGGTCAACCAAGACGGCCACCAAACCATTTGACCAATCAAGTTCCCTTGAACAAACTTGGTTGAGCTCTTGCCCTAAATCATATTTCATCAGGTATGCATCAATCCCATAAGTGGCTTCGGAGAAGATTTTTACGACGTTTCTAAAAATCGGCCAAAATCCAAGATGGTCACCGGCCCAATTGGCTGATCAGCTTCGTTTGAACAAACTTGAATCTCTACACCCTAAGGATGCTTCCTGCCAAATATAATTGAAATCGGCCAGTTCTCCAGAAGAAAACATTTAAAACTTCTCATTGCTTTAGTATGGGAGCTTTTGGCGGGGAAAAGATTCAAGATGGCCGCCAAAGTATTTTTTTGACGGTTTCAAAAATTTCAAATCTGAGCTCAGAACACCCCGAAACAAATACAAAACCCATTTGGATCTCAAAACCATCAAATAAACAAATCCAATATAGCCGCCAAACATGCTATATTTTGATTGGCCCATGGTGGCCATGTTTTTTTATGGATCAAGTTCTCTTGAACAAACATTAATCGCCCTTAGGCCATAATCATATCTGCCACATTTCGGCCCGATCCCTTCTGGAGTTCTGGAGAAGTCATTTTCGCTATAACTAGGTCAACCAAGAAGGCCGCCGAACCATTTGACCAATCAAGTTCCCTTGAATAAACATGGCTCAGCACTTGCCCTAAATCATATTTCATGAGGTTTGCATCAATCCCCCCAAGCGGTTTCGGAGAAGATTTTTAGACGTTTCTAAAAATCGGCCAAAATCCAAGATGGCTGCCGGCCCAATTGGATGATCGGCTTTGTTTTTACAAACTTGAATCTCTATGCCGTAAGGATGCTTCCCTGCAAAATATAATTGAAATCGGACCAGAAGTTCACGAGAAGAAAACATTTTAAATTTCCAATTGCTTTAACATCGGAGCTTTTGGCGGGAAAATGATCCAAGATGGCTACCAAACCGTTTATCCGACAGTTTCGAAGATTGTAAATTCGTGATCAGAATACCGCAAAACACATACAAAACCAATTTAGCTGCTAAACACGCTATATTTTGATTGGCCCACGGTGGCCATGTTTTTTGACGGATCAACTTCTCTTGAACAAACTATAATGGCCCTTAGGCCCTAATCATATCTGCCAAATTTCGGCCCGATCCCTTCAGCGGTTCTGGAGAAGTCATTTTCGCTACAACTAGGTCAATCAAGATGGCCGCCGAACCATTTTACTAATAAAGTTCCCTTGAACAAACTTGGTTCAGCTCTTGCCCTAGATCATATTTCATGAGATTTGCATCAATCCCCTAAGCGGTTTCGGAGAAGATTTTTAAAGACGTTTCCTAAAATGGGCCTAAATCCAAGATGGCCGCCGGCCAAATTGGCTGATCGGGTTCATTTGAACAAACTTGGATCCCGATGCCCTAAGGATGCTTCATGCCAAATATAATTGAAATTGGCCCACTGGTTCTTGAGAAGAAGTCGTTTAAAGGAAAAGTTGACGGACGGTCACCACGACATAAGCTCGCTTGGCCTTTCAGGCCAGGTGAGCTAATAATGGGGGGTAATAAAATTATTTTGATCATAATTTGAATAAACTGACGAGTATAAGCTTTGTTGATGTCCATTTTCTAAAGATGTTGCTAAAAGCTGTTGCTGTCTTAGACCAAAGTAGCTTCCCGTAGCATCATTTCTAAAATAAACACCAATACATATACAACTGTATTTACTGTGAGCATGTTGGCCATTTATCAGGACAAATGTTCCATCTTGTAGCTCATTTTAAAGTATAGTAGAGCTATTTCCACAGCTAATCCCCCACAATCTGATTACCGTGGATTTCATTCTGTTATAATATGGAGAGCATGCATATTAAAATTCTGTTTCCTAACTTAAGATAGACACTAATTGCAACGAAAGATATTAATATGACTTTGATTTTCAAGCCTGAAGCAAATTCAGGGGAAATAATTTCAATTGATGTCAAAACAGGTATGGTTGTGAGGATGTGGAAAGATTGTTGCAGAAGAATATGATGTCAGAATTTTTGTCAGCATTCATGACATACAAGAAAGTCATGTGTGAGACCTACCCACAGGGAAGACAGGAACTTGATGCTTGTCTGCGGATAGCTGTGTTCATTATATTCCCAGTACCAATCTCTATACCATAGGACTTTCTCCGCTAAGGCAGAAGGCTAGTTGCAACAGCATGGTATAAAAATAGACTGTTCTATTAAAGACTTACGACATAATCCAGCCATTGCAGCAGGTTATGTTTTAACCTCCTGTCAATCATGTCATCAATATGATCATTCTGTAGAAATTTAATAGATCCAGATTTCTAATCAGTCTGCACAATGAAAAGATTCGATAATTCCATCTTATCCATACTACACATTTTCAGAGTGAAAGGTATAGTTAGTGAAAATGATAGAACAGTATTAAATGGAGAGATTATTTCTCATATATTTTTATGAACACTCAGGCGAAGTGCCTTCTCATAAAATGCATGAATGACGATATGCATTTTAATAATGTTAAAACATTTTACAAGTGACAGGCCGCTTAATGAAGGTTAGTTAGTATAGCGTACTACCTGACTGGATCTTAATAGTAAGATAAGGTTATGGGGTACAGAAGGCATGGGGATGAGGTGGAGTGGTTTAAAATAGGTCAGTTGGTGGATATCTCAATACGTGGTTGTACGTAAGTGCATGCATGCGTGTGTGCATGACAAAGAATTGGGGATTGATCTTTTCTTATTAATAGTTATTATGCCAAATTCATTATTACTGTTATTGCTTTTCATTATTATTACAGACTATGGTTATTATTCTAATCAACGCAAATAAGATGGATACGTCACTTGTTTGAGTTTTCATCTACTAAAATCTAGACTCCACATCCAGTCGAACCCGGAGATACAGGCCCACTGTAGCGATAGGCAAACTGAAAGATGATTTTTAGGGCGAGGAGCTTCCAAATAATTTGGAATGTAAAACACAGGACTGCCGTCACGGAAGGTACTTCATTTGAGTAAGGAAATTTCAATGGCAGCCATGGTTAATTTATTGACCTTTGCCACTACATGTTTGTTGGAATTGCAAGAATAGTCATTCCACATCTAGATGTCAAAATTTTGGAAAACCAGTACAGAGCACTCAGTTAGCAGACCTACCAAGTGTCCCGATTTTACCGAGACAGATCCTGGAAATAGATGAACAAATACGGTGTTCCGAATTTTGTATAAAAGTACAGAAAGCCCACTCTTTAAGGAATACAGTGTTCCGAATTTTGTATTTTGAGTACGGCTGGGCATAATTGTGGAGTTGTTTATATAATTTAAGCATAAATTTGACAGCTACGGTTAAAAATTAAATGCGCAATTGCAGAAGACACACACTCAATCGATCGCGTTAAGCCAATGTTTGACACTGTCGTAGCCAATCAGAATCCGCATTTTATAAATGTCACGTTCAAGCGATTTCTTCTATATAAGCCATATATGTATTTTGAATTGGTTCACGCGACAAAAATTCTAGTGCAATATCCAATCAAGTTGCGACGCTTATTTTCTCTTCTCAAATCGAACATTCTCGTACAATTTTGTGAGAGGTTACCGGTATGCGATTTCATGTACTGTAGGAGTGTCTCTGCGTCAACCGGGAACCAATCTTGATGTGCAAATTAGTTTGTGAATATGAACAACATTCACGTTGTTGTCTTGTAATACAATTTAGTTTCGCGCTCTTTGAAATAATCATGGCAAGTGCCTGTAAATCAGCTAAAATTAATTCAGAATAAGCCAAAAAACCGAAGAGACTGCAGAAATTTATTTCTTCCTACACGGAGCGATGGCCGGCACTAAAGCCATCTGATTGTGGACCGAATTATGCATATTGTAGCATGTGTGAAATGTCGTTCTCTGTATCTCATGAAGGCGCCAATGATTGTGCCACCCATGTGGAGGGTAACAGACATAAGAAGAATGCTCTTGCAAAAACTAATAACAAGGATATATCAACATTCTTTGTTAAACCAAAGGAGAATTTGAGTGATTTTGAACATTCTGTAACATCAGCAGAGCTATTATTTAGAAATTTCATTGTGGAACATAACATTTCAGTTGCTTCATCAGATCATGCTGGAAAACTGTTTAGCTGTATGTTTAGTGACTCTAAGATTGCATCCAAGTATCAGTGTGCTAGAACAAAAACATCCGTACTAATTTGACACATGGATAAAAAAACCAGTCAGACACTGTAGCAGAACAAATGCGGACAAATCTATTCTCTCTTGCTACTGATGGTAGCAATGATAGTCAGGACAAATTCTTCCCAATTGTTATAAGACACGTGTTGAGTGATGGTTTAATACACACTTCTTTATTAAGCTTACCAACTGTTGATGAATCTGCAACTGGAGAGAATATTTTCAAGGTTCTCAACAGTGAACTTAGTAGTAGAGCCATTCCTTGGAGGAACTGTGTATCGTTTGCATCAGATAATGCTTCTGTAATGACTGGCACTAAGAAAGGCACCATTGCCTTCATTCACAAAGAAGAGACAAATATTTATCTGTCCGCGTGCCCATGCCATTTGTTGCATTTGGCAGCAAAGAAAGGATCAGATTGCATCCCAGTAAATGTGGAAGAGATTCTAGTAGACATATATTATTACCTCGAACACAGCTCCAAATGCCAGGGTGAACTAAATGCCATTCAAGAGCTGTATAGCAAAGAGCATGTGCCAGCTAGGTGGTTGTCCTTATGGCAGTGCATTGATAGACTACTTCTACTGTGGAGACCACTGAGGGACTTTTTTGCCAAAGAATTTGCAGATAATAAGGAGAAAGACAAGAAACTGAAAGGTGAATGTCAGCCAGCAGACCGTAGACATCGAATTAATGCCTTTCTAAACTCGCATACAGCTCATCTCTATTGCCATTTCCTAACCTATGCTCTTGCTATCTTCAACAAGGCAAATCTGACTCTACAGTCTGAGAGTCCGCCTATTCACAGTACACAAAGGATTTGTCTGGATCTCTACAGAAACATACTGCTTAAGTTTTTGACGCCAAGTGCTTTCACAGGCAAACTGGTAACAGAGATTGATATTAATTTATCCTACTCACAGAAAGCAGTCGAGGGCATTGTGATCGGAGAAGGCACCAGTTTGAGCGGGAAAAAAAATGGACAGTGCTAAGATCGTGAAAATGTGTGCGAATGTCAAGAACTTCTACATGGCTGTATCTAAATACATGATCGCTAAGCTGCCAATGACTGATGAACTTTTGCGCCATGCGGAGGTGGTAGACCCAGATGTGAAGCAGAAAGAGTTTAGCACCTATAGATTCTTTTTAGAAAAGTATCCAGTTCTGATGCCAGATGGGATATCAGTAGACCAGCCAGAGGAAGAATTCTCTAACTTACAAATTGAGCCAGAGGAGACTATGTCATTGATCAAGGCAGAGAAGCGACTAGGCCAACAGTGGACAATGATTGCTGGTATTAAGGATGCTGCAGGTTGCTGTAAATATCAGAATCTTGCTTCTATTGCAAAAGATATTTTACTTATACCCCACAGCAATGCTGGGTGTGAGAGTTTTCTCTCATGTAAGGAAAATCAGAACAGATTTTAGGGCCTCCATGTCAAAGGAAACTGTTGAGGCTCTATGCATCCTCAAGATGAAAGATGGTTTGTGTTATGAGCACAAGTATTCCAGGGAGGAGACGAAGGCGGCTAAAGGCACTACAGCCAAGTTTCTGGCTCTACCGTAGTTCTATAAGACAAGACTAGTAAGCCGCTACAGCCAAGTTTCTGGCTCTACCGTAGTTCTATAACACAAGACTAGTATAGAATGTTTTCGACGTTGTAGGTAATGGACTGTTTGAATTTGTGAGTTTAGTTAGTTAGTTGTGCATTAATTTTATTCTTAACATTGGAGATATTTCTGAGTTTGTAAACTTGTTAGTTGTGCATTTACTCTGAAAACTTCAGATTTACCTGCCAGCATGTGATTCTCTACCCAGCCAGTGATTCTCTACCAGCTCATGCAAGTTACCTTGTAAAATTAAAGCAGTAAAACAGTGATTATTTATAGGCAAACCAGCCAAAATTTGCTTCTGCAGTCATCTTAGGAAATGCCAGTTTGCAAGCAAGGAGAATACTATCTATGAAGTTTTAACATTGGAATGACTGGCTTGATATGAGAGCCAGTCATTCCAGTGGTAAATTTTTTTAAATAGTCCTCCCATGCAGATGGACATTTACTAAGCAGCATCTTAAATTTTCTTGACCACTTGGTTACTATTTTTTAATACCTCAAAACTAAGTTAACTGCATATTGCTGGAATAATAACACCATACTGGGTCACAAACCGCCAAAACTGGCTCAACTGGTAAAAAAGTCACAACCGCCAAAAAAACCGGTCACAGGCCACCAAAACAGGTCAACCGGTAAAATGTTTGACCAGGCCGCCAAACCCCCAAAAAGTTCCAAATGGGGGAACCGCCAATCTGGTTCTTTTCTGCCCATATATAGTCAAGATCGACTCAATCCACAGGCTCGCCCAGGAAGGGTATAAAAGGGAAGAAAATTCCAGTCCAGATCATTCAGACTTTTGGTCTCACATCGAGACCAAGCGTCAGGCTTAACAACCTTCGACGAGTAGCTCATATAACTGACTACGTTGTTATCATCTAACTGCATATTGCTGCCGATTCAGGCAGCATGCGTGTCCTGTCCAGTTGAATTGGTTTCAAAATATTCAACAGCTTATCTGTATTTCATGGTGGATGGGATTGACAACTGAGGCTCCAGAGATGCCTGAGTAACTCAGTAACTGTGGAGTTTGTAGGTAAGCTTACAAGTAAACTGTTGGATATTTTAAGGCGACGACAACTTACAGCCAAATTAGTTTCAAAATCTTCAACAGTTTATCTGTATACTTTCCTCAAGATTCAGTTACTAATATTGATTATTAAAACATTGTTTTCTGGTGAAATGGGTGACCACTTAGTGAATTTTCCCAGTCAGCTGAAGGTCCAGATAAATCGCCAGAAATGCAGGAAAAGCCATCTAAGAGCATCTAGATGTCAAAATTTTCTGGGGGATGGCCCCCGGACCCCCTGTCTGGTTTGTCCCCATCCTGGACATTTGTCAGTCATCCTGGAAATAAATCTGCAAATTTATTAACAGGGGTTGGCAGGTCTGCATTAGTCAAATTGACTAGCCAGCATTACACAACCATCAGATATGCTATAGAACACAGCAACAGGGGAAGCTGTGCAGGCCACATCAACTCCAATAAACATAAAACATAGCCAGCTAAACAAGGCCTTTGTGAAAATTTACTTCAAGGCCGTACACATAGTTTTCACACAGAGCTATCAAATGATGCATTGGAAAGTCCTGGTAGTAACGTGACTTCTGTGTACGATAAGTCCATTATTTTGATCTAATACCTATGCAACAGCACATTGCAGTATATATACACTAGGTTTAAAAACTACGTAACATTGTTGCCTCATCATTCAGATGCATTGCCGGGGTAGGCAACCAATACACTGCACTATTTGGTAGATCAGGGAGCTGGCTGTATAGTTTGATGAGGAACAAAAGTTATTTATTTCTAGGATTAGGCACTGAGAGTGGTAATGTTACTAGCACTAACTACAGCACAATGACATGTCACGTTTTCTATTGGATCTAAGTAACATAAGAAAACGTGATCATGGGTATATTTTTAATTTATGGGTATATTTTTAATTTAGCAGTAAACTTTAAACAAAGTTGTGCAACATGTAATAGTGTCCAAGTATCCAGAGGATATTCAATGTTTTGTCAATAACATTTTGGTGATGTACATAAATTTTGAAAGATAACAATGACATTTATAGTCATTCACAGAACTTTTCCGTAGCACTATAAAACTGTATGAGGTGTCAAAAACATGCTTGTGTGTTTATTTGTGACCAATGTGAAAGCTGCACTGTCAACTTTTTAAGCTCCACAGCTGTAGGACTGCCCGAGTGCCTGTGCTTCGGCAGCAACCAGTCAAAATGTTGATCTTTGACCCATACTAAATGCAGTGTCGTGAATAGGCTTGATTTGCCCAGGGTGGATTATTGTACATGTTATTACAATAGTAAATCTGACTTTTATATTCCTTTAGTGAATACTCCTCGCATGTGATACTAAGACCGTAACCATCTAATGGTCTATTTTTGTGAAGAAAATTTCATTATCTGCCCTATGGAATGTCCAGTTACAGGCCAAGAAAATACAATTTGGTTAAATTTATCAATGGAATGACTGGCTCGTTTATCGAGCCAGTCATTCCAGTGGTAAATTTTCAAAAATTGTATTCTCTTGACCTGTAAATGGACATTCCACAAAAACATTACAGAGGCCGGCTTGACCATTAAAGGGTTAAAAGATTCAAAAGGAGCAGCCAGTTGGAGTGATAATTTTCCCCAGAGTGAAAAACTCAAATCGCCTTTCCTCTCTTACAGAAACTACTGTTGTAGGGACAGCGGAAGTCCAATTCAAAACTTGCCATTCTCCATTTCACAAGATTGATTGGGCACAAAAAATATGGACACAATATACGACAATCAATCAAATAACTTTACATGGCAGGAAGTTGAATACCACAACCACTAATTTGTCACCTACAGAAGTACGGTACTCTATCAAAGAATATGTAGTTCAATGCATGGAAATGGTCTACCATAGGGCCTAAACATGGTAGCTTCTTAAGACTGGTGATTTAACGTAAACCACCATCCTTCGGCCCCAAAATGTATTCCTTTCAGCATGTGTCATGGATTAACCCTTACCTCTCTGATGTCAATAATCTATCTTTTATTGTGTTAATATCAAAGAAACTGGTGTACATTTTTCAATAATTTTGGTACAAGATGTTGCTGTCTATGACAGCACCATCTCCCACCAAATTTGTTGAAAAATGAACACCAATTCATCTTTTAATTTAATTTGAAGATTTAAAATTTTAACACCAGAGTGGTAAGCGATGAGATCAAATGACAATAGTAAGCACTATTAGTGATTCTTAATGTGGTTATTAAGAGGATTTTACTGTTTGCTTAGCACCTTCTCTATCTTCTTCTCCATCCTTCATCTTTGCAGTGCAGATTTCATCGATGTCCTTTTTCCGATGTCTTGAATACCAGATTTTTATACTGTTATCGTCGCTAACTGACACCATCATTTCTGGGTCACATGGGTTGAAAGCGACTGCGTTGACGACATCAGAATGTGGCAATTTTGAGAGACACTTGTGATAATGACGATCCCACACATAAGCTTGTTTGTTTTCAGCACCACTGAAACATAGCAACAGCAAATATATAAACTGAAGCCAGCAGAAGACGGCATATCCACCCTCCCACCCCTCCCCGCGAATCCATACATTTCAGAAAACACACATCAAGAGTTGACATAATGTTGATTGAAAAGGACAATATTTTAGAAAAACTAATCAATGAAAAATGAAATCCTGATAGTGCATCTGCCCGTAATATATTGCACATGCACATCTGGACATGATACTAATAAAGTGCAAAAAATTTCACGTCAATCTATTGGGAACTAGGAGTTGCGTGACAAGAAATGATTATCAGAGATGGATGGACAGATAGATGGACATACATTCTGGACTGACAGGTAGACATACACGAGTACGGATAGCAAATGCACATCTTCAGGTGCAGGTGGTAATGATAACTCTTACCTAGTTTCAAAATAATGGCAGATAAAATGAATATTAACATATTCTACATTTTTCATACAACCAATACGTTCTACTAGGACACTGAAGAAATGACTTTCCAATAGATGAGGTAGGTTTGAAGCCGTGAGATAAGCAAGTCACGCTAATGGAGTCTGTGCTGTACTGTTCCGTATGACTAATGGATATGCTGAACAAAATGCATTAATGGGTTTGTGGACTCCATAGTTCAGCACAATACCATGAACCTGTTTTTATTCGATCCATACCACAAAGATAACACTATTTGCCATCAGGAAAACTTGCCCTATTGGGTCGATCCCCCACACACAATAAAACCTTTTGGCATTACTGTTGTAGAGCTCCCACGCGATCCCGCAATAGAGCCAACCATAAGGCTCCTTGAAGGAACGTGAATCTTAATGGACAAAATCAGCATCAATCATGCTAACTATCAGCACTACAAGTCCCATTCTTAAATATTTAAACCTGCCACCTGATTTCTGAGTATGACCCAGTATATAACGCAGAAACCTCTCCAATTCGGCCAAATAGGTTAACCAATTTCTAGCTATGCATGCTCACTTCTACCTAAGCTACACTAAATTTTGACGTGTTATAATCGATTTGAAACTGAAACCTGAATTCCAAGAAATGAGAATCTCAACTCGCTCGAAAACTCGTTTCAGAGAGGGTCAACTATATCTGATTTACCTCGCAATGTACTCATTCGTGGCATCCATAAACAGGAAAAAACACTCATCATTTGGAGTATAAGCTCCGTGGCCTCGATAAATCAGACCAGTTTTAGTCGTATTGTAGATATGGGACTGTCTTGTGGGGAGGTCATGACCCCGCTGGACATCTTATATGTACGAGGAGTAAGCCCGAGCACGATTCATGTTTGAATACCAGGTGAGCTACTAAGAGACTATGTCACGGGGTATAATTAGATGCACTGATCATCGTCTATAGCGTCTTAGTATTAGGATATATATATTATAGCACTGGATAACTGGCACCGTCCATAGCGTCTTTGTAAGGGGAATGTATACGTTATCAGCGCTGGATAATTGGCAGAGTGGGTGGCACCAGGCTGGAATCTGTATTCTCACGAAAGCTTGAGAAGATAAGCCGAAAAGTAATCAGTCAGGCTAAGAGGAATGGTAACTTGTTTACCGATAACTTTAGCATCCTACAAGCGAACAAGCGGTCGACTGTCGACTGGTAGGCAATGGTAGGCGTAAGGTACACAAATCGGAACTTGCTACCAAACAAGCATCCGTCATTCTGACATGGGAGATACACAAATCGAAACTTGCTATCAAACAAGCATCCGTCATTCTAGCGCTAGGTACACAAATCGGAACTTGCTATCAAACAACCATCCGTCATTCTGTCATGTGAAGCAGCTGGAAATTCTAAAATAAAGTTAGGGGAACGACAGATCCCATTACTCAAGAACCAGCCAAACCGCAAGTGCTAGGAAGAAAGCATCCTCCCGGGGAGGGAGGGTCTGGGTTTTGATTGATCAAAATGATGTCATAATCCAATGAGAATCAGAGCAGCCTCCGGCGGTGCGAAACCAAGATGGAGGGAGCATAGGAACTGAAGTAGTATAAAAGGGGGACGTTAACTTTTAATTGAGAGTCCGGTCCGCCTCGCACCTCGTATAAAATTCTTGCTGAAGGTATTTTCAGTAGGCAAGAGTTAATTGAATAGCATATCAGATCAGAGCGACTGAGAGTAATGCTAGTCAGTTAGGGAAACGTTGAATTGAATTCTTAAATCGTTGCAAGTAGGAAAACTGAATCAAATAAATAAGTTTATTGTAGCTTCTGTTGTGACAGTATAAGTCACTTTTGCTCAAAGTATATCATAGTATAGTTAGAGTTAAGAGAATAAAGCCATCACCTTGATACTTTACCTCAAGGCACGAGTTCGTGTTTTCTATAGCGTTACTCTGGCATCTACGGAAGACCACCGTAGCTTACCATTATCTTCGATTAGAATAGTCAGATCAGGCCCGGATACAGACAGAAATATCGTTACCTTCATCTACAAACGAGGCGAGCTGGTATCCATCACTTTCGTCGTCGGTAAGACCGGTTGTCGCAGCAACTACACATACAGGCCTTACCGAAATCGAAGTGATCACAATTAAATAGAATCCGAAGACATCAGAAATCTTCAATATGTACAAGATCTATGGTGTGATGGTTAATCTCTGGGGCATATAGGTAAGCTGATGAATATTTTAGGGGAGGGGGGGGAAGGGGCTGTTACTGCCTATGGCAGCTCATGGAGCAAAAATCCCAGTCAAATTTGTTTCAAAATATTCAACAGAATGTTTATTAAACTGTAAATTCTACAAAGACATACAATTCATACAGTTTTTGTGATGGAGCTACAGTATTTGATTGTGACATCAGCAAACAAATGATGTATTTGATTATGACAACAGATACTTGATACACATAAAATCTCCATTCTTCACTCGCTCGAAAACTCGTTTCAGAGAGGGTCAACTATATCTGATTTACCTCGCAATGTACTCATTCGTGGCATCCATAAACAGGAAAAAACACTCATCGTTTGGAGTATAAGCTCGGTGGCCTCGATAAATGACACCAGTTTTAGTCATATGTACAAGATCTATGGTGTGAAGGTCAATCTCTTGGGCTATAGGCGGAGGCTCCAGTGCATGTGATATGATGTAGCCTTGTGGCCATGCCCGGACATTTACAAACAGCAGCCTGCAAAATAGGAAAACACATACTGAACCGAGCTATTTAGCCATTTATTGGTAAAAAATTGCCAACATTGGTCAAGGAATTAGACAAGAAGTCTCACAGTGAAATTCCATTTGAAGGATTCTTGAAATCTTACCAACTAAACTTTCAATAATATTATTCTCTTACCCCGAAAGGGACGTTTCTCATAAAATTCAGAATAACAAGATTAAGTACAACATGCATTACCAGCCAATCACAGACCACCTAGAGATAGTTGTCAGCAAATGACATGTGCCATAGTTCGACTTTCATTCAGCAATGATGGACAGGTCCAGCCAACGCGCGCGCGCATGCACGCACGCACACACGCACGCACGCACGCACACACACATGTATGAACCCTTGGGCACGCACATGCACGTGACACACACATGGCTGGTTGCCTTGAAATGTTATTAACATTTGGCTAAATTAAAATCCTCCAACTATATATTTGAGTGAAAATTGCTACCACTTAGAACTTCTTGGGCAGACAAATGACAGATGATGTCTTAGATGTATGGCAGCAACAGAGGCCAACATTCCATTTTAAGCCTTTATAAACATAAATACCTATATTCTGTAAAGCATGCTAGTTCCTGGTTTGCCATGCCTGTCTCTTGACTTGGTTGAACTCCATAGGCATATTTTCCTGCCATGATGGGGAAACATGGGCAACCACAGAAAACATGGCACTAGAACTTCTTGCCTAACTGGATGAACACCCTTAGTCTAACAAAAACCGATGTCCCTAAAGTTCAGAGCTATGTATGAAGGGCAATCATTTTACCACAATAAGAAGACATTTTATTGACGAAACTAGAAACGAACATATTTGTATCAGCTATAGTGAGAGCAGTACAATGACTTGCCCTATTAAGCAAGAGTTGTACTTGCTGAGAGAACTACATGGTGGAGGTTGATATTTTACTCTATTCACCACAAAAAGAGAAAGAAATAAGCAAAGTCAAATATCTATACAGCTGGATAGATTATCATCATCATCAACTGAACATTTGAAGCCTTTGCACTCAACTCACTAGACGCATAATAATATTCCATATAATATATTTGGAAATTAAATTTATAACAAAAATTGGTTTATCAGTTCAACCTCATCCAGCGAAAGACAGAAGACAGATTTGTGGTGTATTACACGGGTCTCAAGTCAGATAACTGGTGAATATAGATAGATGTTGTTGAACCATAATGTTAAATGGGGGAAATAAATAAAATGATTATATACCTTGATTTGTAGGAAATCTATTTTTGATCCCATGTGATGACCACAAGGTAACACATGAACCATCAGAACTGCTTACCTAAAAGTGGTCTTCTAATGCATGGAATAAACTGATCACCTAAGTGGTCTTCTAATGCATGGAATAAAATTTTTACTAACCGTTTAAAATGGTCAAGAAGAAAGATGTCTGCTTATTGAATGACCATCATCTGTATGCTAACAATCCATTTTTGAAATTATACCTCAGTATTGACTGGCTTGGTTACCACTTCAAGTAAATTAAACTATATCGACTACGTCTAAACTCAATGAAATATGGGGGAAAATCGATTAAATTATGATGGAGCCTAGATGCAATGATGGCAGACATCAAATCTGTAGTTTTATTTAGATTAAATAAGTCCTTTATGAATTAACATTTACCTAATTCTTGATACGCTGAACATCATTTGGATCACTATGTTGAAATCCTCAGCTCGCTATGGGCAAAAATACTCTTCTCTTGGAATGCAAATCAACATTCCTCAAGACCACTGTAGAAGCCACTTTTGGCTGGGTTAACCATTACCGTTAAACATTTGGACAGTTTTGCACAGAAATTTACTATGCGTGTAATACATGTCTGGTTTTAACAGATTTTTAGCGCTACCCCACAAGAAACAGTAAGAGCAAAATATCATTCTCCTGAAATTCTGTTCAGGTGATTGAGGTGCAATTAATTATTTAGATCTCCACATATTTCAAGGCCTAAAGCATTAAATCGTCATATTCTTATTAACAATATCTAATGTGTTAAAATATTTTACATCATACCTATGATCTGGTGACAAAGACATGCCAATAATGTGACCATCGAACTCAAACACATAATCAGTATTGTCAAACACCTCATGGTCCAGACTATGACAATTCTCAGCAACGGTAGGAAGAGAATCAAGCATCTTTAGCCGCTTTATCCCCACTTCATGAGGAACATATGTCTTTGACCCACGCTCAAATATTAAATATTTATCACAATGCTTACGGAATCTCGATTTCGGATTATTAATTGGCAATACATCATTTTTATTGGATGATGGATTTGATGATTTCAATATTGCACAAAGATTACATGTAGATTCATATATCACACTGGAAGAAGACAAAGTTTCACCATTAACAGTATCCATGTAAGAGTCATCAGTTTGAGAATGGCAAAGATGAATTGGCTTCGATGTAACATTATCTACATCATTAGCATCACAAGGTTTTCTCTTATTAGTGTTGTTAAGCAGTACTGAACTACTGCTCAGATTCTCCTCAGTATTGATGCGTCTAGTTAGCCTACATTCTTCATCATTGCAGACATCTCCAGCATGTAATGAATGTTCTGATTCACTTGTGGTGGTATTACTATGACGACTGGCATGGTTATCCTGGTCAATCTCACCATCGTGATCCATACAATGGTCACCAACTCTCAGATTACATGACACATCATCTTTATAACACATCTTACTTCTATCCAATAAATCTGTCATATCATTGCATCCAATATCTCTCTTGTTACTCTGACATCTACAACAACAGCCACGATGATCATTCTCACTGTCATTATTACAAACATTCTCTCCAGGACAATCAGTCTCATTATCTTTCATGAAGATAGTTGTAGCAGTATTGCCAGATTTTTTAGCTTTACATACAATGCTTAATTGATCATTACTGCCTCGCAAATCACTCTCAGAATGAAGACATTCAGCAGAGTTGCCATACTGACTATTTTCATCATCCAGGCAATTAGCAATCATGATGTTGCGGATAGTGCTACCGTTCACGTTGTGGAATGTAAGCAAACGCATGACGACTGAGTCATGCTCAGACTCAATGCCTTGTGATGCCTGAAATACAGAGAAAAGTATGTTGGTCCATTAAGAAATGTTACTGGCTTGGGCCTGCATGTATTTAGCAATGGGCTAATAACCTAGTTCACCTACTTTGAATAACTAGATGGACTGGGTTCCGCATATTAAAAATATTGATCACATTTTCTATTTAGGTACCTTGAACATATGCAGCAGAGAATTCCTTCTACTCTCTTTTCCATACATACTAATCTACCACATTTAATCGTTTAGCTGAAATCGACGGATCTGATCTGTCACTCAATTATCAGACAAGACAGCCATTTGTTATATGATGTCACACTCAAAAGACGTAAGCCTATCAAAGGCATCATGCAAGTAGAAACAGTGCACCAATAGGCCTCTGAATTGTATGTATTGTGTGAATTTACAATTTCATAAACATTCCATGGACTATTCGGAAACTAATTCGACTGGCAGCAACAGCTCCTATGCAGATTAATTTCAAAACATTCAATAGCTTACCTGTATCTCTATTTATGGTTTAAAGTGCGATTGACATGTGTGAACAAAGTGGGTGGAGCTTAGGTAGAAATGGTTGGGCTATAGCTAGGAATAGATCCCTCTTTTTGGCCACATGTATGAGGAAAGAAGAAATGTTCAAATCCCTCTGCCATATCTTAGCTATATGTTGTCTAATAATTGATCAAATTAGATTTTAACACAATAAGTTCATATGCACTGTAGGTCTTATGTAGGCTCTTTGTCAGAGACAGTACAGATAAAAAATAACTTAACATCGCTACAAAATAAAATAAAATGTACTGTTGAATATTTTGAACATAATGGATGAATCCAGTCTTAGCTATGTCTCGCCCATCTCTAGCTAAGATTCACCCACAATTTGCCTGTGTTGGGATCAATCAATCCCTGCACTCTCTGAATCTCAATTTCCATAAACTATACAGGTAAGATGTTGAATGTTTTGAAGTTAATTTGACTGGGTGCCGTTGCTTCCTATGGCATGTTTATTAAATAAAAGAATAATAACAACATACTGGGCATGTCCGCCCGTGGTGGGCGTGTTGGTCCAGGGAAAGGGCGTCCCATATCCTGCCCGGTTTGTGCCTATAGGCTCCATTGGGTGAATTCCAGTCCAGATCATTCAGACTTTTGGTCTCACATCGAGACCAAGCGTCAGGCTTAACAAACTTCGACGAGTAGCTCATATAACTGACTACATTGTTTTCATCTTTCATGTTTATTAAATAGTACAGACATACAATTCGTACAACCTGACAGACTATTACGTGTTTAAGACAGACTAAATCAAGTCATTCGCTATGTAATTGATTAGGACATCAGCCTACATGTCACGTACTTGATTATAACGTCATATAATTCATGGATAACCAAAAAAGCATCCGCTTTTGTTTCTACGACAATTCTTAATACTTACCAGATGTACTATTATGATAATGTCTATTATCTAGTCTAGCTCAAAATAAACAATTAAAACGCCGCACTCTCCTGGTCCTGCCCATACTGTGTCCGGGAATACCATAGCCGCAGGTACCGAGTCAATTCCCAATCACACTCAGATTCGTCTTATGTTTGCCTTGGCAAACTGCGAAAGCAGCTCAGCCTCACCTCAGCGGGGCGGCTGAGGGAGGGCCATAGTACATCTGGTAAGTATTAAGAATTCTCGTAGAAACAAAAGCGGATGCTTTTTTGATTCTACTTAGAATAATACTTACCAGATGTACTATTATGATAAACTCCGGATTTCGACAGCCAGAAAATGCCGGTGGGAGGAGGTGAGGCTCGAACCAGCATTCAACTACCATCCAACAGAGAAGGTTGTGAAGAGACTAGAACCCTGGCATACGCTTGGGTTCTGCTATCTGACTCATAGAGTGCTAAACTTCCATGGTCTAGACCGCGTTCCCCCCCCTCTTTTGTCCGCACAAAATTCAGAGGGCTGTCACTGGGGATGCAACACCCACCAGACCCGTGTCAGCCCAAAGTCTCAGCTAGGGCAGTCCAGTAGAGTGCAAAGAAGCTACTACAACTTCTAACTTTGAAAAAATATCAGTATATCGACTAGATTTTCAAATTGGAATGAGTCTAATGTCTGGTTGATAGGATAAGAATACTCTTGTACCAGACTATTTACCTAAGCAGTCTGGTATTTCGACTGTAAGTAAACATATTTATAGTCACTTAATTAATGTAAACACTCACCATTTTGAGTGCTTGATCTTTTCTTGATCATCACAGGAGCTCGGCCCAATCCACGGTCGTACTCAGTCATGTGCATAGCGTCTGTTCAGTGTAGGCGGAAGACTTTAGTGATGTGTGCGAAGTAGTGGTCGGAGTGGCTTAGTTTAGATTCGAGAGATTGGCGACGGCTACCGGATTAAGCGCGCTGGAGATGTCGCGAAGGTAGAAATCAGTGAATGACGACTTGGCATGCCATTGTGCTACAGACATCACCTCCTCTAATGAGACACCCTTATAAAGGGCCGATGATGCTGCTAGTGCTCGGACCTGATGGGCATTCGCACGATCAATCTGCTTTCCTGTAGCGATTTTGTGCGACATCTTAATAGCGTCAACTATCCAACGAGAAATAGTATCTTTCGAGGCACGTAAATGGGGAGCTTTGAGACATAACCACAGAGATTTCGGGTCATCTCTCCACTCATTAGTACGTTTCTTATACAATTTAAGACATCTGACAGGAGGACACCAAACAGAAGAGTTTGGGTCATGTCTAGTTAAACTTGGCAAATTGATCGGCTGTCCTGGATATTTAAGTGACTGATTCTTTGCCAGGAAACAAAGACGTGGAAGTAGTCTTAAACCTTCACCCGTGACGACAAAACGGTCTTGTTCGGCAGAAAGCGCATGAATTTTGCTTCTCCTTCTCGCCGACGCTGCTGCAACCAAGAAAACTGATTTATTAGTTAACAGTTTAATATCAATAGATCTAATCTGTTCAAAAGGAGCCTGTCCTAAAACCTGTAGAACAAGATATAGATTCCAAGATGGGATAGGAATTGGCTGTCTAGGTCGCAGATTGCTCATTCCTTTGATAACTTCATTCAAGGTGTCATTCTCCACTCCTCCAATAGTGAGACTGGGAATGACTGAAGCTAATGCAGACTTATATGCTGCTAGGGTAGAAGGTACAAGTTTGTCAACTTCGTATAAATGACAGATAAAATCTGCTACGTGTTGAACAGATGCAGAAAAGGGATCAATATCTCCTCTCTCACACCACTGTGCAAATTTGTTGATTCTATAATTATATGTCTTTGTGGTTGAAACTCTTCTGGCTGAAGCAACAAACTTCGCTGCTTGCTCAGAAAAGCCACCCTCAATTGCACGCTGCTTGACAACATCCATGCAGTCAATCTGAACATTTCTGGTCTGTCGTGAGAGATTAGATCTCTTGCGTCTGGAAGAGAGATTGGATTGCAGACCAGAAGCAGCAGATCCGTAAACCATGATCGGCCTGGCCAATACGGGGCGATCAGTAGTACTTGGCACATCCCCTCTCTTATCTTTGCCAGAACTTTCGGGATGAGAATTGTTGGAGGGTACGCATACGCGTACATTCCCTCCCAACTTATCGCCAGTGCGTCTACTGCTAAGGCTAGCGTGTCCGGGATCGGTGACACGTAGGTGACCATCTTTGCGTTTTGATTCATTGCAAACAGGTCGACATTTGGCTTGCCCCATTGTTTGAATAGAACCTCCGCTACCGATTGGTTGAGCTGCCATTCCGTCGGACGACAAACCGTCCTTCGACTGAGAGCATCCGCTAGGATGTTCAATCTTCCTGGAATGTGTGCTGCCCGAAGAATAACATTCCTCTCTTGGCACCACAGCAGAAGGTTCCAAACCCTCATACACAACTCTGGTGATCTCGTCCCACCCTGGCGGTTCAAATAAGACACCACTGTTGAGTTGTCTGTCCTTATTAGGACAACTTTGTCTTGAATTAGACTCTCGAACTTTCGAAGTGCAAATACCACCGCTAATAGTTCGAGCACATTGATATGTTTCTGCGCATTGGTCCGATCCCATTCCCCTGACACTGACTGATTGTCGAATACCGCTCCCCAACCCGTCAACGATGCATCCATGAAGATGGACATCTGAGGTTGAGGGGGTTGTAGAGGAACACCTCGCAGGAGATTCTGTTCCGATAACCACCACTGAAGGTGGAATATCAATGGTTCTTTTACTGGTATCTTCAGAGATAACGGATCCGTTTTCTGAGACCAGAATGACATTAGATACATCTGAATTGGCCTGCGCCTGAGTGCCGCATATGGAACCACCTTCTCTAAAGATACTAGTAACCCCAGTATCCTGAGAAACTGGCGCGCCGTCAGATAGGCTCCTAGAGAAACCGACTCCAAAACTGCAATCAGGCTTTTGACTCTGCTCTCCGCCGGAAAAGCTACGCCGTCCCTGAGATTGAAAAAGATTCCCAGATAAACAAACTCCTGGGATGGAGTCAGTTCTGATTTCTCTAGATTCACAATCCACCATAGATCCTTTAATAAGGCTAGGACTACCTGCAGATTGCTGCGCAGAGTGACTGGATTCCCCGCCTTTAGCAGCCAGTCGTCTATGTACGTGTGAACAGCTATGTTTCTCCTGCGAAGTAAAGAAGTCATGGCGAGAACCACCTTGGTGAAGACCCTCGGAGCTGTGGTCAGGCCGAACGGGAGAGCATTGAATTCCCAAACATTGTCTTGGAATGCAAAACGAAGGTACTTCTGAAAAGGAATTGACATTGGGATATGAAAATATGCATCCTTCAGATCTATCGACACTCCCCACATGCCTTTCCTCAGCCCTGTCATTACCGCTGCTACCGTCTCCATCTGAAATTTGGGAGAAAGAATAAATTTGTTCAACGGTTTGAGATTGAGAATTGGTCTCCATCCTCCGGTACGCTTCGGAACGAGGAACATGATCGAATAGAAGCCCAGTGAAGACTGATCTTTGACTAGATGAATCGCCTTCTTCTGACGAAGAGATTCTATTTCTGACCGAATGGCGTCTAGACGATCTGATTCCCTTGGAACAGGAGTCCATATTGGAGTCGAGGTTAACGGAACTAACGATTGATGGATGAGCCAGTCCGGATCGTAGCCGTTTCTTATCCACTGACAAACTAAACAGTCGCGCACGACCGGTTCCCATTGGCTTAAGAATAACTGAAGTCTGCCTCCGACGGAAGGAATCTGCACACAGCTGTCGGTCATTATTGGCCGATAAGACGCTAAATCGCTTGGGTGAAGATTCTCGACTCCATTCGCCTCCAAAGCCACCGGTACTGGTTCCGCCGGAAACCCGTCAGGAACGAGCCCCACAGCCACCCCTCGGTTTCTTGTAGTACGACGGTCCGGAACCGCCGCCACGGCTATCCTTACGGTAGCCGCCGCGGCCCGAACCGCCACCCTTCCAGTCTTCCTCATACGGCCTCTTATTAGAGGACTTGTATGAGGATGAATGGCCAGGTCCTTGTGATCCGGATGGCCTATGGGCATCACGGCCAGAAGGACGGAAGGGCGATCTAGGACGCTGACATTGCTGCTCCTCGCGATGTTGCCTGTAGGACTGCTGCGGCTGTGTCCTCTTAGTCGACTTCCACGACTTGCCAACTACCTCCTGCTCTGCAACCATTGAAGCGACCTTGGAGAGAGCTTGTCGTGCCGAGCCGCCGAACAAGCCTGGACCTATGAAAGGCGCAGAAGACAATGCAGCCCTCATCTCTGGTTCTGGTTCTACACAATCGAGAACCATTCTCCGCCACTCTGCCAATGTCCTAGTGATCACCCTGGCCAGGCAATCCTGAGACAGGCGCATGGTGTCCCGAACAACGCCGGGAGCAGCCTCTGGCACCTGTCCACTATCCGCCGTGCAGTCCAGCATACCCTGCAGGACGGTACACCCGTGCGACGGCGCAGCCATGGCTGCCCTCGCCGCATCCTCAATGAGCGTGAGCTCATTGAACGGGTCTTTGTTGGTCTGGGAAACCAAAGGACGCGACCGCCCCTTAGCCTTCCCAGCCAACAGCCTATTCAGAGCCTCTCGTTCCGCAACGGAAAGCCGTGGAACACGGGCGTACTGATAATAGGCCAGCTCCGGAAAACGGACCCTACTCCTTATCCCCTTCGGGGCCTTTGGCAATGCATAGTCTGGCTGAACCAGACGGTATGCCGCAACTTCCAGCATGTCGGAAGTCTGCGTGTCCAACGGGAGTGTCGGCATGGCAGAAGAGCCACTTGACAGAGCGCTAGCCGTTCGCCCTGACATCCGCTCCATCGCCGGATCGCGCTGAGATCCCAGATCAGATGCCAACCCGAGACGATTGGTCATCCATCCGAGGACCTGCACCCATTCAGCTTCGGTGCAGAAAACGGACTCGTCCATCAACAAACTCCCGTTTTCATCCTCCCTCTCTCCCTTAGATGAGAGGGCCACCGACGATCCATGCTGAGCGCTATGAGACACGTCTCTGCCAAGACAGAGCGCATCCATAGCGCGACTACCAGCGGCACCGGTGTCTAACGAATCGCCAGACCCGGATTCTCCGCAGTCCATCGGCTCCAGCATGGGAGTCGGGACCACGACCGCTTTACCTATGGCAGGCGACGGCATTCCGATAGGAGCCGCACCTAATGCCGCCGGGATACCAGCAGGAACCGCAAAACACGGCTCTGCTGACCCCTCCGGTTGCACAAATAGCGGATGGAAAATGCCCGACGGAACGTCGACATCACCGTCCGCCTGGCAAACCCGTACTAATCCCGAGAGCGACCCCTGGGACGTACCGGGCATTGACGTTTTAGAAAGATCCGGCATGCCGGAATCTTCCATCAGCAACAAATCTTCCTCCTCTATCGTCGGCTCTTGAGCCAAGGACAGAGAAGGGGCAGGTGCATGACCCTCAGCAAAACTAGCCGGACCACCTAATGGTTGTCCTGCACCAGCTTGCGTCACCGGGACCGTGGACTGCAATGATTCAAACATTGCCTTGAACTGGGCTGCCCATACGCCCAGAGCTGAATCCATCCTGTCATTCAGCCGACCTTCCAGTCCCATCAACGACGCCTGCTGCAACTTCGCTGCCTTATCCTTCGCGATCCTCTCCAGTCTCGCACGCCGATCCCTGTCGAATTCTGCCACCATTGCCGACGACCACTTCACACACACATCACAAGGGCTCCCGACCTTACCCTGGGTGCACGCCACGCAGTGATGTTCCAAATACTTCCGTTTCATGAACCGGTTGCACTTTTGGCACAACATATCCGGATTCTTAGGTTTCTGCGAACACAGAGAAAAATTAAAACGCTGCACATGACAAATGATGACGAGCAATACGCACAATCGACTTGATGGTTAAGATTTCTTAAACACATTAACTTTCTCTTAAATTAATGAGAATCAAGTTCTCAGGCAGGAAATATTTGAAACTTTTTTGAGTGAAAATTTTTTAAAACACACAACTCAGCCTTTAACTAACGTTAAATCACCAAGGCTACATCGCCGATCGCTACAAACACCCTCGACAATGAAGCGAAAGCTAATATCGGCGATAAACAGAGTGCATAGACACACCATTCCAAGAACGACATAATTCATGGGCGCCGCCATCTTGGCTAAGGGCGCATCCATATTTAGAGGAACCGAGTCGCAAGAGAAAATTAACCGAGTACCCGAATTAAACTAAAGGTTAACGGGTACAGAAGCGACTCCAACAATGGCTAACATTTTAAAACAATGTGCCAATTTAAGGAAATTTCAAACAGTCATTATGGCACGAATGTATGAATTCTAGATTGATACAACCTGCCCCTGTGATGATTTTCCCAATGAGTTCACCGATAACCGCGTAAAATACGCTCGCTAAACTCCTTAATTGCTCAATTAACTAGCTCTAGAAAAAACTCGACTATTCAAAAGCGCAAAATAGACGAATCTGACTGTGATTGGGAATTGACTCGGTACCTGCGGCTATGGTATTCCCGGACACAGTATGGGCAGGACCAGGAGAGTGCGGAGTTTTAATTGTTTATTTTGAGCTAGACTAGATAATAGACATTATCATAATAGTACATCTGTTAAGTATTATTCGAAGTAGAAACTGTATTCCTCTATTAGATTGGAAGACATTGAAAGCTCTGGAGATAACAAGATGACCGATCTACTGACAGATATTACTTGTGTCACAACAACAAGAGGCCCAATGGGCCTGTATCGCTCACCTGGAACATTGGTATTTCAACTAATCTTACTTAAGTTTTACATCCATCGGTGTAACAATCTCTGGACTGTTTTTTGCATTAGTGATTTTGAACAATGTTTAAGTGAAAATAGATGATATCAGTGCTAATTACAGCTGGTTTCTTAACTGTCTCTCAGCTGCAAGCCAGTGCAGCCAATAGTTTCAATTTTCAAAAGCTCTTCACTTGTTGAATATTTTGAAAACAATTCGACTGAAAGTTGTTGGCGGCTTAGCCACCAACAACTTTCAGTCCAATTGTTTTCAAAATATTTATCAGGTTCAGAGAATATGTCGTCTGCAAAAACTCAGTCAGACGGTTACTATAGGTTTAAACACAATTGAAGAACATGGTCTCTAAAGGCAGGTAGGTGGTCTTTATAGCAGGTTATTCCACACCACCACACAATCCATTTAACACATGCGCATCTGCCTGAATCACCAAGTTAGCAGTAGGGGCAGGGTGAGCTGGAGTTGATTTAAAAAATAATTTGACTGATAGTCATTGCTGCCTTAGGCAGCAACAACTTTGAATCAAATACATGTCAAAATATTTTTAAGAGCATAGATGTCAGAGCACATAATCCATATCTTAAATATTTCGGCAGTATTGGAAAGGTTAATCTGTTAATTGGAATTTAATATCTAGTTTGGCAATAAAATCTGACATGGTGATAAATCAATGGACGGTGGGAACAAACCTGTATTTGACCTGTGAAAGTGTGACTGCAAATATTTAAGGAGTCAGAACTCTGACATTTGACGTCCTATCAGTTTCTTTTTCACAATACAGATATTAGATGCCGACATTAACATTGTGACCAAGTTTGGTGTCAATCCGTCAAGAAATAACAAAATGAGCCGCCATTGTTGGTGATGGACAGACAGATGGATGGACGGACATACAGAAGACGGCTGGGGTCATCGCTATACGACAGCTGACTGACAAGTAAGCAGAGTTAAGAAAACTAATTTCGGCTTCAAAATCCATCAAATAAAAAAATTGAATATGGCAGCCAAACACGCTAAAATTTGATTGGTCCACGGCGGCCATGTTTTTTACCTATCACCTTCCCATGAACAAACTTTAATGGCCCTTAGTCCATAATCATATCCCCAAAATTTCTGCCCGATCCGTTCAGCAGTTATGCAGAATAAGTCATTTTCACGAAAACTAGGTCATCCAAGATGGCCACCGAACCATTTGGCCAATCAAGTTCCTTCGAACAAACGTGGTTCAGCTCTTGCACTATATGATATTTCGTGAGTTTTGAATAGATCCACCTAGCGGTTTCGGAAAAGAAGATTTTTAAAGCCATTTCGTAAAATCGGCCAAATCCAAGATGGCCACCGGCCAAATTGGCCGATCGGCTTTGTTTGAACAAACTTGGATCGCTATGTCCTAAGGATACTTCCTGCCATTCTGGCCAGGTGAGCTAGAAATACATAGGCAGTTCTCGTATTTTAGAAAGAATCGTAAATACAAGCACATGGTAAAAATTATTAATAACATGAATGCTCTCTTCATTTCCTGAAATGAATATGCCTCAATCTATTCCAACTATAATACATTTACAACAGGTGGACATTTTCAGGATTCATTTCTGAAATGGAAGGGAATCTTATGAGCGTGAGTTGCACACAACATATGTAATGTACAGTACATCTTATAAATCAGTTAACATGTTTCCAAAAACAAAAACATAGTTAGTAATGTACTGTTGAATATTTTAATATAATTCCCCTTTCCCCTTTATCCATCCATCATATGACGTCATGAAAAAACTCATAATCAACTACGTGACATGTAGAATAACATTATAATGAGACGTCATTAAGATGTCATGAATGACGTAGATAAGTATGTCACGAACACATATTTGAAGACGGACTATGGATTGTTGTACGAATTGTATGTCTTTGCTATTTAATAAATATTCTGTTGACTATTTTGAAACTAATTTGACTGGGCACTCAACAGCATCCAGTCAAATTAGTTACAAAATATTCAACAGCTTACCTGTAGTTTTAAAAAAATTGATAGTTACAGCATTTGGGGATTGATCAATCCCAACACGGCGAACTGTGGGTGGAGCTTAGCTAGAGGTGGGTGAGGCATATATAAAACTGGAAAGGTCCATTGGATAGGATGACATACACCCCAACCCCCACCACAAAAATATGCTCGCCGCCAAAAGCCTCCTGCACCGCCAAAACGTTGCACCGCCTATAAAAATATTTTCCACTGCCAGAAATTTCCCCGGCACCCCCAAAAAATTCCTGCACCGTCAAAACATGGTGCACCGCCAAAACATGGTGCACCGTCAAAACATGGTGCACCGCCAAACCACCAAAAATGGTACAAACATGCCCATATCCGACCCTACTTCCTGTCCGCAGGAGGGAGAGTATTAAAGGAGCCGACTTGAAGGGCTCAGATCATTCAGACTTTTGGTCTCGCATCGAGAACAAGCATCAGGCTACTAGAGAAGTCAATCCAATACACTATGTTGTTACTACCCTTATATGGTTTGAGTCGTTCGCAGTTCTGGGAATAATTCAAACTTTCACAATGATCATGAAATTAGAACATTGATAACATTTGCTATCCTCACAAGTCCAATAGCCGCAAAACTTCTATCAAAAACTAGACTGTCTAATACCAATCCATAACAGTCGTCAGTCGGAGCAGAAAATCTAATTTGACATGTTGTACATCTAACTTTCAAAGATTTTGCGGACAATTAGAATCGGGCATCATTTCACATCCGACATGTTTGAACAAATTTAAGCACAAATAGGATAATTGCTAAAGAATTACATAATCAAATGTGACGAGTTAGCATTCCAAAACAAAATAAAATGTATTGTTGAATATTTTGAACTTAATATAACAGTGTTTCTCATGCCATCTATTTTTTTTTAGTTCCCAGAGACCCGATTCCCTGAAATCTCAGGGTCCCAAGATCAAAGCTGGGGGTGCCAAACTAAAATCAACATTCTAATGGTGTTCAGCTTTTCTCATCCATGCGAAAATTAGAGAAGTCTATTGGTCCCATGCTAGATGTTGTGGGTAATTTTGTGCACAACCCTATAAAACTAATTAGTATTTAACAATCAAACAAGATTTTCAGGGGTCCCTCGGGACCCACTGCCACTACTTTTGGGGGTCCCAAGCTGCGTTTTGGGGTATATACAATCAAAAGAACCTTATGAGAATCCCTGCTTCCAATCAAATTAAATCCAAAACATTCAACAGAGCATTTCTTACATCATTTTCAAAATTGTACTAAGTAACATGTTTCCGTTTTTTAATTTGGAAACATTTTAATTTATTTATGAGCTGTACTGTAGTTGGTGACAACGTAAATATTAAGCATTACCGTATTGAGCCAGATAGCTGAACATGAAGTAAGTGATCCCTGCCAATAGAATGTCCCTGAAAGCACATGATCGGTGTTGTACCATGACCCAAACAGATCATATGGTTTATTGATGATACGGCACTGCAGCTCAAAACCACCTGTAGCAACAACACAGTAAGACAATGGTTTGTTCATGGTCAGGTACATGTATAACATAGATATATCAAATCTGGGCACCCCACTGAGCAAAGCCATGCATAATTCAGTAGGTGAGTACGGGACCTCCTCTGGGGACTCTCAAGACTATAAAATGATGTTGTAGTAGTAGTAGTAGTAGTAGTAGTAGTACGTAGTAGTAGTAGTAGTAGTAGTAGTAGTAGTAGTAGTAGTAGTAGTAGGTAGTAGCAGTAGTAGTAGTAGTAGTAGTAGTAGTAGTAGTAGTAGTAGTAGTAGTAGTAGGTAGTAGCAGTAGTTGTAGTAGTGGTAGTGGTAGTAGTGGTAGTAGTAGTAGTAGTAGTAGTAGTAGTAGTAGTACGTAGTAGTACGTAGTAGTAGTAGTAGTAGTAGTAGCAGTAGGCAGTAGTAGGCAGTAGTAAGTAGTAGTAGTAGTAGTAGTAGTAGTAGTAGTAGTAGTAGTAGTAGTAGTAGTAGTAGTAGTAGGTAGTAGCAGTAGTTGTAGTAGTGGTAGTGGTAGTGGTAGTGGTAGTAGTAGTAGTAGTAGTAGTAGTAGTAGTAGTAGTAGTAGTAGTAGTAGTAGTAGTAGGCAGTAGTAGTAGTAGTAGTAGTAGTAGTAGTAGGAGTAGTAGTAGTAGTAGTAGTAGTAGTAGTAGTAATAGTAATAGTAGTAGTTAGTAGTAGCACTCAAGTGCAGTAGTAGTAGTAACCAAAATTTGCTCACCGACGAGACTAAAGACAGCAATTTCTCCGGATGTACTGGACGTTCCAAAGTGAATACCGAGTACCATAAGATAGGTGTCTGTATCATTGAATTGAGAAAACTGTGTATATTTCCATGTGAGTTCCTTCATATCATGCTTGTAGAGTAGACATACAGGGTAGCAAGAACAATCCCACACCTATAAATTTATACAATTATAAAAAGCATATGTATACATTAATCTAGTAAGAAAGGCAAGCATACAAATTTAGTTGTCAAGGCTGCCAAAACTAGCCTCTGCAAGAAAAAACAACCCATAAAAGCGTGAAAGCATAACCAAGCCAGGCATTCCAGTGGTGAATTTTCAAAAATAATTTCTTGACCTGCATATGGGCTAGTTTGCTAATTTGCATATGTTCTATGAGAAAATTGAAATTCTTTTGATCAAATCTGATCATTAACTATTACAATTTGTTTCAACATGTGCTGTAATAGTGTTTTAATTGTGTTGTTAGAGATTAGAAGTTATGTGTAGGCTAGATAATCACCACAGCACCAACTGCAGCCGGGTGTGTGGTGAGAGAATTCATCTTTCCGGTTTTAGCTATGCCCCGCCCATCTCTAGCTAATCTCCACCCACACCTCGCTCGTGTTGGGATCGATCGATCTCTGAACACCCTGACTATCAATTTCCAAAAAACTACACAGGTAAGCTGTTGACTATTTTGAAACTAACTTGACTGGGCGTTGTTGCTCCCTAACAGCATGTTTATTAAATAGCAAAGAATTACAAAGACATACAATTTGTACACGTCGGACTCTGATATTTGATGACGGTCTATATGGAACCCTTTGTGACATAATGATTGTGACATCATCATACATACACTGAGCTGATTATGATGTCATACGAGGTCAGATGATGGATGGATACTCTGGAAAGGTGAATTGTAATGAAGACTATAAACTTCAGTCAAATATATGCTCATATTTGCTTAGAACTATACACCTGTGCAAAAGTTAAGCACCAGCAAAAACAATAGAACGTAGAAACATGATGGTACAACTAGGCTGCCATACTTTTTGTCCCCGCGTTAGCTGACATAATTCCAAGTACGAAATGCACATGCATGCATGACTTCACGCCGCTTGATGTCCGTGTGTGGCGGGAAACAGCACACGTGTTCAGTTATGTAAAAGTCCAGTTTGAGGTGTAGAACATTACATACAGATTTAGGCGACAAGATTAGGAATTTTGTGTTCATGACCGTGGTTTATTTGTACAGAGAGAATTAGCTCTTGATTGTGAACCGCTATGGCAAGACGAAGGTTAAGTGATCGTGTGAAATGGCAAATCATAGGCATGCATCCCACTGGTATGTCATGCAGAGAGATTGGCAGACAGATGAACATTAACCATACTGTAATCAGTCGTTTGATTGCAAAACATGGGCAAACTAACGAGGTGAAGGACAGGCCTAGATCTGGAAGACCGAAGAAGACTACTGCCCGTGATGATCGAGCCCTAGTACGCCTTGTTAGGAGATCTCCATTCACCAACAGCAGAGTGCTCAGCCAGCAATGGGAAACGCGCAATAGAATGTCAATGTCTACCGTCAAAAGGAGACTGTATGCTGCTGGCATGAAAGCTAGGAGACCTGTCAGACGTCCTCTCCTCACTGCACACCACAAAGAGGAGCGTCTGAGGTGGTGCAACGAAAGAAGACACTGGAACATGAGATCCTGGACACGGGTACACTGGTCCGATGAAAGTCGGTTCCTGCTTCATGCCACAGATGGTCGAACGCGTGTATGGAGGTCCAGACGCACGGCGTACGACCAACGTAACATCATGGAAGAAGTTCCATTTGGTGGAGGTTCCGTTATGATATGGGGGTGCATCTCATTTGATTGTAAGCTGGATCTGTTGACTGTACATGGAACACTAAATGGACAAAGATATCAAGATTCCATACTGGATAGAGTTGTGGGCCCTCATTTTGTAAATCATGCACCTGGAACCCACCCTATATTCATGGATGACAACGCCCGACCACATCGTGCTAGAGCTGTGCATGAATACCTCCGCCAGAATGCCATCGAAACCCTACCATGGCCAGCAAGGAGCCCTGACATGAACCCTATTGAGCATATCTGGGACATTCTGGGAAACATGGTGAGAAGGAGGGATCCTCCTGTGCAGAACCTACAGGAATTAACAGACGCACTCCATCTTGAATGGCAACGAATACCACAATGGCGTATCAGTCGGTTGGTGACCAGCATGAGACATCGTGTCCAGGCCGTCATCCAGGCACAAGGTGGATATACCCGGTATTAATAATGACAGTCTCAAACTCGTGCATAGATGTTAAACTTCGTTTTCAGACACCATTAATGACAATCTAGCCACGTGTGTCAACTGTAGGGCAATAGTTGTCAGTTGTGTCAACGTAACCATATTCAGGCCTCGTTTTCAAGTTCAAACAAAAACATACAGTGTTTCCCCACCATCATAATCAGCATTCCTCTAGTTGCATTATTACCTCTTGCACTAAGATGGATGGGTACATAAATGTTTATGCTATTGCTTTCTTCATAGCACATGAATATACCCTCGCATGTGCGTAAAAATAGGGTGGTGCTTAACTTTTGCACAGGTGTATAGTTGTCTATAACAGCATTGACACTGTATACACATGTAGGTCTACTTAGACAATGAGTCATAAACATAAACTGTAAATTAAAGAATTTTATAAGTATTAAATTAATAGATATCAGTAATAAATTAATAAGTTTAGATTTAAATTGAATAAATGTGCCTGACTTGCGCTACATACATGTAAATACATGAATATTTACATGATCACAACTTGAGCACATTAACAAATACACTGGAATAGAGCAAAACTGAATTAATTTATGTTAGCTGTCACGTGACTCCACAAGAACTGACAAGAGTGACGTTCCCAGCGACTGTCAGTTAGTGAAGAAGTGACCGAGATGGTCACGAAAGCTACACTCAAACAATTTCTACATCCCGGAGAGGTAATTAATTTTTCCTTATTATGAGTCATCCTGGGATAGGGAACAACTTTTTCAGAAATACGTTAACTTTGTTTAACCAGAGCTTTTAATGGTCAAGAAAATTGGCATCTTTGTTTTGTGGCTGTCAGGGATGGGGTAATAGTAATATGTAATAGTAATAGACTATTACACCAATTTCCATGTAATAGTAATAGAAATAGATCATTAATTTTACAATGTAATAGTAACAGTAACAGTAATAGATTGAAAAGTAATAGGTAATAGCCTATTATTTGTCTATTACAGGAGTGTCTTATATCCTCTGCATACAAGCCACAAAATTCTACTTCCACATATTTTCAATACATGCAACAGACAGAATGAAACAGCCAAACAGTGTATCTGCTGTTTAGCTATTTAATTCTGAATGTCTCTGTGTGCATTAAACTGTTGTTCTTGTAAGACAACAACAGTTTGCAGGAGGACCTTAGGCCTTAAGCAGCAAAAGCCAAATTGGATTCAAAATATTCAATAGCATATTTCTGGTACTGAATCTTATACTCCAGAGTATCAGAATCAACAGGTTAACCTTTCAGCGATGAAACGCTCTTTCTAACAATTTCCAAGCAACCATATAAGAAATTTGTGGAATATTTTGAAACTAATTTAGCTAGAAGCTGTTGCTTTCTAAGACAGCACCTGCTTCATTACAAATTAATTTCAGAGTATTAAACAAAATATTTGTTACAGGATAAAAAATTAGGTTTGTCTGGTTTGCATAGGTGAAAGGGTTCATTCTTAAATAACATGTTATATTTTAAATAGCCATTAGTTAGATAAATAAACAAAGTACACACAGCTGTGAAAATGTGAATAGTCTACTAACACCTTTACTTCCAATAGATCTCATTATATCTTGCACAATGACCAGTTAGACTTAATTCCAGTCAAATTGACTCCCAGCATGGTGTCTGGGGAACTGAGATTGTGTCTCTAACTATTCTATTTACATGTACTTCTGAAAAATCAGTGGGCTAATAACTGTATACTCTTTATTAAACAACGTTCAAGTCGCCTTTACAATTGATATTCCTGTAAGTTGTTGTTCTATATACATCAGCTATTTTCAGCAATAGAAATTTCATAATATTTGTGGACTTTCTGATCTTGTAGAATATAGAATTTTGAGATTTCCCCAAAGAGCTAAACTGGTTAAACTCATTCACCCATAGACTACTATGTGACCACATCTTGTCTGCTATTCACTAACATTGTATCAGTAAATAAGACATGTACAGTGAACTGGGGGAATTATAGGTAAGAGTCTACACTCATTACTCTTATCATTAACCCATGTAGCAACTTGTTTATGACGTAAGAAACAATCAATTGAATATTTTGAAATCAATTTGCCTGGAAGGCATTACTTTCTGCAGCAATGCCCTTCAGTCAAAATATTTTCAAAATATTCAAAAGCTGTCCTATTTGGTGTCAATGAAATTGAGATAAAGGGACTTCATCAGTGCAAGAGTTAATATCCAAATGTCTGACTTGTTTTCATTTGCATGCTTGTATGGAGGAGTACATGTGCATGAGAGATACCTATGGCTCAAATGTAATAGTAATAGGAATAGATTAAATCTGGAGTAATTGTAATAGTAATAGAAGGCATTGAAAGTAATAGTAATAGATGCATTGTAATTGACCGCATCCCTGGTGGATGTCCAGTTGAAATCATTTTTTAAATTTTAAATCAACCTCTGGAATTATTGGCTTGATTATAAATGCCACCCATTCCAGCATCAATTTTTCAAAGATAATCATTTTCTGATCTGCAAATGTACATTTCTCAACACTAGAAGCCATCACACCTCACAATATTTTAATTTTCCATACTTTTTCCAAACATTTAGAAGGAAATGTTGAATTCACCATACATTTTAATGCCTGGAAATGACTTTCTTGTACTCAAAATGCTACCTATATCAAGTAACCAAGATTTTTCAAGAAAACTGAAATTTGTCCTCAGTCCTCATTTGCTGCCAAAATAACTTTGTAAATTTACCAGCGAGTAAATGACAAAAATAGCTTTCTGAAGAGGTTGCTTTGATATCCTTGATGATTAAAGTGTTAATTGTCAAGAAACCCATTTGCAGGCTATAAAGCGAAGACAAAATTAAAAAAATTATTTACCATTGAAGCGACTGGCTCTAAACCTTCAAAAATAGTCTATGCTTAGGTTGTAAATTGACATACATCAAGCCCACTGCAATTAGGCAGCAACAGTTTCCAGTCACATTAATTTCAAAATAGTCAACAGAATAAATTTTATATCATAAAGAATATACTTTTTCATGGATTTGTCAGTGAAAGGGTTAACTGTCTGACCGCGACAACCCACCAGACAATAATATCAACTCTTTACCATCTGAATATTTTGAAAACAATTTGACTGAAATTTTTAGTGGCTTAGCCAGAAATAGCATCCAACCACTTTCAATTTGCTTTCAAAATACTCAGCAGGTCCAGAATTAAACCCTGGGGAAAATGTAGTGTGCAGAAATGTAGCAGCACCCTACCTGGATTGTTCCATCTTTAGATGTTGTTGCGAACATCTGACCATTATGCGCAAAACTAACATGTAGCACCTGATTCCTATGCTGCTTAATGACCTGACCTTCGACTCGAGGAACATGGTATGAAAGACGATGATACTCTTCTCGCCATGAATAACGCCCTGGAAAGATTGATATACTAGGGTTTATTTTCCATTCCCGATAAAACAAGTCCTTCCAGAGAAACTCATCGCCAGCGACACGTAGCCAGTTCTTGCATGTGCGACTAGCTCGAAGTAAAGTGCTCGATGGAAGGAATTGGAAGATCTTGAAGAGAACTGTATCATGGAGATACTGCCAAGGTGGTGCCTTAATGTCTTCTATTGTCTTGTCAGACATGTTAGCCCTGGAAAATAACAAGGACATCCATTATACAGTGACACACACACAGATATAAATGCCAAACACCTGTTAACTTCTGGACACGTTATTAGTTTTTTGATGCTCAACTTTAACACATATGGACATTGGTCAAATTCACACAAATTATTGTTATCTTGTTTTTGGTCTTCCTTAGTTATGGCGAAACATCCAAAGGACATTATTTTTCCTCGCATTCGTCAAGTAGCTGGGTTAGATGTTTTTCCCTCTGATTAATTCTGTAAATTTATTTGTAGTATTTGCAGAATTTTCTGAACTGCTTAGAAGATCCTGTGACAGTTTGTTCCAAGCCAATATCATACTGGGAATAAAGCTGAATTTAAAGACGTTGTTTCTCACACAAATTTGGCCGAAGTGGCTGTTGTGCATGTTTTTGGTTTTCCGAATTAGTGTCTATAGATTGGTTAATGGTATCTTTGCTTGTTGCTGTAGACCTTTGTAGAACAGTACAAGGTGGTTTTGTTTCCATCTATCTGAAAATGGTGGGAGTTTTAGGGTTTCCATTATATTTGTCATACTGCTTGGATCATAACAATAGTTTGAGATTTAAAGCTAGCAGCACATTTTTGCACCTTTTCGAGTTTGTCCTGAAGAGTTATGCGGGTCCCAAACTTGCATATTCCACCCAGAAATGTGGTTGCAATGCAACCATGAAGCTCAACTTTACGATTTTCCAAATGAAATATGAAGCTTGACTACAAACATAAAATAAATATAGAAGGCGTATCAATACCCTTATCAACAAGAGGATCAAGAGCCTGCAATGCTCACCTGGATCATTAGCATTTGAACCATTTGCATTTAAATACCGGTAGACATGATGGATAATTTTAGAAAAATCAGATGGCCACCAATACAAAGAAATTTACCAATCAAAATTCTCGTTTGATATGTTGAAGCCTACCGTGATATAGAGCTGTGCGGTCTGACGGTAGTACCGTGAGGACCGCGGTATACCATGAACTGATACCGTGACCGTTGACATTTTCAAATACTGTGCATACCGTCCATAATGTTTGAGCAATATTTGAGAAATCGATCCATAAAATCTGACTTGACCAAGGGTAAATAGGTGCTAAAAGTGGCAAAAATATAGGCATCCCTAACTATTAGCCGAGTCGAGGTGAAAGGGTCGTTGTAAAAACAAACATCAAGACGTCAATTACAAAATAATGACAGGCAGAATTGTATGTCAAACGTACGTCTTGTAAGTCTCACGGTAAAAACTAAACTCATTCTCTGGCCGTCCGCCGGTAGTAATTACACTATAATATATTCCCTATTCCCATTTCTATTATTTGTAATTTATTACTCCAAGCATTTTGTCACCGAACAAACACGCTAGAATAATAAAATAACATACAAACAGTGTGCTATTCAAACACAACAGCAACCTCGCAGACGTATCTGATTGGTTGTTCATGAACTAGACCGTGGGAAAATACATTACTATGCTGAATTTATCAATGAAAATTTACTAAAACATAGTATTTGTTCGCGCCATTTTGATCACGTGCTAATTTATTAACAACGAGCAGCTTTGAAGTCGTTATTTTTTATTTTTCTGGCTTGTTTTAAGAAATTTCTTTAAGGATTAAATCCATTTTAAGTAATGACATCTAAAAATTATAGTGTTTTAGTTTTTGTAATTAATTTTTCAACTGGCTACACGTCGGAAGTTCGCGGAAATAGCCTTTTACACGCATTGTTCACGTGAAGCATGGCGAGTAACGAGTCTGCACATCGGGTACTCGGTAATTATCAGAAGCTTTGGAATCGGCTATATTCAATGTCGTGTTATATGCATGTGTATAGGCCTGTTTTCGCGAGTAACCGAATATACGACTCCAACAGAAACAAGAGTACAACACTGGCCTCGTTTAAATACTCACGGATTTTGTCTGGACTCTGTTTATCAACGCGCTCGACTGCCAAAATAAAATTTACCGCTTGCTGGTCGCACGCATTAATAGCAAGAACAATCCAGATTGAAATTAGTGCGCTCCAATGTCTCAAACAGCGGGTTATAGTTAGCGAGTCAACCACACACTTTGACCGATATTCCCGCGAATGATATTATGTCAATAAAAATAGTGACCTAATAAAGTCGTGAAACTAAACAGTCGCAATAGCCATAATGTTTTTCACCGTTGATTGTAGATGGAAATGAAAAAAAATTTGGTTAATCCTACCCAGGTTTCGCTGAAATCGGGCCACTAATTAAGGAGTACTGTTTTCAATGTTTCTGGAAAAAAAATCCTAATAGGCACCAAAAAACCCCAAACAAACTTCTGAATAGTAGTTCTACAGCCTACCACTATAAAACCCTTCCCTCCAAATTTGGATAAATCCACCTGCGGTTATGGAGGAAACATTTTGACAATTTCTGGTACATTTTTCATAAAATTAAATGTTCACCTGTCCAGCCAACTAGGGTTGAAATCTTTCAAGTGCTTAATGATGCGTAGCATTTTGACAATTTCCGGTAAATTGTTCATAAAATCATTTATGTAGACTGAAAGTAGTAATGGGCTTAGAACAGTTCCTTGAGACCTTACACCAGGCACAAAGTCAGCAATGTTTGATTTAGCACAACTAACTAAGTATTACACATTGTTTGCGACCTGTTCAGAATGAGTCAATCCAATTTAGTGTTTTCTGACACACCATATTTGTGCAATTTAGATTTCAAAAGTTCATGTGGAACAGTATCGAAAGCATTTTCAGTCGAGAATAAAAATGTCCACTTGCTTCCGTTTATCGATGGAAATTGTGACAGTATGTCTGGCAGTTCTGTTCTTTGAGTATTCGCGGATGTATTTCGTCTGGCTCCATGGCCTTTGATGTTTTCAAGCGATTTAATAATTTCTTAATTCTATCTGGGCGGATAGTGATGTTTTCCGGAATGTAACAGCAGCAGTGTTTCCCCAATATTTTCTGGAACATTTTATGATTTGCTTCTAAAACAGTAATAAAGTTAACAAATGTTGTAGCACTGAGGCAAAACCAGTGTCTATATGTGAGACAGATGGGCACGGACAGGGACACAGATGTCTGCTCGAATGCGGAGGCTTAAAAGTAAAATTTATTTTTGATAAGTGCTCATACATGTGTAGTGTGTGTGTGATCGTCGTTAACCATCTTGTGTATTTATAGCAAGCTGTATATATAACGGGTGTACATATGTGAAAATGATTGTATTCCTTTAACAAGAGGCCCAAGGGCATGTGGCACTCACCTGGACCATTAACATTTGAACCATTTGCAGTTCAACAGACATTATGGATAATTTTCAGAAAATTCAAGATGGCCAGCAAAACAATTAACCAATCAAAATTCTGTATATGCGTTCTGAAGCCTACCAACCTAGGGTCCTTTCCGCTGAGTTTGATTGAAGTCTGCCAACCGGTTAATGAGGTATAAGCTTTTAACTTATTTACCAAAACCTTTGGAAAATCCAAGATGGCCACCAAAAAATTGGCCAATCAAAAATTCTGCACATAAGACCTGAAGGCTGCCACCATAGGGTCCTTCCATACAAGTCTGGTTGAAACCGCCCTAGCAGTTAATGAGGAGTAGCGTTTTAAACGATATCCGGTAAATTTGTATAAAACTCAAGATTTTCACCAAAAAATGTACCAATCAAAATTCTGTATATATGCTCCGAAACCGATACGCATAGGGTCCTTGCAGCCAAACTAGGTTGAAATCTGCCAAGCGGTTAATGAGTAGCATTTTGACGTCAGGTAATTTTTATTACAAAATCTAAAATTTTCAACTAAAACAATAATCAATCGAAATTCTGAATAGAAGTTCTAGAACCTACCACCATAAAATCAATATAGTCAAATTTGGTGAAACATGTCAAGAAGCTAAGGAGGAGTACCATTTTGACCATTTCCGGTAGAATTTTAATCAAATCTAAGATTTTCACCCAAAAGCTTGATCAATAAAAATTCTGAAAAGAAGTTCTAGACCTTCCATTGGCATCATAGAATCTATCTAGTTAAATTTGGTTGTAATATGTCAAGCAGCTATGGAGGAGTAGCATTTTGACCATTTCCGGTAAATTTTTCAAAAAATCTAAGATTTTCACCCCAAAAATTAATCCATCAAAATTCTGAAAAGATGTTCTATGCTCTAGTGCCTACTACCATAGAATCCACCTAGTCAAATTTGGTTGAAATATGTCAAGCATTTAAGGAGTAGTAGAATTTGGACCATTTCCGATATATTTTTCACATCTCAGATTTTCACACAAAAAATTGGTCTAAATCAAAATTCTGAATACAATTCTATAACCTACCACCATAGAATCAGTGTAGCCAAATTTGGTTGAAATAGGTCAAGTAGCTAAGGAGTAGCATTTTGACAATTTCCGGTAAATTTCTTCATAAAATCTAAGATTTTCACCCAAAAAAATTGACCAATCAAAATTCTGAAAAATGTCTGGAGAGTACTTGGATAGTATCCTTTCAGACAAATTTGGTTGAAATCGGTCAAACCGATAATGAGAAGCAATTTTACAGATGCCCACCATGGCATAAGCTCAATTGGCCTTTCAGAAAAATATACTATCCTAAGGAGTTGAAAAAGTGGTACGAAACACCGAATGTAAATCAAAAGTGGGGTAATTCAATATTTAAAGGGATATACGAAATACAGGAACTAAATCAAAAGAGGAGGTAACTCAATATTTAAACTTAAAGGGATACATTTAAGCATGCTTATTGCAAATCTATGTACATACAAGTAAAGCTAACTGCATACATACAGCGTGCCTACGTAAAAATCATAAGAAAGATACGGGTAAAATCAGTTTTGAAGTCGCTTCAAACTTTCATGCTAGAGCGTTCCTCATTGGGCATAGGGAAGATCTGGGATCTTCTTAAGTCAGTGCAGAATTGTAATTGCTGTATAAAAATACAAAAAGTTATTGACTACAATCGTTAATAAGTACCAACCGAAGTTATGTGTATGGACAGTACAGTCATTAATAATAAATATATAATACATGATTTAATAATACTAACAGTGTGCGAACACTATGACCAGGCGATGTGAAATTTTGATAAATGACATCATACAGTAGTCCTTCATGTGAGACGTAATAATGTATTATGACGTAGTTGTTGAAGAGGCTAGTCTCTTAAAAAGACATTATTGGCCCCTATTATTTCTGCTATGCGTACGACCCTTATGCATTATAGGTTTTTCCATTACTCGCTCTTACTATCAAACTAGCTTCTGTCTGTAGGCCTAATTAGTGTCCAAGCAATAGCATTGTGTAATTTAATATACTCCTGCATCATATTCTTGCAGGTTCCATAGTCGCGTGGCAATGTGATTTTTAGCTATAAATAAAAATCAACAACCCCATCAGTTGCTTGCTTCCCATGCTGACAGTGTAACCATGAAGTGAAAGATGTTCGCAAATAATCTTTGTTCCAAAAGTCTGGTTTATTACTAAGCATAATAGAAAGGCGTAATGTGGAAACACTGTCAACTTTATAATACATGCGCATATGTACCATGCTTACTTCCAAAATACATCACAAGCTCACAAAAATCAAATAGGCTATATGAAAGCATAATGAAACTTCTAGTTGAACTGTTGAATGAATGAAACAGTTCGTCTGCAACATGATCAAGTCGCATGATCAGTGACTCCGTCTCACTGTATGGGTCATCATTAATAATAAGCACAGAGCAAGAATTCCATGGAATCAAATGTCTCGCCTGTCTCCTGTTTGTCACAGTGGCATTGACCAAGTGACCTCCGTGTTATCATGCTGCTTCCTAACATTATAGGTAACCATGCATTCAAGTTTAGTTCCAATAGGATTAACCAATCCTGAAATGTAGATGATTTGCTGAATGAAACAAGAGGCCCAAGGGGCCTGTGTCGCTCACCTGAAGCACTATGCATTTTTGTCAAAATTGTTGGTGGGTGGTTTAGTAGTCTTTTAAATGAGTTTGTGGACATTTTTGCAAGTCCAATATGGCTGCCAAACACATTACATTTTGATTGGTCCATTGCGGCCATGTTTCTGACGTAGCTCCTTCCTTTGAACAAACTTTAATGGCACTCAGTGCCTAATCATATTTCCCAAATTTTGGCCCAATCCGCTCAGTGGTTCTGGAGTTGTTTTGGCCAAAAATAGGTTATCCAAGATGGCCACAAAACCATTTGGCCAATCAAGTTCACGTGAACAAACTTGGTGCAGCTCTTGCCCTAAATGATATTTAAAGTGTTCTGAATTGATCCCCCAAGCGGTTTCGGAGAAGATATTTCTAAAAATCGACCAAAATCCAAGGTGGCGGTCAAACAAATTGGCCGATTGGCTTCGTTTGAACAAACATGGACCTCTCCTTTTTCTTCTTCTTTTCGATCGCTGGTATCACACTTGGAGAGCCGTTCTCACGATGAAATCTGTGGTTTTCTGCAGTTCTTCCATAGGCCCATACAGCTTTTCAAGAAGAGGTTGACAAAGGCCAGATCTCTTCTCTTAGCAGCTGATACGTACTGCAACATTGAAGTATGTGCTCTGTGGTCTGTTCTGCTTCTCCACTAGGACAAGCGGGCGATGTCGTAAGGTGAAACCGCCTGTACATGTGTTGGTTTAGTCTGTTATGTCCAGTTCTGAGACGAAAAATGGTCACTTGCTCTGGCCTCGATAGATGATGGTAGGCATCTTCTGATTGAGGTGTTCTATAGAGTGACTTGATGATACTCTTCATCTCTGTATGTGTAACCATGTTTTCTGTCTGATTCTCTTCTGCACCTACCTTTGCCATCTTGTCTGCTTCCTCATTTCCTTGGACTCCACAGTGTGAGGGGATCCACTGCAATGCTATCCGAAAGCATTTGATGGTTTGTAGTGCTTCTTCAAGTTGTGGCAGCTTACCTTCGGTGATAGCCTCAAGGATGGAGCGGGCATCAGATAAAAAGACAATCTGTGCAATAGGGTCTGCTGTTCTGCTGATGGTATTAGCTGCATGGACCAGTGCTTCGACTTCAGCTCTGTAGTTTGTGCAGTGTTTGCCTGTCGGTATTGCAGCTGACTCATGTTGTCCGTTTGGATACTGTATGTGCAGTTCGGCACCTCCGCTCCTAATTGTGTCTTTGGCTGATCCATCTGTGTACATCCTTATCCATGTCTCCTGAGGATACATTTCTTCCAGCATGGCTAGGGTCAGGGCCTTCTTGCTCACATCACTGTGGTGTGAATAGCTATGCTCTCTAGTTTGTTTTCCCAGGGTGGAGGATCAAGGGTGTGGTTTGGGTCTTCTATTTGTGCTGGCAACATTTCTTGGTGTTTCCTTTGAAGTGCTTTTGTCTCTTTCACAAAACTTGATCTTTTAAGTCTTCCTGATGACAGCTGTGCTTGCCTGATCTTCATCGGATGGTTGTTGAACGATTTGAACTTTGCAGCTTGGATCAGTGCTTTGCATTCCCTTCCTTTACTAAGTGGGGGGATGCCTGCTGTCTGCTCCATTTTTTCCATTGGTGTTGATCTCATTCCACCAGTGATCATGCGCAGTGCCTGGTTTTGTACTCTGTCGAGGTTCTGTTGCTGAGATTTAGCTGATGTCATCCATGAGCTGGATCCATACTCAAGGTGTGGTCGTACGGCACCTAGGTAGATGGTCTTGAGAATCCTTTCATTGGCACCCCACATTGTTCCTGCCAGCTTCCTCATGATGTTTAGCTTTCTTCTGGCCTTTGCCTCTGTATTCTGGATGTGCTCCTTCCATGTTAATCTTCTGTCATAGGTGACTCCCAGGTATGTCTGCTGGTCCTCGTACTCGAGTGGAGTACCGCCCAGTGTCAGATTGCCAACCTTGGTTTTCGTGGACAGTGAGAATAACATGGCTGATGATTTTTCTTTGTTGATGGTAATAGACCAGCGATTGGCCCAAGCTGTAATTCTGTCCAAGGCGAGCTGCATTCTGTACGTGGCAGTCGTTGTGTATTCCTCGGTTCACCAGAGTATGAGGTCATCTGCATAGAGGGATGCTTGGATCCCATTGGGCAGCTCTTCTACAATGTCATTAATGAAGAGTATGAACAGAGTTGGTGATAATACTCCGCATTGTGGTACCCCTTGTCTCAGCAATACATTCTGTCCAGATTGTCCATCCACCAGCACCCTAACTCTGCGATTGTGTAGGTATGACTTGGTCCATCGGAACATGTTGCCACCGATGCCTGTATGCTGGAGCTTCACGAGGAGGCCATCCTTCCACACCTTGTCAAATACCTTCTGCAGATCGATAAAGGCAGCTAGCATCACCTTCTTGGCTTGAAAAGTGTCCTCTATGACCTGTGCAAGATGTGTTGTTTGATCTTCTGTGTATACTTGAAATCGGTCCAGTGGTTCTCTAGAAGACATTTTTCATTTCCCATTGCTTTAGTATGGGAGTTTTTGGCAGGAAAAGATCCAAAATGGCTGCCAAACTGTAAACTGACAGTTTAAAAAATGGCAAATATGAAATCAGAATACCCACAAAATCCATCAAAACAAAAAATCCTATATGGCCACCAAACACGCTACATTTTGATTGGACCACGGCTGCCATGTTTTTTGACGGATCAACTTCTGTTGAACAAACTTTAATGGCACTTAGTCCCTAATCATATCTCCCAAATTTTGGCCTGATCCCTTCAGCAGTTCCGGAGAAGTCATTTTCGGGAACACTACGTCATCCAAGATGGCCACCGAGCCATTTGGTCAATCTAGCCCTCTTGAACAAACTTTGATTGCCTCTTGCCCTAGATGATGTTTCATGAGCTTTGAATTGATTCCACAAGTAGTTTCGGAGATTTTTAGACATTTCCTAAAATCAGCCAAAATCCAAGATGGCTGCCAGCCATATCGGCTTCATTTGAAAAAATTGGATCCCTATGCCCTAAGGATGCTTCCTGCTAAATATAACTGAAATCTACCCAGTGGTTCTTGAGAAGTCGTTTAAAGGAAAAGGCCAGGTGAGCTAAAAGCTTATGTTGAAAATGCAGAGGTCAATAGCAATATTAGAATGGGCTTGATATTTGACCTGGTGACCTCCATGCCACCATCCTGTATCCTCTTGGTTTAAGCAGCCACGTACCCAAGTTGTGTTCCATTAGGGTTAAGCAATCCGTAGATAGAACATGATAAGATTCGCTAAGCCTAAAAACTTAACATGGAAAAATAACGTTTTGCAGAGGTCAGAATGACCGTGACCTTCGATGTCGTGACTTCATTGTCAGCATGCTGCTTCCTAACATTATAGGTAACAATGTATCGACCAGACGACCCGGAGGGTCTGGTCTTATGTTTTACTAATTACATATACCTACCTCCTTGCATTACTATTGCTCTTTCCTTCTCTGAAGGGAAGCGTAGTAGGATGAATTTTTTACAGCCAATGTTTGCTGGGTATTGTGGTTACAGTGTGACTGAAGGCTTCTTAAGGAATCTCCATACTCTCTCTAATGATGAGATCCATAGGAATTCGCTTGAATGCTATATCTCAGAATGAGGCAAGAAGAGGGTTAATCCAATACCCAGAGCCACTGAATAGGTCATTAAGCACAATGACAACCTCATTGGCTGATAGCTATCACATGACCTCGTTGGTAGCAACCAAGAATTCATTACTTTGATGAATCCAGTCATATCATTCAGCTTTATGTAGATCCATGAAGAGGCAGATGATCCTATCACTACTCGACTCTGAATAGCTGACTAAAGCTGAAATTAAAAATTAACTTAACTACTCTACATTATATGACGGGAAATTTCTTTCAGAAAGACCCAAATATGTTAAAATCTGACATATCTGGGTATACCCAAAGGCTGAAGAATATAATAAATAAAGATATGACCATTAAAATGAAGCATTAAGCCCTGCCCCCTACCCCCCAAAAAAAAAATTTGACAGAGGCTTGAGGTGGGCTGTAATGCAAGAAGGTAGGTATATGTAATTAGTAAAATATAAGACCAGACCCTCCGGGTCATCTGGTCGTTATTACTACATTAGAACCTACATCCTTGCATTACTATTGCTCAAATACAGATTTCAACATTGCACAAAGCCCGGGGGGCAAATTTTTGCGCAAAATTGATGTAAAAAATAGAAAGAATGAATACGAAGTTAGTAATAATAAGTAGAGTAAGATACTACAAATGACGGTAATCCCTCAGAATTACTCTCATAAATAACCCTAATAGAAAGGGTACAGAAGAAAGAAGGAGAGCAGAAAGGAGGACACTAAACAACCCCAAGAATACAAGAGAGAAGAGATGATCATGCAAGAATGAAATGAATAAAAATAAAGTGTGATGAAAGAGATGATATGAGAGGTGAAATACCCACATGAGAAAGAAGTAATGAACTCATCCTCATCTCATATAAAATTTCTTATACGAATGAAGATTATGAAGGAAGAGAAGATGATGATGAAGAAATAAGTCATGGTCCCTGAAGCTACCATCTGAATATTTTTATAGAAGGAAGAAGGACCAGAATCTATAAGATAGAAATTAATAAAAAAATTCTCTGATTTCTGGATAGCAACTTGAATGAAATCATCAAGAGAAAGAAGATCCATAAAAAAGTGCACAAGAGGTGGCAAGGCCCCTAACATCCTGGGCCTTAACACCAACTAATGAATTGTCCCCGGGAGAAGCTAATTCATGGCAAATTTTAATAGTATCACGAACTAACGTGAAATAGTGGTTAAAGAGGCAGGACTATCAATGCCTACCGCAAACGTAACCCAAAGATGTCTATCATCGGTTTGCAAGTTGAACGGAATTTGTAAATATAGAGCCCTAACAGGGATCCAGACAGAGTCATCTGGAGATAAAGCAGAAAGCTTATGAAATACATGACTAGAAGAAAACTTTAGAAGGAGAAGGGGCAGAGGATGGAGGAAGAGACCTATACTTATCTTTACTCATTATTATTAAAGCCTTAGAAACAATATTATCATCTTGTAAAGACGGAAGTCATTGAGTTTGATATGCTAATAAAAAGGAATGATTGATAGAATGATAATGATTCCCGGAAACAGCTGGATGTTAAATACACAAAACACTAATACTAGATTATGACTAAACATTACGGGATGAATCACGAGACAAAACTCTGAAAAACACAGGTGATATAAAAAACTAAGCATAAAGACTCACCTAAACCATGACTGTGACAAGGCAGAAGAAAAAACTCGGCTTTTATTCCTTCTTCCTTCACCCTAATCTTATTTCTCTATTCTCAGCGTTTTCTTGCTCTCGTAATCATTAATCTTAGAGCCATTCTCTTCCCTAAGAATCCACTACTGAATCTATTCCTTTCAGCGCCTGTCAGAATTAGACTAAGAATTACGCTATAAACACAAATTTTCTGCAAGAAATTAATTCCCGTGGATAAAATAAATATGTCAATCTGCTGACATAAGAGGAAAAAAGAGCACGAAAAAAGGCTGAACAGCCCAGAGACAACTGGCCATCTAAAGTTGAATGAAATTAAAAATTAATTTTAATTGCGCCATCTAGCGATAATGCGTAGAATACAGACTGACTTATCGACTGCAACAAAAAACCCATCCGGCAGCCAGTTGGAAGAGTCTTTAATTACGTTGAAATGTTTCACTGATAAAAGAATAAATGCTGAATATCTACAATTCCAAGAGAGACTTCAAGACTGGCAATGTCTCGGAATTAATATTTTCAGCGACTAAACATTCCGATTTTAAAAGCACTTGCAATCACGGAAGATTAATTAAATTTATAGTGATATCAATTGTTATAAATACCGTAAGAACATAGACAGGGTTCATACACCTTGAGCAGAATAAATTTCCATACTTTTTCCATACTAAATTGTATAATTTCCATACCCATTGTGTAGCATTGTCCGGTCATACCAATAGTTAATACTAAATCATAAATGGAAAACTGAAAAAATTTAAAGGCAACAGTACAAAACTTAAATATTTTGAAATTAATTTGACTGGAGCAGCTGCTGCAATGCTGCCTGAGACGCCAACAATTTCCAGTCCAATTAATTTCAAAATAGTCAATAGAATAAGTTTTATATCGTGTCAAACTTGCAGTTGCTGCCTCAAACAGCAATGGCATTCAGTAAATAAATTTTCCCAATAATTAAACACACTAGGTTTTATATCTTGTCAAACCTTAGAAAAAATTTTAAAATTAAATATTATTTATGATTATACAAAATAAAGTTTGTTTTTTGGACATTTAAAATAAATTTATTAATTGTTCAATAATTATTTTTATTTTCACCCACACCAGTCACCTACCCAGCCCACAAAATCCGGTGATACCCACTCTTTATACTTATCATTACATTGCCATATAGAAGAATATTTGCACTTTCCCATGATCGTGACGTTTGTTTAACTAAATTTACCATACAAACATTTTGGGAAGCCGTGGATCCACCTGGAGTAGGGTTGCACGATTTTTCAATTGTTCGATTAATCCCGATTATATAATTCAAAATGATCGTGGACGATTATAAAATGAAATAATCGTGTAATCGCCATGTTGAAATTTATGTCAAGACACTTATGCTTGTGAAACTCGGCTCGCGTTACCAATCATGGAAACAAACATCCGGCTATCAGCTGAATGTGTGAACGATTAAATAAACTAAATAAATAACTGATTTGTTTGTATTGACTCATGATTAGTTTTAGATGAATAAAGATTGTTCACTTGGTCGCGATTTGTCATTGTTACTGTAATCACACACGCTTATCCAGGCCTGGAAATAAGTTTTTCAACAGTGTCCAATACTTTGTCAGGCACCAGCTACTTGGTACCGGACATCCAGAATTTGCTGCCTGTCAACACGATTCTACTTCACAGTGTTCTTTACTTGAACTTATTAGAAACATGTCAAAAAGCAACTAAACATGTGTCATAATGATCGTGATACACCTTAGGTAGATGAATATTTTATGGCTTTATCAACACTTGTGTGCAGACTCTTTTGTTGCACACTGCAACTACTGGGACTGTTTATATCTGTACCTGACAAAATGTCAAGAACCGGCAGGGCTGCCTGATATTTGATAGACTGGTGCCTGACAATGACCTTGACAGGCACCTTATTTCCAGGCTTGTCATCCCGCTTTCCCCATTCTCTGAATAGTTATGCGCGAACGGTTTCCCCAAAAAAGTTCTAAAACTGATACCACGGAACTTCAACGCATTTTCTCCCGTAAAAATTCTCATCGCCTACGCCTATGTTTAATGTACATACCTCAAAACATCACTGGGGAAGTGAAATTATTTGATTTGAGCACCTAAATATTGCGTATCCTTTATTAAAGGTTGTTTATTAAATCAAAATTAATCCACAATTTGATATAAAATGGCGTCGCGAAAAAATACAAATCACATGATTCGCCTCCAATTGAAGAGTTTATTTTAGAGCGAGTACTCGGATATAAATATTCTGGAATCGGGGACTCGGAACTCGGGAATTTCTATATATTATCATTGCGCGATAGGAACTGAGTATTATACTGATCTGAATAACGGGTACCCGTTTGATAAACTCCCGTTAGCGTATAATATCTCGCGAGAACACGCCGCCTCCCATCGCAAAAGAGCCGCGATATTGTCGTTCGTAATAATTCAATTTGGATCATTTAATGTTGATCGGCGTTACAAAATTGATGCACATTTTCTCCCGTACTTGTTTGGTACATAAATTTGGTCTTAAAATATATTTATAAGGAAGGTATTTAATCACGCCAAGACTGTTTTAAGCGCATTTTGACGACAAAAGTGTGGAATAAACTTTATTATATCTTCAACATACGTGGCCTATTATTAGTATTAATCTAATAGCTGGTCGGGATTTACAAATCCGAGGCCTGTATTGATTTCTAGAGGGGCCGGAAATGTATCAGGGCAGAGATCGCACCCTGTGACACGATTGTTATTATTATACACGCTATTCTTACAAATTTGCTCTTAAAAAAATTTTAGGTTAGGGGGTGGGCTTCTAATACAGAGCTTTGCCGTTTTGAAACTGCTAAGAAATCATTGGAGCTCATATGTTAAATTTAGGGTGTGGGCTTCTATTAGAGCATAGGCTACAATTAAGCGAAATACGGTAACTTCCGTTTTCCGTCTAGAAAAATCTTGATACACTCCTTTGTTTGCAATCAGCAACTGGCATATTCTGTCCATGTATGTATACCCAAGTGCCTAACCCATAATCTTACAATCTGCAGTAGCATAATAAAGTCATCTAAGCAGCATTGATGTAGTTAATATAGTTCATGATTAATCGTATGATCGCGATTATTTTTTTTAAATGATCGCGATTATGAAAAGTGAATAATCGTGCAACCCTACAAACATTATATAATTATAATTGCGTGGATGTTACTTTCTTGATGGCTATCTAAACGCAACTGATTCAATGTTTACAAATTCATAAAAACAATGGCTTCTAGCAATTGACAAGTTCAGACACTTATTACTCAAACCGAAGTGTGTTCCCGGTATGGTTACCATTAACAGCGCAGTTTAGCCTACACCAGGAACCAATCTGATGTTGCCGACCATAAACTCTCGCGCAATAATGGTGAGATTTTGCGAGACAGACAAGAATTCGTGTTTGATGACGTTTTACATGTACACAAGCCGAAGTGTGTTCCCGGTACGGTTAAACATGCAGTTTAGCTTACACCAGGAACCAAATGGCGAGATTGTGTGAGACTAGCGAGAGTTTGTGTTTGATGACGATTTATGAGAAAATGTCTGCCGGGAGAATTACAATTGCCGATATTTTAATTTTCCATACCTTTTCCATAGCGGTTTCGCAAAATATTGATTTTCCATACTTTTGCAAGCCCTGGAAAAGGTTTTCTTAATTTTCCATACTTTTTCCAGACTTCCATACCTGCGTACGAACCCTGATAGAACACCATGATAATAATTATTTATGTCTGCAAGGAATAGATGCCAACGTATCAGTTTGGGCATGTATCGCACACCTGCAATTATTGGCCATTGGCACAACCGAACAAAAATGAGATGACCACTGAAAAAATTTACCAATAAAATTTCTGTGAAGAAGGTTTAGCCAAGTTTTACTAAAATTGGCCCTTTGGTTATTAAGTTGTCTTTTTATAATTTTCTCAGAAATTTGCAGAAAATACCAGATGTCAACCAAAAAAGCAAAATGTTGATTGATTCATGGCAGACATGTTGTTTTGACATCTCTCCATGGAACACACTCTAATGGCCTTTAGTCCCTAATCATATCTCCCAAATTTTGTCCCGACCAGTCCAGCGGTTCTGAAGAAGTAATTTTCACGAAAACTAGGTCATCCATGATGGCTACCGAACCATTCAGCCAATTAAGTTCCCTTGAAGAAACTTGGTTCAGTTGTTGCTCCCGATGATGTTTCATGATTTTTGAATCGATTCCCCATATGGTTTCCGAGAAGATTTTTAGAGACCTTTATAAAAATCGGCCAAAATCCAAGAAAGCAGCTGGCCAAATTGGCCGAGCGACTTCCTTTAAACAAACTTAGATCCCTATGCCCTAAGGATGATTCCTGTCAAATATACTTGAAGTCGGCCAAGTAGTTCTCCAGAAGAACACATTAAAATTGTTAAATTTCCCATTGCTTTAGTATGGGAGTCTTTGGCGGGAAAATGATGGCCGCCAAACCATTTATCCGACAGTTTAAAAAAGGGCAAATTTGAGATCAGAATACCCAAAAACATATGTAAAACCAATTTTGGCCTCAAAATTCATCAAAATAAAACAATCCAATATTGCCACCAAACAAAGGCTCAAAATCCATCAAAATAAAAAAAACCAATATTGCCACCAAACACGCTAAAGTTTGATTGGTCCATGGCAGCCATGTTTTTTGACTGATCAACTTCCCTTGAACAAACTTTAATGGCCCTTAGTCCCTAATTATATCTCCAAAATTTTGGTCTGATCCTTTCAGTGGTTCTGGAGAAGAAGTCTTTTTCGCTAGAACTATGGCATGCAAGATGGTTGCCAAACCATTTGGTCAATCAAGTTCTCTTTAACAAACTTGGCTTAGCTCTTGCCCTAGTTAATGTTTCATGAGTTTTGAATAGATTCCCTAAGCGGTTTCGGATATTTTTAAAAACCTTTCCAAAAATCACCCAAAATCCAAGATGGTCACCAGCCAAATTGGCTGTTCGGCTTCCTTAGAACAAACATGGATCCATTTGCCCTAAGAATGGTTCCTGCCAAAAATAATTGAAATTGGCCTAGTGGTTCTTGAGAAGAAGTTGTTTAAAGGAGAAGTTTACGGACGACGGACGGTCGCCATGGCATAAGCTCACTTGGTCTTTCAGGCCAGGTGAGCTAATAATGCTTCATTGGTATTAAATCTAATTTTTTTACATTTTGTTGTGATAAGGGATAATGCATTTTATTGTAGTGACTATCAGGGGTCGAAATGTGAAAAATTAACAAGAGCTCCGCAAACAGCGCATAATACCCCGCCATGATGACAAACTAATGAATGACAGCCATTAGAAAATATTTATTTCTTCCTCAGACCCATCAGACCAGTAATCCTTATGAAGTGTCAAAGCGATCCACTAAACGGTCAAGGAGGTATCGCCCGGAAACCAATTTTCAAGATGGCTGCTGCTGACTGGTGGCCATATTGGATTTCAGATTATCATAAATTTTGATAGGTTTCTTCACCAGACATATTCCAACAACCCTAGGAAGTAATCCGATAAATGGTAACACAGCTATCATCCAGAAACCAACTTTCAAGACATTTCTTCCTCAGACCTTGCCCGGTTACTCTATAAAGTTTCAGTGATCCGATAAACGGTAACGGAGTTATCATACGGAAACCAATTTTCAAGATGGATACCGGTGGCTGGTGGCCATCTTGGATTTCAGATCATCGTAACTTTCGATAGGTTTCTTCCCCAGCCCTAGTCCATGAAGTTTCAAAGCGATCTGATAAACGGTAATGGAGTTATCCGGAAAACAATTTTCAAGATGGACGCCGGTGGCTGGCTGCCATCTTAGATTTCGGATCATCGTCGATTTTGATCGGTTTCTTCCCCAGACATAGTCCAACCACCCTATGAAGTTTCAATGCGATCCGACAAACGGTAACAGAGTTATCATCCGGAAACCAATTTTCAAGATGGCCACCGGTAGCTGGTGGCCATCTTGGATTTCGGATCATAGTCGATTTTGATAGGTTTCGTCCCACGCCCTAGTCCAACCACCCTATAAAATTCCAATGCGTTCCGACAAACGGAAATGGAGTTATCATCCGCAAACCACTCTGCCACCCGCACGGCGCCATTACATAACACCCCGCAAAATATTTTGGCGGGTTATAAAAACCAGCAAAATCCACCTGTCAATGACAGATTGATACGCAACATTTCGACCCTTGCTAGTCATATTGATACTTGTTCAGGATGTATTGCCACAGGTTGCAATGAAATCAGCATGTATTGGTAGCAGTACAATTAAAACAGATTGTGAGTAGTTACTAGTAAAGTAGGTACTAGTATTCCCCAACTATTCCTTGTAAAGCTCACATGCCAATGGGTACATTAAAGATCACACCTGAAATTGTAAGAAAAAAAATTGTGAATCTCAACCATTCTAAGTCACCCGAGCCTGATAAACTCCATCCAAGATACCTTTATGAACTAAGCCTGCAATTCCAATTCCAATTCTTTTTAATAAATCACTAAGCCTGGGAACATTACCACAATGGTGGTTACATGCAAACATTACACCAATTTTCAAAAAAGGAGATAAAACCAAACCCGACAATTACCGTCCAATTAGCTTAACATCTGTTGTTTGTAAAATAATGGAATTTGTTATCAAAGACACGATTATGGAACATCTTAGGATTAATAATATCCTATCAAAAAAACAGTATGGTTTTTTAAGCGGCCGATCAACAGTTCTCCAACTTTTGACTGTTCTTGAAAAATGCCTACTGACTCTGGACAAGGGGGTATGATTGATGTGATTTACTGCGACTTCATGAAAGCATTTGATAAGGTTCCACATAAACATCTAATTAAAAAACTAACTTCATACAGCATAGAAGGTAATTTGATAAACTGGATCCAATCCTTTCTAACTGGAAGGCAGCAACAAGTAGTTATAAATGGAATCATATTTAAACCAACAGACGTAACAAGCGGTATACCACAGGGCTCAGTTTTAGGGCCATTACTGTTTATAATTTAATGATCTTCCCGATGTAATCAGTAGTGGGTCTGAGATCTTTTTATTTGCAGATGACACTAAACTCTTTAGATCAATCTTCAACCCAAAAGATTGAGACACCCTGTAAAATGATATTAACTCTGTGTTCATGGACTGATAATTCATTATTGCGGTTCCACCCAGATAAATGCAAAAGTATGCAAATATCAACAAGAAACTTATACAATGGAATTTAATACGCATACTCTAGCCCATTCGTCTAGTGAAAAAGATATAGGTGTCAAATAGACGATAAACTATGCTTCGATGAACATATAAACGGAAAAATAAGCAAATCTAACCCAATAATGGGACCAATTAGGAGAACATTTGACTATCTAGATAAAGGAAACTTTAAACATCTCTACAAATCTCTTGTTAAGCCGCATATTGAATACGCCAGGGCTTCAAAAATGTCCGTATTGTCCGGATATGACCGAGAATTGTCTTCGATGACCGGTAAATGTGATGTCCAGTCGGAGAGCAATGTATGTATTTTATTAAATCATTGTGAATAAAAAAATTCTGCCGGCAATTTCCGGCTTACATTCTATGTAATATTTGTAAAGCTAACATCTATCATTCTTAAATGATGAAATAAAACTCAAACTGACAAGTCATTGTACATGTATTGTCGTAAACCAACATAAAATCACCAACATAAAATCACCCAAAACGTAAGAAATAAAATGAGGTCAGATCCCTTCTTAAGTTGGACGAGCAAATTAAAGTTTTTTTGTGATTGGAGGCATTCCACTGAACTTTATCTGGACTGGAATAAGACCTCCCAAATAAAAACTGATTTTGCAACGTCGCAAATGCCAATATTGCAAATTAATAATAAATATATACAGGAGATAATGTTTTTAAAACAATTTGAGCAGTAAATTCACTATTACCTAATCAGTAAATGTAGTCAGCGGTATATTTACTGCTGAGATTTTTGTTCACTTGGGCGATTTCGTCCTGGCTGACTTGGTTACATTACATTCTACCGAGTATTAATCAGCTGTAGGACGAGTTTATGCCATCACTCTCGTAGCTCCCCTCCTATTTATGTGAATTGCGCAAGTCTCTAAGCGGGTACTACTATTAGCGTCTTCATGCTACTCGGGCAACAGCCTAAACTCGTCCTATAGGGGAAGCTACCATTTGATTTCTGTTTTTTATCGGCGCCATTTTATGTCAAACTTTGGATTAGTTTTGATGAAATGAACAATGTTTATTAAAATATACGCAATATTTAGGTGGTCCCAATTAATAATTTCACTCCCCGCGGATATAGGGTATACATTAAGCATAGGCATAAGATGGTAAGAATTTCTAGCGTGAAAAATTTAATAATGTGTTCTAATTTCGTGTTATATTTTAAATGCATTTTTTTTCAATTGTTTTTTTAAATATACCTATGAGACGTCGCCACCCTTTCTCAGAGGTATTTAAAGAATTTACAGCCCTTGTCCTATTAGAAACTGTAGTAATTAATGTTTTACGCAATACAGTTGCATCATGCATTTTCACTCACACACACACCCCCACCCCACCCCTCTCTCCCGAAGTGGCATGTCCGGCTGGGAAAATTCTGTTTCTGAAGCCTTGGAATACGCTAATGTGGTTTGGGCTCCATATCTGAAAAAGCACATAAATGCAATCGAAAATGTCCAAAGACAGGCAACCAAACGTGTTCCTGGTATGCGTAATCTACCATATCATGTACGCCACCAAAAGTTAAAATTACCAACATTAGGATTTAGAAGATTGCATGGTGACATGATCGAGTTATATAAAATTCTTAGCAATAACTATGACCAAGTTACAGCAGACCTTTTTGAACGACAAGACACAAATAGCATAACACGAGGTCACAGCCTAAAAATTACGAAAATAAGACCAAGACTCAATATATGAAAGTTTTCCTTCCCATTGAGCTGTACTGAGCAATGGAATAAACTACCTGAATCCGTTATCAGTAACCCCTCAGTGAATTCTTTCAAATCTAGACTAGACAAGCTATGAGAAAGCCATCCATTGCACTATAACTACGATTGTGAACCCATCTGTAATATGTATACTCCAGAATCATTATAATATAGCCAATGTATAATTGTTAATAACAACTTAATAACATTAAAATGAACCATAAATATATGCAGCCCATTCCTGACGTTAGAGGCTTGTTGACGCCTGCTGTCAGTAGAGGATTTGTGTAAGTAAATAAGCAATCATGCCATATGCCTAGTTCTATTCTGTTATGTAATTCCCGCCTCTCAGTTTCATATTGATCCTCCAGACCAACCTCTCAATGTGACTAAAGTGGTGTGGTAGACTTGAAAATAGTATATGTAGTGGTGTATGTACATGGTAGACCTAACATGTGATAAGTGAAGAACTAATGGACATGGGGACGTGATTGTGACACACATGACATTTGACTATCCCTTTCAAATGACTGGGTAGTTTATTGCGCTCGCCCAATAGACAATGCCTACTTTCATATTATATAGTAGAGTGGGGTATCTACCCTAAAAATATGAAAATAGGCTGGTAAACTTCAAACGCCTATAGGTGTTTTCGCCGCCAAGATAGCATGAGGGATAGCTGGACGAAATCTGTGTATATATGGGATATATATTGGGAAATGAAAACTGATTAGAAGAGGACATAATTTTCAGAAAAACGCTCACACCTAGAAGTGAACATACCATTGTACTGTGTCATTAGCCTTCAACTACGGCATCCACAAGTCAGCATGCAACCAAATGCTAGGCGCAGCAGGGCGTAACCATGTGTGTAAGCGGCACACCGTAGCTGACGCAAGTAATACCCATGTGCACCACACCATTTCCACAAAACAGAACTAAAGTATAAATTCAAATGTCACTAAAATATTGATGGTTTCGAGGAGACTTAATTAAAAAACAAGAGTCAAATCCTTCAAGAACAAACCAGATATCTACTTCAAACAAAGAACTTTTTAATTGAACTGAGCAAACCATGCTCGGCTATATCCTTATTCTTACTCCTCACGAAGTGGTAACTCAACGTTTATTTCTGTTATTTAATTTTACCACTTTCTTCGTATGGCGAAAAAAGCATCATAGAAGTATTGCCCCACTTATCAAAATGGTGTAGTCATTGAAAACATTATAGATAATTTTATTTAGTGTTTTATCCAGATTTCGTGGCAACCCGAAAGCCCATAGTAAACCTATAAAACACTAGGCAATAACAAGCCAATGGCTTATGCCTGTAAAATGATGATGATGATGATGATGACGAATATCGAAAACTGGTACCATTTAGTTTGTGTCAGGTTGTTCATCACGGAAACGATAAAAGGTTGACAAAACGTAGTTAGTGAAATTCATCACCTTCTTCATATTTGGCTACAAAATGTTCTACAGATTTGGAAGATAATTTTACAGTGACAAGACATTTCGATAGGCCTTTGTCTGCAGCTGTCAGTACTGAGACGGTTTGACAGTGCCTGGACGCAGCATGAGCTTGTCAGTGCTGGGACGGCGAGCTGCGTTCTCGGGCCAGCTTCCATATGCGAAATTACCACCATTAATTTTCACTTGATACTGTCGCTACAGATAAGCGTGACACACTAGGCGGGAATAACGGTATGTTGAACACAGACGATCGTACTTAAATCGGCGTCTATGTATTATCCATGGACCGGATTATACATGTATAATACATGGCCGTCGGTAAGAAAACATTGCCCGCTCTGCGTGTATAAACTATACCTAAAACATTGGGAAAATCTGAAAAAATAATTAACAATAAATAATGAGAAGACCATGCCCAATTTGGTTTGGGTGTGACTCCAATCATTCTATTCCATTTCATATGATATTTGGTATTCATTTTGGAAACAAATATGTTGCTGTCTAAGACAGCAACAGCTTTCAGCGCAATTGTTCACAAAATGAACACCAGGCTGAGTCTTTCTTCGGAATTCTTCTGTCCCTATAACAAATAACTTGAATTATAAACCATCAGTGTGTAAAGAGTTAAATATAGGCGATAGGTGCGGGTGGTATATATCCATATGGCAAAAGCGTAATATATACCGTAATAATTCAACACATTTATTCAACTTGTATATGCCATGAAAGTTGTAGCACTCAGAGTGCGGGCACATCTGTGACATGGCCGTGTTAAAATTCTCGAATTTATGACAAAGCAGTCATAGCCATGATATCGCAAAATTAGCTGTCTAATGGTTACTATCCCCATGCGTTTTGAAACATGGAGGAATAATTGCAATCGCCCCTGTCTGTCTGTCTGTCTGTCCGGCTATCTCCTCCGAAACAGTTTGGAGGATTTCAATCAAATTTGTTATGTAAGTTACGACGATATTATTGGGTACTGCAAAACACCATTTACATTAGCCCCCACCACCACCCTCCAGCCCCACCCCACAAACACCCACCACCCACAGCGTGGTGGTGACAGGCTGGAGCTAGCGAGCTACCTGAAAGTCAAATTTGGCGGAATTCAACTAAATTTGCTATGTAAGCTACTTGAATGCAAGACAATATTTATATTATATTTGTAAACGGCCCAGGCCCATATGCAAATTGGTTATCAGCGTGTCCATTTTGAAACATCGCAGGCTCATATGCAAATTGATTATCTGCGCGTCCATTAGTAAGCAATTCATTCAGTTGTTCAGACACGTCTGTCCATATTTATGCATGTGTTCATTCATGCCTGGTATTTTTAGCTTGTTCATGTGTTCATCCATTCATCCATATGCCCATTCATTCATTCATTCCTTCAGTCGGCTAGTCAATAATTCTGCATTGGGCGCAAATATTCTTGTGTATACATCAACAAGCCCGTGACAATTGAATCGATTTAAGCCGCTGATTAATCCATTGTTTTGTGATTACACATAATGTCTGTACTTAAGGATCAAAGTGATTAATGAGAATAATAACGCAAGGATCAAATGAAGTAACTAACATTGGGTATAATTTGCGTATTGGACTACATTAATAAACACTTTAAATAATCCTCACACTTATGAAAGAAAACTTAAATCTGTCCTTACAAACTATCCAATTGCGGAGCGATAGACTAAAAAAGCACTTATTTATTCACACAATAAAACAGTACTTAATTGATTAAAACTATGTTTGGGTCACACCTCACCTAGTGATTAAGCTGGTAGCCTGGTAGACTATGTCATAAAAAAGATTCTTTGAACCCCTACCACCTTGTTTGATAGATATTGTTTCTTTAAGTAAGACGTTTCAATAAATCTAACCAAGTGACTGAAAATTAATCTTTGATCTAAGAATGTAGGGCTAGAAATCACAATTCATTTACAGATGTGTACTTTTCCTATTGGAGCAAGTTTTATATTGACACATGGGCAGTGCGCCATTTACAAACGGGCGCGCCAATAAACAATTTGCATATGGACAGTGTGCCATTTACAAACGGGCGTGCCAATAACAAATGGCCATATGGGTCTTCGCTGTTTACAAAAGGGTGCACCAATAACAAATTGGTATATGGACCTGCGCTGTTTAAAAACAGGCTAAATTGGTTATTGCCGCATTACAGCAGTACTGAACGGCGAAGTTGGTCAAACTGTGAGGATTTTCGATGGCTTGCCATTGACTGTGCGTTCTAGTAGCGATTGTTAAGTATATATAATTTTAAATATCTTACTTATAATATTGCACAATTAATTGTAGGCTCTACATTTTCCTCGTTTTATCTTGTCTTCATTTTTCTTGAGAAAGGCAATATTGACATGAGCATCGTTCAGTATGTTGTGTGGATAATCACTGGCGGATTAAAACATAATATTATATATTATTGATCAAACGAACCTGATTTATAAGCTATTATTGAAGAACAACCCCTCCCCCACCCAACACCCCCCCCCCCCCCCCACCACCTCCAACACGCACGCACACACACACTCGTGCACGCATGCGCATGCACACAGACACGTACGTAGTACGTAATCACGTGCGTAAGTATGCACGCACATGTATGCACGCATGAACACATGCAGGCATGCACCATGCTCACACGTACGTACGTACGCACGCACGCCCGTCCATCCATTCAGATTTTGACTCCTATATCCCTACCTCCGCTACATATACATCCATCTGATATCTATCTATCGTTTATCCGTCTATCCAACTATCCATGCATCAATCCATCCAGCCATCTCGCAACTCTTGCCTCTCTTCATCCATCCAGCTATCTCTCCAGCTCTACATGTCCATATCTCCGCCTCATATAAACATCCATCGGCTATCTATCTATCTATCGTCCATCCAGTCACCCACCCACACATCTCACAACTTTTGCCTATTTTCAGCCATCCAGCTATCTCTCCATCTCTCCATCAATCTCGATGTCCGTCAATCCATCCATCCACCAGACATCCATTCCCATCTTATTCATCCATCTATCCATCCATTCATTCAACCTCTTCTCCCTCCAGCTAGTCATCAGCCCATCCATCTATCCATCCATCAATCCCATTCTCCCTTCCTCTCTAGCTCATTCTGTCCCCTCACGTCTATTCATCCATTTATATGATATATTTATTAGTAATGCTAATTCACATATTCACAATTAATCTTCCCACCAATCCATATACCAATCAATTAAAAAAAACCACTATCTATTAATCCAGCCACCGCGCCAGCGGTGAATTAAATTATGCATTCAAATTGGTTATAAGTTTACTATGCTATTTGGTGATTGCCTCTTTAATAAATTAACCCTTATGAAAATTAAAGGTTGATTGATTAAAATTTCAATCATCAAATTTCCAAAAATCATTTTCTTTCCGCTTATTTATGTATTAATTTATTCAGGTACTATATCTGTGATTCTAACGCATCACTGGCACTTTTAAAATGTAATAAATACAGCGTTAGTTCACTACTCCATTTTTACTCTATCAATATCAATTCATCTACTCCGTTTTCTATGTCATGAATGAATGATTAATGGGTTTTTTATGTTTTTTATAGTTTCATTTACAGAATTTTCTCTACCGCATGCAGATTAACCATCAAATAGTATCATTCTCAAATAGACGGATTTTCTGGTTCTGGTAAAGAAGTTTAAACAGCTCTTGTCTTTTGAAAGAGAGATTGGAACTGTTTAACCGTAACTGCTAGAATTTGAATCGATGTATATCTGGGTCAATCGGCCATAATTATTCCCATTACGACTTCAACGTCATTAGATAGATCGATGATATTATTGTGGTCGGTTAATGAGGAGCTCTGGTGGTGACTGAGCAGCGTGCAACTTTGACCAACTCATACATATCTGAATTTTGAAGTTTGGCCAAAAAGTTCAATCCGGAGAGATCACCTCCATAGTTTGCTATTATCCAATCCCAATAATCTAATTTGAGTTGCAGCCATATCCATACCCTATCGCCCCTATCTCCTCAACTTTTTTCATTAAATCGGAATCTTTTACATTGATTCGAAATCCCTTCTATGTCATATAGATCTGTTGTCCTGATACCATAAAATCTACAGCGCAATATTCCTGTAATTCTTGATCTATTGATACTAAACAATCGAGCCATTTAATTTATACCACTTTGGGCGATTTCCTGTTAACTTGAAACTTCTGATCCGACCATCAACACCTTTGGTATTTATCATTGACAGGTTTTTGAGGCCATAGTGGTCAAATTAACACCTGGGTTGACCTGCTCGTCTGAACATCACAGACTGTTGAGCTGTATAACCCTTAGATTTGCTTCCATAGCATAACCATACTTTCTAGGTAATGACCATGAAGCAACCATAGAGTAAAATTTGACATATTTGACCCAGATAACTCGACATTCTTATGATATTCACATATTCACAATTAATCTCCCCACCAATCCATATACAATCCATTAAAAAAAACCTATCTATTAATCCACCCACACACCAGCCAGTAATCTAGCAAAATAAACACCCATTACTCTATTACTCCAATAATAATAATAATAATAATAATAATAATAATAATAATAATAATAATAATAATAATAATAATAAACTCCGTTAATCTAGATAATCCTTTAACTAATCTGTCTTCGTTAATCCATTTACCTAATAGTCCATACATCTATCCAGTGACCTATATATCCATCCATTCCATAAATCCATCTACCCATCATTTACTTTATGCTTGAGCGTTACTAATTAAACATATTACTCTAACCTGGATTCAAAAGGTGTTAAGAGGATTCTATTCGGAGAACAGACCCATTTCTGAACATTTTATTCCATTGCGTTCCACCAGATCCGGAAACAGCAATACCAATCTGACTTCTGAAGAAAATATTTTAAACACCTAAACTGTGATAATCCACTAGTTAACATGTGTAATAGATATGGGTGGGTGACGGTTATTACCTATGTAGAACTATAAAAAGAGTCACATAAGGTATAGTTCTGTTCAGTTTAGCATAATTTATTTTCTGCAAAGCATGGAGTGTCACTTACAGAATTTGTTTATATCAAGGGAATTTGCGACAATGGCCATCAGTAGAAAGGTGACGAGATGGATGGGTGATCTGATTGGTCCATAGAGTTATGGCGTCATCATATTTGCATATTAGGCCACGCACACATGCCTAATGTCCCGTGAATGTGTTATGGGTATGAAGATGGTTAGGGGGTGGGGTCAAGCGACGGATCACATGACCCATCGCTGCCTATCAGCACATCCGGGTATACAGTCTGTGGAGTTAATGAACTGTGCAAACACTTAGGGGTCTGGGTGTCGCGAGATCTATAGAGTTATGATGCATTAAAGCAGGCATGGGCCTACTACTACTGCACCTACCAGTACTGCTAGTATTACTACTATTACCGTAGAGGAAATGGGTGTATACTTTAAAGGTTTCACATTCAGAAAATGGCTGTAGTGGTTCCTGGCCTAGAATAAACCAATATAGCAATGGCAATCCATGCATCTCCAGCCCATGGGTCTCTTCTATCAAGAAGCCAAAGGCTTCAACATAAGCTGTGAGATCATGCAGAAATACCTCAAAACATGCTATCACTAACCCCTGCACAATGCCCCTAATTATAATAATATTAATTAATAATATTAATCATATTAATAATATTAATATATTAATAATATTATAATAAAGAGGCCCGTGCTCGTGCGCTAGATTTACACCCATGAAAGTTGGCTGCTTGTTGTATGGATTTTGTGTAAATATGGAATTCAGTCAGTCAAAATATATTCAAAATATTTGTCAACTAGCTTATTAAATAACCTATTCTGTGTTATGAAACCATGTGTATGCACTACATCTGGATATGTGGACAGGAAATTATAAAGCATCAACCTCACACGGGCCTGCGTGAAGATGTGCTATGAGAGTGGATCACTCCTATGCTCTAAAACGGCTTAGCAACTTAACATTTCAGATGCTGGCCATGTCGAGGTGTCCTAAGCAAAGAAACCCCTATACTTATAACACATTCAACAAGCATATGTCTACCTGAAGAGAGCCTGAATGAGTAGATAGCGAGTATACTCCAAAATGATTAACATTTCAGCTGTTCAGATGTGGTGTTTTGACTGGTAGGGGCGTTGGAATGGTAATAATGCATGCAAGTGTTAGGGGCGGAGCCTAATTCAAATATTGATAATGTTATAACTCGCTGCTGTATTGTCTAGATACCAGTCACCACTCACACCGTACCTATATACAACGCAGGTCACTAGTTGCATACACCACTGGGTGCATACTATAGCCTGTACCCATATTTGGTTAGAAACCTGGAATTGATAGGCTACACGGAGCACACATTATGAGTCATAAAGCATCCCTTGACATATAGTGAACAGTCAGTCCAGAGGCAGACAATCTGATCATTATACTTGCATGTACAAGCATCGTATATAGCCTGTAGAGCATAGCATACATTAAAAAGTCTATAATCTAGTACCATTGTTTCTATAACGATATTATAGCTGCCAATATGGGCAGTTACTTATATGGCCACCAATGTTTACTCTGTGGAGTTAATGACTCATGCAAACTCATAGAGTTCTGGCTGTCAGGAGCTCTATAGAGTGATAACGGGTTCAACTAGGCCTGTAGTCAACTACTACTAGTACTGCTAGTACTATGACTATAGAGGCAATGAGCGTTTACTGTAAAGGTTTAACATTCAGTACATGCCTGTAGCATCTCCTGGCATAGAACAAGGCAATACAGCAATGGCAATCTATGTATGTCCAGCCCTGGGTCTCCCTTCTATCAAGAAGAGAAAGTCCTAACATAAGCATTGAGCTCTTTCAAAAATGCCTTAAAACATACTATCATTAACCCCTACACATTTATTATATTAATTAATTAATTAATTAATTAATTAATTAATTAATTAATAATAATAATAATAATAATAACTAGAACACATTTACTGAAGTAACTGTAAATCTGCGATGACTGGGCATTAAGGAGTATTATAAGCACTCTTCTCATATGATCATTGAACATAGCTGATGTTGATCTGATAAAAGGTCTAAGTGTTGCCACAGTTCAAAGAGCCATAGTTGAAATTACCATAGTTTTACACAGGGTATGGAAAAGCTGATTTCTTGAAAACCGATAGCCTTGACCCTAAAGTATAAAATAATGTGTCCTGATTTGCTGTAGTGGAATTTTTTACCAAAATCAAGGAAAATGCCATTAAATGTCAAATAAAGGAGAAATTAATGAATGAAAAGTAAATGGAGGCAATTCATGCAAAAAATTGCCAATTTTTTGTTTTTGGCATGCATTACCTCCCTTGACCTGTTCAAGTTGATTGTGTCAGTTCAATATGATGAATTTCGATTCTCATGATGATTTGAAAGTGACCACGGTCAAGGTCAATCAGTGGTCAAAGTGACCAATTTTAGGCTTTGGCATGAATTACCTCCCTTTACCTGTTGGAGCTGATTGAGGCAATTAAATCTGGTGAATTTCGATTGTTTCTGACTAAATTAATTAATTTCTCCTTTATTTAATTGGACTTTTTGGACAAGAAAACGTGGCATTGTCTGGAACCATACACCAGATCCAATTTCTGTAGATGATCTATACATGCCGGGTGCGTACTAAAAATGTACCAAGTTTAGATATGATATTTCTAAAACTGGATCAGTTATCATCAAATCAATTTCCAATACATTCCATAGTGACATATTTGTCTACGATACACATGAACCGTTCAGGATATCGGAGTTCGGTAGATGGTGTCCAAGAGGCAATTCCGCCCCGGATCAGGCGATCTAAATGCTGAAACAATTGGACCCTAATCCCGTCATCTATCAGCAAATCATTGAAATATTGTTTCGTGTGCAGATTTGCAATAATAGAAATGTTAATATGTCCACTAAAGATTTTATTTTAGTAAGCAATAGTAGCCTCTGGTATCTAGGGATGTCAAAAATGCCAACACTCTGACAGGGACAGAAGTAAGAATTCTCATGATGCCAAATAATTGTTTTTATTCAGCATTTTCTGAAGAACTGGACACTGAAACGAAAAGATTTGTTTGGCCAACTTGCGGGTCAACAGATCCTAATAATATGTTATGTTTCAAGATGATCCGGAAAAAATCCTAGGAGCAGTCACTGGCCGAATATTGCTCCCATACATTCCCTATGAGACATGTTGGGAACGGAAATGCAGCGTTCTGAAAGGTTAACATGTTCGCTAATGATTTTATTTTATTAATCCATAGTAGTATAATGTGTCTACGTATATGTCAAATATCAAGCATCTGACCAACCTAGAAATATGAATTATCTTGATTCCCAAAAATTGGGCGTATGGCAGACTTTCTCAAAAACTGGTTGGCGTACCCAAAAAAATATTTTGGGTCACCATGTGTGTCAAAACATGCTAGACGTTTTTCCAGTTTCAAGATGATAGAGGCAAAACTCTAGGATCAGTCAGTATCCGACTACTACTCTCATGCATTTCCTATGGGGATATGGGGGCACGGAAATGCAGAGTTCTGAATGGTTAACATGTCCGTTAACGATTTTATTTCACTAATCCAGTGTAGTATAATACATCTATGTATATGTCAAATTTCAACCATCTGACCGCCCTAGAAATATGACGTATCTTGATTCCAAAAAATTTGGCTTATGCTTATTTTCTCCAAATCTGTTTACCATACCCAAAAAATATTTTGGGTGGAGATGCAGAGAAACACATGCTAGAAGTCTGTAAAGTTCCAAGATGATTGAGGAGAAACTCTAGTAGTCGCTGTCCGAATATTGCTCCCATATATTTCCTATAGGACTTTTTGCCTGCGAATATCTCGGAAACCATACACCCGATCGAGGAGAAAAGTAATAGCAAACTAGATCTCAATGGTTACTACAAGTTGACCAAGGTTGAAGTTGATCAGTTAAAACTGTAGGAGATAGTTTGCGAAAATGCTATCTCCCCAATCAAATTAGTTTCAAAATATTCAACAGAATGTTTTATTAAATTGTAAAAAACTTACAATTTGTACAACTGGTGGTCTATTCCAGTTTCATAACGAAGTATTTCTTTCTCATTTATGATTGTGACATCCATCTGCATGCGACGTAATTGATTATGACATCATAGCGGGCATGTAGACCTGGTGAATGGTCGGGTTCATAGGTGAAACGTCATTGGTGGGACTTTGAGAGACATATACGTGGCAAATTCTGCAGACAAAATATTTTCAAAATATTCAGCAGAGGGTGTTTGATTACAAAAGAGGAGTCACATAGGATTTGGTTAATATTTCCAAAGATTATCTTCTGGGATAGCGCGCAAGTCCTAACACCTTCACTCTTAAAATCTATTGGACTACCGCCAGCTAGACTTGAAATCAATAGAAGAGTGCGGGATGAGTGGCTGTTCTGATTGATCATGAGTTTGTGACATTATCCTATTAATTTATCCTATCAACTTTTATTTAATATTATCAATTATGTCGGGGGCAGTGTTAAACGGTTCCCAGAGCAGACTTGCTCAAGCGACTATAAGTTGAAATCTGTAATAATCATTTATTCTTGGCGTTAATGTTAAAAATCTCGTAACCGTAGTCCAGTTTTTCGATTATTCAGATGTCAGAATTACTAAACAAACTTATTGGGAAGTGAGAATTATTCTAGTGAATGATTGGACCACATTCGTCACATGCGCTATAAGTTATAACATAGGTTAACGCTCTAATATCAGGGGTGACTCGCATAGGGTTATCATAATGTAAGATCTGCGATATCCTTTCCCTGTGTGCTTCATACTCCCAGCAAGAAAATAGGGTATAGTACATAGTACAGAGCAACAGATGCAGACTTTTTAAGATTTTTTAATATTATTGATCACATGTTTTAAAACACAGAGGCATTTGACAAGAATATCATTACGTTGTGCATTATTAAATGTCTGAAGTATTATACATATATAATGAATGTATTATATATATATATATATATATATATATATATATATATATGTGTGTATTTTTAATTTTTTATTGATGCACTGGCAACGTGCGGCTTCAATTTCTATGTGCTAACCAGCCGACAGGCATGCACCCGTTAGTTTAATTTGTTGATCACCAGCTCCCGGTCGGGGGGGGGGGGGGGGGGGGTCGAACTGCCATACTGCAACTCCGCATAGCATCAGCAACCAGACATCTTTCCTCTGGACCACCACACCAAGACAAAAGTCTAGATTTAGCCGACCGGCTTTCACATGTCTGATATACTTATAAGCATATATATATATATATATATATATATATATATATATATATATATATATATATATATATATATATAAGCAAACTAAAAATTGCGAATCTCTTTATGAATGAATCCAAAACAGAGTTCACCCACATATACCTATCTACAAAGCATGAAACTAAAGAAAATGACGATCCACTCCGTGGCGGCGAACCATGGAGGAAAAGTAAAATCTTGGGCTCACTGCTTTGCAGTACTGCTGGCATTGCTGCATGCTGCATCATGGGGAACATAGCTTTCCAGTCCTTCTGGAAGCTATGGCTTCGTAGATCAAAGATGCCCATGGTAAAAAGACTACGTTTATACAACGCAACCTGAGTATCCTTGATAATGTATAACTGCAACAGCTGGACAGCTCCAAAGGCAGCTCTCAACAAACTTGATGCCTGCCACCGCAAATACCTATGCGCCATCACTGGGCACCAATGGCCTGAGAGCGCTGGTGTGCTGGAACCTGGAGGGCAGGGTGTATAGTGGTGGTGTGGGGGGCATTAATGGGGTATTAATTATATTAAACAAAATCATGAAATATATAGCAACACGCTGAATGAGTATATATAATGTGTAATGCACTATCAGGAAAACAGTAATATTTGGCATTAGTATTATAGTTTATAGCTCACTCAAATCATTAGGAAATCTAAATTAAATAGCTACACCGACAAACTTATAAATACGTAACAAAATCAATTGGCTACCATCTCATTAGAATATGTCTACTTTGTAATCGTAATACATAATACAAGCATTGTTATTTAATTATGAATATGGTGATAAAACTACAGTTAAATATTGGTTCTTTACAATCACGTGCTTTTGGGACCAGGTGACGGTGGTTTCTCAAAATTGATGGTGGTTATACCACCTGCTTTGAGTGACCAGCATCGCACGTCCACAGAGCGTATTTATTTGCACATATGGTTGTATTCAGTGATAATCAGTTTCTGTGACCCATTTTAGAGTTCTCAGCTGTAATAGAAGTTGAACCGATTAATTCTAGACATGATAAACCAACATTTCAGACTCTAGACTCATTAAGTGATTAAGTGCTAATGTACCAATGTAGTTATCCTGAAGCACTCAATATCAGCAAACAAAATTAAATTTTTGGTTCTTACTCACAGTAATGACCACTAGCCTTGCTGCCCCTCCACGGCACTACATTAAAAAATTAAAATAACAGCAAAAACTACCTGAAAACATCATTCATTTAACACAGTAGGGGCCTAGTAATTTTCAACCCGAATTATTGCAACTAGCATTCGCGTCATCAAAGAAAGAAATCTGCTGAACATCTGTTTGCTCTGACTGAATGTGTAGAATATTGCTCATTTGAGTGGAGCGACACACTTCATTCAGGCAGAAATAAAATGACTCCAACATGACTCCAATCACGAGTTGATTAATCACATTACCGACATCCATACTAAAATTTATTAAATTCCACAATCTACCACAATCAAACATGTTCTCATATAAGTGGTACTGGTAGAAACATAAATAAGCACACGGCAAACAGAACAATAGCCGTGTCATATACACCTGTGCAAAAGTTAAGCACCAGCAAAAACAATAGAACGTAGAAACATGATGGTACAACTAGGCTGCCATACCTTTTGTCCCCGCGTTAGCTGACATAATTCCAAGTACGAAATGCACATGCATGCATGACTTCACGCCGCTTGATGTCCGTGCGTGGCGGGAAACAGCACACGTGTTCAGTTATGTAAAAGTCCAGTTTGAGGTCTAGAACATTACATACAGATTTAGGCGACAAGATTAGGAATTTTGTGTTCATGACCGTGGTTTATTTGTACAGAGAGGATTAGCTCTTGATTGTGAACCGCTATGGCAAGACGAAGGTTAAGTGATCGTGTGAAATGGCAAATCATAGGCATGCATACCACTGGTATGTCATGCAGAGAGATTGGCAGACAGCTGAACATTAACCATACTGTAATCAGTCGTTTGATTGCAAAACATGGGCAAACTAACGAGGTGAAGGACAGGCCTAGATCTGGAAGACCGAAGAAGACTACTGCCCGTGATGATCGAGCCCTAGTACGCCTTGTTAGGAGATCTCCATTCACCAACAGCAGAGTGCTCAGCCAGCAATGGGAAATGCGCAATAGAGTGTCAATGTCTACCGTCAAAAGGAGACTGTATGCTGCTGGCATGAAAGCTAGGAGACCTGTCAGACGTCCTCTCCTCACTGCACACCACAAAGAGGAGCTTCTGAGGTGGTGCAACGAAAGAAGACACTGGAACATGAGATCCTGGAGACGGGTACACTGGTCCGATGAAAGTCGGTTCCTGCTTCATGCCACAGATGGTCGACCTCGTGTATGGAGGTCCAGACGCACGGCGTACGACCAACGTAACATCATGGAAGAAGTTCCATTTGGTGGAGGTTCCGTTATGATATGGGGGTGCATCTCATTTGATTGTAAGCTGGATCTGTTGACTGTACCTGGAACACTAAATGGACAAAGATATCAAGATTCCATACTGGATAGAGTTGTGGTCCCTCATTTTGTAAATCATGCACCTGGAACCCACCCTATATTCATGGATGACAACGCCAGACCACATCGTGCTAGAGCTGTGCATGAATACCTCCGCCAGAATGCCATCGAAACCCTACCATGGCCAGCAAGGAGCCCTGACATGAACCCTATTGAGCATATCTGGGACATTCTGGGAAACATGGTGAGAAGGAGGGATCCTCCTGTGCAGAACCTACAGGAATTAACAGACGCACTCCATCTTGAATGGCAACGAATACCACAATGGCGTATCAGTCGGTTGGTGACCAGCATGAGACGTCATGTCCAGGCCGTCATCCAGGCACAAGGTGGATATACCCGGTATTAATAATGACAGTCTCAAACTCGTGCACAGATGTTAAACTTCGTTTTCAGACACCATTAATGACAATCTAGCCACGTGTGTCAACTGTAGGGCAATAGTTGTCAGTTGTGTCAACGTAACCATATTCAGGCCTCGTTTTCAAGTTCAAACAAAAACATACAGTGTTTCCCCACCATCATAATCAGCATTCCTCTAGTTGCATTATTACCTCTTGCACTAAGATGGATGGGTACATAAATGTTTATGCTATTGCTTTCTTCATAGCACATGAATATACCCTCGCATGTGCGTAAAAATAGGGTGGTGCTTAACTTTTGCACAGGTGTATATATTGACATTATTATACAACAGAGATGGCGATTACAGTCGTATTAATTAAATATTATCCACTTCAGATATACAATATGCAACAATTTGCTATTGTCTCACACGCAAAATGTGGTAACCATAATATATGATGAATAAACTAGCACCTAACTCGGTTAACTGCATCTTAAAACCAAAAGACAATCATATCAGCTGCCCCTATCCATAACTGTCGAGGGACAAATAGATGACTGTGTCCAGCCATACAAACTAGTCAATGATTTCATCCTGTATTTCAATAAAGGTGACTCCACTTATTGCGAAATGAAAACAAGACCATTTTGAGGTATTTCACTATTAATCAGTGTCAATTAGTCAAGTTGTCCTCAAAATGGCCAGTATATATTCCAAATCGCATACAGAAGTATTTACCAATATTTCCATCAATATACAGAATGAAATGCGTCAAATCCACTAAATACCTTGTCAGGACATAACAAATAAGAAACAGCTAACATCACAAATGTATCTTGTAGGCACACATCCATGCATTAATCACACATATATGTAAATCATTGTGTCCAACCTACACACACATGAGGCGCGACCTCAATAAGTAATCCGAATACTTGTGAAAACCTGTGTAGACAGAAACTCATCAATTTCACTCCTCAAATTAAAATCAAATCCTGCGTTTTCGAAAATAATTGAGCAAAAATCATTCCCTACAATTACTGTGTCTCACCAATCCCAAAACAAAACACAACACAAAAATACCTTGTTGGCTTGACAGCCATATTATTCAAGCCATCAACTTCGCTCTTCCAAATTAAACTCACACAATGAGTCCTTTGTTTTTAGCGTAATATGAGCAAAGCTGTGGGCCACAATAACTGTGTCTTAGCGAAACACCTAGCTGATTCCAACATGAGAAGTACCACTAGATCGCCAATTTGTTACATAAGTTAACACAATTTAGATCAATTCCAATTTAAATACACATAAACCTGATCTCCCTTCATGCAATGCCAAACAGTGAAGCAGATCTGACAGTGGGTAGCAAAATAGCTGTCTGTCAGACCGGTTACATCAGATCACAAACCAAATATGTGAAATCAGGTATTCAGAATATTCAACAACAATAAATCAAAATATATCCCTGCAATATGGGTGACCAACAGAATAAGTAAAACATTATGATACAGACACAAATCATTACTAGTTATTGACAAAAAATGTATTTGGGTCTGTGGTTGCGTGAGGGTGGGTGTATGCGCATGCTTGTGTGCATGTACATGCATCGTGTATGCATGCGTAAGGCTGTGTGTGTGCGTGCGTGCGTGCGTGCGTGAGTGCGTGTGCGTACGTGCGTGCGTGCGTGAGTGTGTGTATGTATTCGCCGTGCATGCCTCCTGCGTGCATGTGCACGCGAGTGTGTGTATGAGTGCATGCCTACATGTGTGTGGCTCGGGGGTAGCCTTGTGATAAGTGCCGTTTTACCTTTACATTAAAACACAATTCTCCATTCCGAAATAACATTTGCAGCTCAAGTTACAGATACTAAAATCTTCTCAGCCAATTAATAAATATAATCATTTAACGTCATTTTAAACACATTTGGATTTCAACATGAAAGTTAATGTCATCAATATAATCATCAATGGAGTTGCTGAAATTCCTGCTGTCAAGGCAATGGTCAGATTTCAACAACACCACTCCCAAAATGACCCGCATACGCTTGTGGAATGGAAATTAAGCACGAAAGTGATAGCGCAGAAGTGGAAGGGTTATTAGCAAGTACTTAATATCGAGATTTTAACCCTACAATATATGACTACATATCATAATTAAAGTACCAGATATTCCATACTCGATTGTATGGTTAAAATCCCGATATTAAGTACTTGCAAATACTATGGAGGTCTCCATCATGGTTAATTACACATTCATTAGCCAAGCATGATACGCCCAGGGATTCTAATAATTATGCAGGTACGTCTTCTAATATGACTTTGGAAAGGTATTATTATATCGTACACTTTATTAATAACATTATTAATAAAATTCAACTATTTATATCGCAATGGATCCCATTTTCGATTCACCACCTAGTGGTGTTTAGAAGAGTTAAATTAAATTTTAAAATCTCTATAAAATGTGTTGAACGGTCTGGATCTTAGCTCGTGTGAGCTTCTTCTAGCTAATATAGTCGCTATGAATTCATAATTAGGCAGCATTATGGAACCTTAGAAATTCAAATAAATAATCCATATTCTTATTTCACCAGATCGGCCATCTGACTAAGATATAAAATGAGAACAATTTTGTAAAATGCGCTGATTTTCGAGCTCTCTAAAGACAACAGAGAGTAAACCTGCTGAAGCGTAGCCGGGATAGTCACATATACACTGATAATTTTGTTTTCTGATATATTTCATAATAAAGGAGTATGAGCTGATTTGAATCGCCCCAATTAAAACTCTATATTTCAGTATTGTGTATATACATGTATATATACATCGATTGCGATTATTTATTTTACATTTCCTTGCTGTCTTGTCTTGGTTCGGATACTCCTCCAGTATTTTGGAGCTCCCACAGCAGTGGTAAAATATAAAACCTAAAAGAAAACATGGCAGACAAATGACAGAGATCTGAAACAGGTGAGCAACCTTTTCCATCCTACAGCCATTCTAGGCCATGAGCGAAAGTAAAATATAGGGTAGCTTTCAGTGTCAGTTGAAACCAACTAGCTCCATGACTACTAGTATATTATTCAGTTGGAATTGCTACATTGCAATGCAAGATTGACCCTCACATTGCTTCAGACACAGCAAGAGTCTGGCTCGCCAATATGTTGTGTTAGAACTTTTCCAGTCTATAAACTGTTCATACTCTGTTCGATTCAGCCTCACAATATTCATATGATGTCTGTAGCTGATATCCACATTTGTAGATTTGACCCACGTCAATAACAGACTTGACAACTGCATATCGTGAATTTTTGCATTTCCTCCTCTCTCACAAGTAGGAACACGTTACTCCGATCAGAACCTAAGGATGTTCCCTTCACATGCATCGCCACTGCAAATGCACCAACCATTTCACTTTTGTATATCGGAATATTATTTGAAGAAGATCCATTATGGTCCTGTAGAAAAAACCCACTTATGTTTACAGACTTCAACCATAAAAGGGCAATCAACAATTCCTGAATCACACTCTACCCCATTATATATTATCCACGATATATGAGTTTCATCGATCTAAAAAATTGTTAGAAGTAGTCAACCATAAATTGTTTTCTAGTTATAAGACTGTCCTCCTTATTGGGTCGATTACTGTGTCATGTCATTCATGTCATGTATGTGTCTTGTAGAACTTCTTCTCGCACCATGAAGAACATCACCCACTAACCGAGATCTTTCCCCATTAGGGTTTTATCCATGTGTGTGTGTGTGCGTGCGTGCGTGCGTGCGTGCGTGCGTGCGTGCGTGCGTGCGTGCGTGCGTGCGTGCGTGTGTGCATGTGTGTGTGTGTGTGCGCGTGCATGCGTGCGTGTGTGCAGCATGTCAGTGCCCAGATCCAGTCCATTTTGGGCTGTGGTATGATATTACAGATCCTCGTATGTATATGTGAACATAGCAATCCCCTGTTTCTTGTTAAAATAAAGTGCAACACAACACACACTGTTAATAAAATCAAGCTTCATAAAGATATAACATCACATGGCGCCAGGGAGACAGCATGTCAGTGCCCAGACCATGTCTATTTTGGGCTGTGGTATGATTTTACAAATCCTCGTATGTATATGTGAACATAGCAATCCCCTGTTTTTTGTTAAAATAAAGTGCAACACAACACACACTGTTAATAAAATCAACTTTTGTAAAGATATAAGATCACATGGCGCCAGGGCGACAGCATGTCAGTGCCCAGACCCGTGTCTATTTTGGGCTGTGGTATGATTTTACAAATCCTCGTATCTATATGTGAACATAGCAATCCCCTGTTTCTTGTTAAAATAAAGTGCAACACAACACACACTGTTAATAAAATCAACTTTTGTAAAGATATAAGATCACATAGCGCCAGGGAGACAGTGTGTCCGTGCCCGACCCTGTTTATTTTGGCCTGTGGTATGATTTTACGAATCCTCGGTTGTATACACCTGTGCAAAAGTTAAGCACCAGCAAAAACAATAGAACGTAGAAACATGATGGTACAACTAGGCTGCCATACTTTTTGTCCCCGCGTTAGCTGACATAATTCCAAGTACGAAATGCACATGCATGCATGACTTCACGCCGCTTGATGTCCGTGCGTGGCGGGAAACAGCACACGTGTTCAGTTATGTAAAAGTCCAGTTTGGGGTGTAGAACATTACATACAGATTTAGGCGACAAGATTAGGAATTTTGTGTTCATGACCGTGGTTTATTTGTACAGAGAGAATTAGCTCTTGATTGTGAACCGCTATGGCAAGACGAAGGTTAAGTGATCGTGTGAAATGGCAAATCATAGGCATGCATACCACTGGTATGTTATGCAGAGAGATTGGCAGACAGGTGAACATTAACCATACTGTAATCAGTCGTTTGATTGCAAAACATGGGCAAACTAACGAGGTGAAGGACAGGCCTAGATCTGGAAGACCGAAGAAGACTACTGCCCGTGATGATCGAGCCCTAGTACGCCTTGTTAGGAGATCTCCATTCACCAACAGCAGAGTGCTCAGCCAGCAATGGGAAACGCGCAATAGAGTGTCAATGTCTACCGTCAAAAGGAGACTGTATGCTGCTGGCATGAAAGCTAGGAGACCTGTCAGACGTCCTCTCCTCACTGCACACCACAAAGAGGAGCTTCTGAGGTGGTGCAACGAAAGAAGACACTGGAACATGAGATCCTGGAGACGGGTACACTGGTTCGATGAAAGTCGATTCCTGCTTCATGCCACAGATGGTCGAACTCGTGTATGGAGGTCCAGACGCACGGCGTACGACAAACGTAACATCATGGAAGAAGTTCCATTTGGTGGAGGTTCCGTTATGATATGGGGGTGCATCTCATTTGATTGTAAGCTGGATCTGTTGACTGTACCTGGAACACTAAATAGACAAAGATATCAAGATTCCATACTGGATAGAGTTGTGGTCCCTCATTTTGTAAATCATGCACCTGGAACCCACCCTATATTCATGGATGACAACGCCAGACCACATCGTGCTAGAGCTGTGCATGAATACCTCCGCCAGAATGCCATCGAAACCCTACCATGGCCAGCAAGGAGCCCTGACATGAACCCTATTGAGCATATCTGGGACATTCTGGGAAACATGGTGAGAAGGAGGGATCCTCCTGTGCAGAACCTACAGGAATTAACAGACGCACTCCATCTTGAATGGCAACGAATACCACAATGGCGTATCAGTCGGTTGGTGACCAGCATGAGACGTCATGTCCAGGCCGTCATCCAGGCACAAGGTGGATATACCCGGTATTAATAATGACAGTCTCAAACTCGTGCACAGATGTTAAACTTCGTTTTCAGACACCATTAATGACAATCTAGCCACGTGTGTCAACTGTAGGGCAATAGTTGTCAGTTGTGTCAACGTAACCATATTCAGGCCTCGTTTTCAAGTTCAAACAAAAACATACAGTGTTTCCCCACCATCATAATCAGCATTCCTCTAGTTGCATTATTACCTCTTGCACTAAGATGGATGGGTACATAAATGTTTATGCTATTGCTTTCTTCATAGCACATGAATATACCCTCGCATGTGCGTAAAAATAGGGTGGTGCTTAACTTTTGCACAGGTGTATATATTGACATTATTATACAACAGAGATGGCGATTACAGTCGTATTAATTAAATATTATCCACTTCAGATATACAATATGCAACAATTTGCTATTGTCTCACACGCAAAATGTGGTAACCATAATATATGATGAATAAACTAGCACCTAACTCGGTTAACTGCATCTTAAAACCAAAAGACAATCATATCAGCTGCCCCTATCCATAACTGTCGAGGGACAAATAGATGACTGTGTCCAGCCATACAAACCAGTCAATGATTTCATCCTGTATTTCAATAAAGGTGACTCCACTTATTGCGAAATGAAAACAAGACCATTTTGAGGTATTTCACTATTAATCAGTGTCAATTAGTCAAGTTGTCCTCAAAATGGCCAGTATATATTCCAAATCGCATACAGAAGTATTTACCAATATTTCCATCAATATACAGAATGAAATGCGTCAAATCCACTAAATACCTTGTCAGGACATAACAAATAAGAAACAGCTAACATCACAAATGTATCTTGTAGGCACACATCCATGCATTAATCACACATATATGTAAATCATTGTGTCCAACCTACACACACATGAGGCGCGACCTCAATAAGTAATCCGAATACTTGTGAAAACCTGTGTAGACAGAAACTCATCAATTTCACTCCTCAAATTAAAATCAAATCCTGCGTTTTCGAAAATAATTGAGCAAAAATCATTCCCTACAATTACTGTGTCTCACCAATCCCAAAACAAAACACAACACAAAAATACCTTGTTGGCTTGACAGCCATATTATTCAAGCCATCAACTTCGCTCTTCCAAATTAAACTCACACAATGAGTCCTTTGTTTTTAGCGTAATATGAGCAAAGCTGTGGGCCACAATAACTGTGTCTTAGCGAAACACCTAGCTGATTCCAACATGAGAAGTACCACTAGATCGCCAATTTGTTACATAAGTTAACACAATTTAGATCAATTCCAATTTAAATACACATAAACCTGATCTCCCTTCATGCAATGCCAAACAGTGAAGCAGATCTGACAGTGGGTAGCAAAATAGCTGTCTGTCAGACCGGTTACATCAGATCACAAACCAAATATGTGAAATCAGGTATTCAGAATATTCAACAACAATAAATCAAAATATATCCCTGCAATATGGGTGACCAACAGAATAAGTAAAACATTATGATACAGACACAAATCATTACTAGTTATTGACAAAAAATGTATTTGGGTCTGTGGTTGCGTGAGGGTGGGTGTATGCGCATGCTTGTGTGCATGTACATGCATCGTGTATGCATGCGTAAGGCTGTGTGTGTGCGTGCGTGCGTGCGTGCGTGAGTGCGTGTGCGTACGTGCGTGCGTGCGTGAGTGTGTGTATGTATTCGCCGTGCATGCCTCCTGCGTGCATGTGCACGCGAGTGTGTGTATGAGTGCATGCCTACATGTGTGTGGCTCGGGGGTAGCCTTGTGATAAGTGCCGTTTTACCTTTACATTAAAACACAATTCTCCATTCCGAAATAACATTTGCAGCTCAAGTTACAGATACTAAAATCTTCTCAGCCAATTAATAAATATAATCATTTAACGTCATTTTAAACACATTTGGATTTCAACATGAAAGTTAATGTCATCAATATAATCATCAATGGAGTTGCTGAAATTCCTGCTGTCAAGGCAATGGTCAGATTTCAACAACACCACTCCCAAAATGACCCGCATACGCTTGTGGAATGGAAATTAAGCACGAAAGTGATAGCGCAGAAGTGGAAGGGTTATTAGCAAGTACTTAATATCGAGATTTTAACCCTACAATATATGACTACATATCATAATTAAAGTACCAGATATTCCATACTCGATTGTATGGTTAAAATCCCGATATTAAGTACTTGCAAATACTATGGAGGTCTCCATCATGGTTAATTACACATTCATTAGCCAAGCATGATACGCCCAGGGATTCTAATAATTATGCAGGTACGTCTTCTAATATGACTTTGGAAAGGTATTATTATATCGTACACTTTATTAATAACATTATTAATAAAATTCAACTATTTATATCGCAATGGATCCCATTTTCGATTCACCACCTAGTGGTGTTTAGAAGAGTTAAATTAAATTTTAAAATCTCTATAAAATGTGTTGAACGGTCTGGATCTTAGCTCGTGTGAGCTTCTTCTAGCTAATATAGTCGCTATGAATTCATAATTAGGCAGCATTATGGAACCTTAGAAATTCAAATAAATAATCCATATTCTTATTTCACCAGATCGGCCATCTGACTAAGATATAAAATGAGAACAATTTTGTAAAATGCGCTGATTTTCGAGCTCTCTAAAGACAACAGAGAGTAAACCTGCTGAAGCGTAGCCGGGATAGTCACATATACACTGATAATTTTGTTTTCTGATATATTTCATAATAAAGGAGTATGAGCTGATTTGAATCGCCCCAATTAAAACTCTATATTTCAGTATTGTGTATATACATGTATATATACATCGATTGCGATTATTTATTTTACATTTCCTTGCTGTCTTGTCTTGGTTCGGATACTCCTCCAGTATTTTGGAGCTCCCACAGCAGTGGTAAAATATAAAACCTAAAAGAAAACATGGCAGACAAATGACAGAGATCTGAAACAGGTGAGCAACCTTTTCCATCCTACAGCCATTCTAGGCCATGAGCGAAAGTAAAATATAGGGTAGCTTTCAGTGTCAGTTGAAACCAACTAGCTCCATGACTACTAGTATATTATTCAGTTGGAATTGCTACATTGCAATGCAAGATTGACCCTCACATTGCTTCAGACACAGCAAGAGTCTGGCTCGCCAATATGTTGTGTTAGAACTTTTCCAGTCTATAAACTGTTCATACTCTGTTCGATTCAGCCTCACAATATTCATATGATGTCTGTAGCTGATATCCACATTTGTAGATTTGACCCACGTCAATAACAGACTTGACAACTGCATATCGTGAATTTTTGCATTTCCTCCTCTCTCACAAGTAGGAACACGTTACTCCGATCAGAACCTAAGGATGTTCCCTTCACATGCATCGCCACTGCAAATGCACCAACCATTTCACTTTTGTATATCGGAATATTATTTGAAGAAGATCCATTATGGTCCTGTAGAAAAAAACCACTTATGTTTACAGACTTCAACCATAAAAGGGCAATCAACAATTCCTGAATCACACTCTACCCCATTATATATTATCCACGATATATGAGTTTCATCGATCTAAAAAATTGTTAGAAGTAGTCAACCATAAATTGTTTTCTAGTTATAAGACTGTCCTCCTTATTGGGTCGATTACTGTGTCATGTCATTCATGTCATGTATGTGTCTTGTAGAACTTCTTCTCGCACCATGAAGAACATCACCCACTAACCGAGATCTTTCCCCATTAGGGTTTTATCCATGTGTGTGTGTGTGCGTGCGTGCGTGCGTGCGTGCGTGCGTGCGTGCGTGCGTGCGTGCGTGCGTGCGTGCGTGTGTGCATGTGTGTGTGTGTGTGTGTGCGCGTGCATGCGTGCGTGTGTGCAGCATGTCAGTGCCCAGATCCAGTCCATTTTGGGCTGTGGTATGATATTACAGATCCTCGTATGTATATGTGAACATAGCAATCCCCTGTTTCTTGTTAAAATAAAGTGCAACACAACACACACTGTTAATAAAATCAAGCTTCATAAAGATATAACATCACATGGCGCCAGGGAGACAGCATGTCAGTGCCCAGACCATGTCTATTTTGGGCTGTGGTATGATTTTACAAATCCTCGTATGTATATGTGAACATAGCAATCCCCTGTTTTTTGTTAAAATAAAGTGCAACACAACACACACTGTTAATAAAATCAACTTTTGTAAAGATATAAGATCACATGGCGCCAGGGCGACAGCATGTCAGTGCCCAGACCCGTGTCTATTTTGGGCTGTGGTATGATTTTACAAATCCTCGTATCTATATGTGAACATAGCAATCCCCTGTTTCTTGTTAAAATAAAGTGCAACACAACACACACTGTTAATAAAATCAACTTTTGTAAAGATATAAGATCACATAGCGCCAGGGAGACAGTGTGTCCGTGCCCGACCCTGTTTATTTTGGCCTGTGGTATGATTTTACGAATCCTCGGTTGTATACACCTGTGCAAAAGTTAAGCACCAGCAAAAACAATATAACGTAGAAACATGATGGTACAACTAGGCTGCCATACTTTTTGTCCCCGCGTTAGCTGACATAATTCCAAGTACGAAATGCACATGCATGCATGACTTCACGCCGCTTGATGTCCGTGCGTGGCGGGAAACAGCACACGTGTTCAGTTATGTAAAAGTCCAGTTTGAGGTGTAGAACATTACATACAGATTTAGGCGAGAAGATTAGGAATTTTGTGTTCGTGACCGTGGTTTATTTGTACAGAGAGAATTAGCTCTTGATTGTGAACCGCTATGGCAAGACGAAGGTTAAGTGATCGTGTGAAATGGCAAATCATAGGCATGCATACCACTGGTATGTCATGCAGAGAGATTGGCAGACAGCTGAACATTAACCATACTGTAATCAGTCGTTTGATTGCAAAACATGGGCAAACTAACGAGGTGAAGGACAGGCCTAGATCTGGAAGACCGAAGAAGACTACTGCCCGTGATGATCGAGCCCTAGTACGCCTTGTTAGGAGATCTCCATTCACCAACAGCAGAGTGCTCAGCCAGCAATAGGAAACGCGCAATAGAGTGTCAATGTCTACCGTCAAAAGGAGACTGTATGCTGCTGGCATGAAAGCTAGGAGACCTGTCAGACGTCCTCTCCTCACTGCACACCACAAAGAGGAGCTTCTGAGGTGGTGCAACGAAAGAAGACACTGGAACATGAGATCCTGGAGACGGGTACACTGGTCCGATGAAAGTCGGTTCCTGCTTCATGCCACAGATGGTCGAACTCGTGTATGGAGGTACAGACGCACGGCATACGACCAACGTAACATCATGGAAGAAGTTCCATTTGGTGGAGGTTCCGTTATGATATGGGGGTGCATCTCATTTGATTGTAAGCTGGATCTGTTGACTGTACCTGGAACACTAAATGGACAAAGATATCAAGATTCCATACTGGATAGAGTTGTGGTCCCTCATTTTGTAAATCATGCACCTGGAACCCACCCTATATTCATGGATGACAACGCCCGACCACATCGTGCTAGAGCTGTGCATGAATACCTCCGCCAGAATGCCATCGAAACCCTACCATGGCCAGCAAGGAGCCCTGACATGAACCCTATTGAGCATATCTGGGACATTCTGGGAAACATGGTGAGAAGGAGGGATCCTCCTGTGCAGAACCTACAGGAATTAACAGACGCACTCCATCTTGAATGGCAACGAATACCACAATGGCGTATCAGTCGGTTGGTGACCAGCATGAGACGTCGTCTCCAGGCCGTCATCCAGGCACAAGGTGGATATACCTGGTATTAATAATGACAGTCTCAAACTCGTGCACAGATGTTAAACTTCGTTTTCAGACACCATTAATGACAATCTAGCCACGTGTGTCAACTGTAGGGAAATAGTTGTCAGTTGTGTCAACGTAACCATATTCAGGCCTCGTTTTCAAGTTCAAACAAAAACATACAGTGTTTCCCCACCATCATAATCAGCATTCCTCTAGTTGCATTATTACCTCTTGCACTAAGATGGATGGGTACATAAATGTTTATGCTATTGCTTTCTTCATAGCACATGAATATACCCTCGCATGTGCGTAAAATAGGGTGGTGCTTAACTTTTGCACAGGTGTATATATGTGAACATAGCAATCCCCTGTTTCTTGTTAAAATAAAGTGCAACACAACAAACACTGTTAATAAAATCAACTTTTGTAAAGATATACCATTACATGACGTCAGTGAGACAGCATGTCAGTGCCCAGACCGTGCCATTTTGGGCAATGACATGATTTTACAAATCCTCGTACGTATAGGTGAGTGTAGCAATCCCTTGTTTTAAGCTATAATCGAGTGCACCACAACAAACACAGTTAATAAAATCAAATTTTGCAAAGATATTGTTTGTAGTAACATGGCGTCAGAGAGACAGCATGTCAGTGCCCAGACCCTGCTCATTTTGGGCACAGGTATGTTTTACAAACCCTCGTACGTATATGCGAATATAGAAATCCCCTGTTTCATATTATAATCTAGTATAACACAACACACACTGTTAACAAAACCAAATCTCACAAAGATATATAATCACATGGCACCAGGGAGACAGCATGTCAGTGCCCAGACCCTGCTCATTTTGGGCACAGGTATGTTTTTACAAATCCTCGTATGTATATGTGAACATAGCAATCCCCTGTTTCTTGTTAAAATAAAGTGCAACACAACACACACTGTTAATAAAATTAACTTTTGTAAAGATATAACATCACATGGCGCCAGGGAGACAGCGTGTCAGTGCCCAGACCATGTCATTTTGAGCTATGACATGTTTTTACAAATCCTCGTACGTATAGGTGAATGTAGCAATCCCTTGTTTTAAGCTATACTCGAATGCAACACAACAAACACAGTTAATAAAATCAAATCTTGCAGAGATATACACTGACATGGCGTCAGAGAGACAGCATGTCAGTGCCCAGACCCAGTCCATTTTTGGATGTGGTATGATATTACAAATCCTCGTACGTATATGTGAACATAGCAATCCCCTGTTTCTTGTTAAAATAAAGTGCAACACAACACACACTGTCAATAAAATCAACTTTTGTAAAGATATAACATCACATGGTGCCAGGGAGACAGCATGTCAGTGCCCAGACCCTGTCATTTTGGGTTGAGGTATGATTTTACAAATCCTCGTATGTATATGTGAATATAGCAATTTCAAGTTTCATGTTATAATAAAGTGCAACACAACACACACTGTTAATAAAATCAGATTTTGTAAAGATATACAATCGCATGGCGCAAGGGAGACAGCATGTCAGTGCCCAGACCCTGCCATTTTGGGTTGAGGGTATGATTTTACAAATCCTCGTATATATAACCGAATGTAGCAATCTCCTGTTTAATGTTATTAACGAGTGAAACACGCTAGAGACTGTTAAGAAAATAACATTTTCTAAAGATATACCATTACATGACGTCAGGGAGACAGCATGCCAGTGCCCAGACCTTGCCATTTTGGGCTATGACATGTTTTTACAAATCCTCGTACGTATAGGTGATTGTAGCAATCCCTTGTTTTAAGCTATAATCGAGTGCACCACACCAAACTCAGTTAATAAAATCAAATTTTGCAAAGATATACAGTGACATGGCGTCAGAGAGACAGCAAGTCAGTGCCCAGACCCAGTCTATGTTGGGCTGTGGTATCATTTTACAAATCCTCGTATGTATATGTGAATGTAGCAATCCCCTGTTTCTTGTTAAAATAAAGTGCAACACAACACACACTGTTAATAAAATCAACTTTTGTAAAGATATACAATCGCATGGCGCCAGGGAGACAGGATGTCAGTGGCCAGACCCTGCCATTTTGGGTTGATAAAATCCTCGGATATATAACCGAATGTATAAATCCCCTGTTTAATGTTATTAACGAGTGAAACACGCTAGAGACTGTTAAGAAAATAAAATTTTCTAAAGATATACCATTACCTGACGTCAGGGAGACAGCATGTCAGTGCCCAGACCTTGCCATTTTGGGCTATGACATGTTTTTACAAATCCTCGTACGTATAGGTGATTGTAGCAATCCCTTGTTTTAAGCTATAATCGAGTGCACCACAACAAACACAGTTAATCAAATCCAATTTTGCAAAGCTATACAGTGACATGGCGTCAGAGAGACAGCATGTCAGTGCCCAGACCGTGTTCATTTTGGGCACAGGCATGTTTTTACAAATCCTCGTACGTATATGCGAATATAGAAATCTTCTGTTTCATATTATAATCGAGTATAACACAACACACACTGTTAACAAAATCAAATTTCACAAAGATATATAATCACATGGTACCAGGGAGACAGCATTTCAGTGCCCAGACCCTGTCCATTTTGGGCTGTGGTATGATATTACAAATCCTCATACGTATATGTGAACATATCAATCCCCTGTTTCTTGTTAAAATAAAGTGCAACACAACACACACTGTTAATAAAATCAACTTTTGTAAAGATATAAGATCACATGGCGCCAGGGAGACAGTGTGTCAGTGCCCAGACCCTGTCTATTTTGGGCTAAGGTATGATTTTACAAATCCTCGTATGTATATGTGAACATAGCATTCCCCTGTTTCTTGTTACAATAAAGTGCAACACAACACACACTGTTAATAAAACCATTGTTTGTAAAGATATAACATCACATGGTGCCAGGGAGACAGCGTGCCAGTGCCCAGACCATGTCATTTTGGGCTATGCTATGTTTTTACAAATCCTTGTATGTGTAGGTGATTGTAGCAATCCCTTGTTTTAAGCTATACTCGAGTGCAACACACAAACGCAGTTAATAAAATCAAATTTTGCAAAGATATACAGTGACATGGCGTCAGAAAGACAGCATGTCAGTGCCCAGACCCAGTCCATTTTGGGCTGTGGTATGATATTACAAATCCTCGTACGTATATGTGAACATAGCAATCCCCTGTTTCTTGTTAAAATAAAGTGCAACACAACACACACTGTTAATAAAATCAACTTTTGTAAATATATAACATCACATGGCGCCAGGGAAACATCATGTCAGTGCCCAGACCCTGTCATTTTGGGTTGAGGTATGATTTTACAAATCCTCGTATGTATATGTGAATATAGCAATCTCAAGTTTCATGTTATAATAAAGTGCAACACAACACACACTTAAACTACCAGCCAACAGCCTTTGATTAGAAGGCAGCAAGTTATTTTCAAAATATATATATAAATATCCATAGATTATATCTATTTGAAAAGAAAATGGAAAATTCCAATCAGAAGTTGTTTGCCTGGTAATTTATAATCAGTAGAATTTCATCACCTTGCCAGGTTGGAATTATTGTAAGTTACAATGACAATGTCAATGACCGTATGCTGATATGGCCCCATAGTGCTATACGTTAATTATCTCTCAGAAATTCGGCAAATGGCGTCTTAGAGAACCTAATTTTTAAATTTCCTCGGGGGCCCATCCATTGTCATAGTTATATAGAGCATCAGCGGTCCTAAATCCGGCCATGTAAGATATGCCCAGATCCAGAATATTTTCCGATCTAGTTCCTTTATCTCGATAATGGCCTGGAGTTTGGAAATCCTAGAACTCGTCTTGCACGGCAAGTTCAGTTCCTTCATCGTGTTAAGATTTTAGTAAATTCTGACCAGTAGTTTTTTAGATACAACTCCAAACACACACACACGCACACACTCACGTACACATGCATAAGCCTACACGCGCACGCACGCACGCACACAAAGAACCGCTCGCAATGCCCTCTTCCACTTAAAGGGTGAGGGTATATAGCTATGAAATAATAAAGTTTTAATTCATTAAATTTAATATCCAAATCGCCGGATGAAATTTCAAATTTAACTAATCACTCGAAATTTGTAGGAGACAATTTGTGCAGGTTATATTGTTAGATTATGTGAGGGGGTGGGGGGGGGGGGGGGTGGTGGGGTGAGTTGGCATCTAGGATTATATAAACATCAAAACATCCTGTGGCGACAATGGCTTGGTCAGGTAGGCTAGAGCTAAATTTATGAAATATAACTAAAATTGAATAGGTCATCCATGTTCATCCTTTTTGTGCGGATTACAGCATCTGTGTCCGAGAACATCTAGATATTAAACTTTTCCTCACTTCCGCCCCACTCAACCCACTAGGAACCATCCGAGAGATTACCCACCCGTGCATATACAATATAGCCTACATTGTGCTGAATATTTTGAAAACAATTTGACTTAAAGACGTTGCTGCCCACGGCAGCAACAACTTTCGATCAAATTGTTGTCCACATATTTAGCTCAGCCTTTCTTATACTAATAGTAGCATCGTACGTTATAACAGCTAGAAATAACATAACTTTCAATCAAATTGTTTTTAGCGTAATTATCTCAAACTCTCTTGTATAAAACATAGCGTCCTTTGCTATAACATAGTAGACATATCAGCTTACACAGCGTGCGCAACGGTCGTAAAGAATCTCAAGTATAAACAGCCTGAAAACGAGGCAAGCGTCTGGGTGCTGCCAACCGGATGTCTGCGTCTAGAGCGTCTGGGCGGTGTCAGCTGCAGTTGATAGCTGTTGTATATTTCCGCTTTTGTTCTTCTTCTTTCTTTTACATGCAGATTCCCCCAAGTGATGAGGCACCTCCGTGTGGAATTTTAAAACAGTTTATATTGAAAGCAACACGATAACGATAGTCAATGACGCAAAAAACATAACAGCAAACAGGAACGAAGAAACATGTACGTGCAGTGGGTCAGTGGTCCTGACGTAGAGCTGTCAGGAGACGCGTTCTTTCTTTGTGACAGGTTAGAATCCAGTCTCTGCTGATTCGTTCAATAAAGGATATGGGTTTTACTGATATTGACACTGGTATGTCAGGATGCAGTGGATTGAGCAGCAGCAGGGTCACGGTTTCGTCATTCGGCTTGCACTGGATTGCTCTGTACAGTTGGAGAGAGTGTGGCTGTCGAGTCTCTGCCAAGGCGACGCAGGATACCAGGAAGTGTGAGGTATCTTCGTTGCCGTCTTTACATAGCCAACAGACTGGAGAGATGGTGCCTTTTCTGTCCCATTTTGCCAAGGTAGACTGGAGTTGATAGGTTCTGGTCAGGAGTCAGGCCTTGACGATAGCCTTCTCGGTCTCCCGTAGAGTAGCTGTGGACTCTGACCAGATTGGAGCTGGACCATTCTCAAGTGTGATAAATGACTGCGACATAAACTGCATGGTTGACATTCCAGATGCTGTGTCCCATAGGTGCACGGCCCAGAAGCTTGCCATTCCTTTGTTGACCTGATGTTTCCATTCTATTTTTGAGGGAGGCTGTGCTAGAACATGGGCCGACGGTAGACAATATTTCAAGAGGAGCTGTTGTATGTATGACAGCCATAACTTACTGGAGAGAGATTTCATTGCAAGTTGTCGCAGTATGATTGTATGCTCTTGACGCGTTGAGTCTGCTACAAGATTCCTTAGAAGAGTGAGTGCCTTCTTGTGTATTTCACCGGCGACAGGTATGATTCTGTGAAGCCCATATACAGCTGGGTTTGCTGTATTTGGAGACAAGCTCTGTAACTACCTCAGGATTGATCTGGCAAAAATCTCTAGTGGCTCGGTTTCTTTGGCGGTCAATTTCCAAAGCTCGGATCCATGAGTTAGCCTTGACAAAAGATATACTAACTAGATTCTCCGACATACAACGTGGTTCAGGCCATTTTTTCCGTGTAGGCTGGCACCGAAGAGATTGTATGCTGCACTTGCTGAAAGCGCTCATTAGAGTGCCGAGGTGTGTGGTCTTCTCAGACACTGCCAGGTTCTCGTTCTTGTAGCTCATGCTGGATTCTTGCGAGGGTGTACCGTAAATGATAACACTGGTTTTAGCCATCCCTATGACATACCAAGTCACTTGCAAAATTCGGAGTTGCTGTCAATGCGACTTGAGCGTCTGGGTACTGGTGTTTTGCTAGGAGGGCGACATCATCTGCACACGTTGGTGCGGCTACACAGATATCTCCAATATAGGCTCCTATTCCAGCAGATTCAATCATCTTGAGGAGGGGATTGTTGAACACTTTATAATTGCTTGGAGAAAAATATCTCCCTTGCCCGGTGCCCTGGAGAATCTTGAACGGTCTGGACAGCTCACCTTCCCACTTTACTTGGCCGGTAAGTCCTTTGTACCAATCGTCGAGCAGACTCCACATCTATGTAGGTATCCCCAACATGTATAGTTCTAAGAGGAGGCCACAATGCCATACTTCGTCAAATGCCTTTTGGACATCCAAGGTGATAAACAGGAGGTCATCATCTGCTTCTTCGAACTCTGCAATGGTTTCAGAAACGGCAAAGGCAGTGTGTAGTTGGCTTTGGAAACGCTCTATATAGGGTGACATCCTCTCAACTAGAACAATCTCCAGGAGTCCAGAGATTTGTTGGATGTCAAGCATTGCGTTGAATATATGTGTAAGGATCACTGATAGGGTATTAATGGTGTAGATAAGGTGTTCAGATGCAATACCATATTTGTCTGCAGCCTTGCCTTTATGAAGCTTTCTGGATGATTTAAAGATTTCCTCTGCCTATTGGTTTCATGTAGGTTATATTCGTTGTAGCCATATGTCTTATGCCTGTGATGGCAGATTCTGCCTGTCGCTTGTACTCCTCGTTAAAGTCGTTGTTATCAGATGGTGTAGCAAGCTTCTCAAAGTAATCAGCCCACGCTTGTCTGACAGAATCTGTGATTTTGTGACTGTCGCCGTTTACCCGTAACTCGGTGGTGATTGCTACTTGGCACTTTCTCTGCTGGTTCACTAGCTTAAAAAACAGCTCTTGATCGCCTGTGCTGGCCTCTTGTATCTGGGCAGGACTCGACATAAGGATAATGATCGCAACCTGTCAGTAGGTTACGCTAAAATAGACCATCGTTACGACTCCTTGCCACAACGAGAAATTGAGTCAATCGGTACCCATTTTATCATATATTTTTTTGTGATGTGTACTATCTATATCAATAAATAATAATGACCATAAAACAGTTAAAATGAGTAAATTGAGCTTCTCATTAATGATTTAATACATTCCCTTGGCATGTTAAGGCAATGCATTAAATCATTCAGAGGTTCAATCTACACATTTTATTTGTTTTGAAGGTCAACTATATTTATTGATTATGATATCAATCATGTCAGGTCAGAAGTGACAGTTATTTGAACAGGATTGACTACAGAGCAAGAAGGGAGTAACCAGTTCCAGCTCTATATAGTATTCAACACTTAGGGCTTATGAACATGTCACCTGTATGATTATCTTGAATTTGAAATGCTTGATTGAACTTGTTTGTTATTGTACTATATTAGTCTCAATAAAGAATGAATCTGAAACAATATTTGGTAAGTACTAAGCTCTGTTTTGAACTCAGTAAATACAGTAATTACCTTGAAATTGCCAGCATAATTCCCTTTGTACCAAGGGAGAAATGAAAAAAATTATTTACACTATAAGATAGTCTCTTGAAAATTCTGAACCTAATGTGATTGAGAACTAGTGCTGCATGTGGCAACAAACAGGGAGAAACAGGTTCTACTCTAATTAGTTTCAAAAAATTCAACAGCTTACCTGTATGATTGGCTAGAATTTGGAACTTGAATCAGAGTATAAACTACAGCATGTATAATTTTAGATGAACTTGAAACAATATTTATTAACAAATAAATGTTTGAAATTTAGAGACAATGATTTGTACAATAATTACTTTGATATTGCCAGCTTATCATTATCTTGCTTTGTACCAAGAGGCAAATTAATTTTTTTTTTTTTTTTTTTACAAATTAAGAGGTATTCTCTTGAATATTTCGAGCCTAATTTGACTGGGATCTATTGCTGCCTGTTGCAGCAAACTGGGAGCAACAGGTTCCACTCTAATTAGTTTCAAAAAATTGAACAGCTTACCTGTATGATTGGCTAGAATTTAGGATTCTTGAACTTGAATCAGAGTATAAACTACATCACGTATAATTTTAGATGAACTTGAAACAATATTTATTAACAAATAAATGTTTGAAATTTTCAGACAATGATTTGTACAATAATTACCTTGATATTGTCAGCTTATCATTAGTTCCCTTTGTACCAAGAGGCAAATGAAATTTTTTTTTACAAATTAAGAGGTATTCTCTTGAATATTTTGAATCTCATTTGACTGGGAACTATTGCTGCCAGTGGCAGAAAACTGGGAGCAACAGGTTCCACTCTAATTAGTTTCAAAATATTCAACAGACTACCTGTATGATTGTCTGGTCATTGACCTTTTGAAATTTTAATGTGTACTATCTTGTAAATAAATAAAGAATGAAACAATTAATTAAAGTGTTTGAACTTATCAATGACTAATACAATAATTGCCTTGACATGACCATCTTAAGTTCCTTTTATTAACTAGAATACAATTGACATTTTTTTTATGATGGAAAAGGTCGTCTCCTGAATATTCTTAACCTAATTTGGCTGGGAATTGTTTCTGCCTGTGGCAGCAAACAGGGAGAAACATGTTCCAGTCTAATTAGTTTCAAAATATTCACCAGAAAAATGAGATTAGCTGTATCAGTATGAATTGATTGCAATGTTGGAACACGAAAAGATTACTTCTGATTAATAATGCTGCAAGTCAGCAACACATAAAAAGTTGCAAATAGAACTCAACTGCATGCTGCTGTACATATATCGCCTAACTGAATTTAATGCCATGGGAAACAACCTTAGGCGGGAGCTCAAACACTAACTCTCAAGTGTCTCAGACACAGATCCCTCACAGTCACTGAAACTCGTACAGTCTGAGTCATCAGAGTCGCTAGTGTCATGTCCGCCATCTGCATCAGAATCACTGTCCACACCAACAAGGAATTCTTCAGTTGAAGTGAGCTCATGCATTTGTTTGATAACTGCTGTTGCTGGTGTTGGTAAGAAAGTATCCTGGCATCCAGTATGCAGGTCATAGACACTGACAGTTTCACGCCGTTTTTCTAGTTGACTCTGTCGTCGATTATTTGTCGCTAGGTACATGGCAACTGCTTTATCAACAGGCTTTTGCTCATAATTTGGGTCACAGCTTATCAACAGAGGCAAGTTAATTCTTATCAGCAGAAGATCATCCAGATTTGTGTTTTTCATACTGCTCCTTGTGCTTGTCAGTTGTCGGTTTAAGGTGCTGATTCCTCTCTCCACTGTGGCACTAGCAAATGCAACCCCCAGGATCAACTCAATCACAAGGAGAATGTGTGGAAATTCTGCATGGTGATGAGTGAAGCTTTGCTGCCATAGAATAATACTGAAGTGATGAAACTTAACAGCAACATGTTTGCGCAAACCACGCCACTCAATGATTGCCATGTCAAGCGAGAATTTGTGAAAGCTTAGGCACTCCTGGAAATGTGTGGCTATGAGCTGGATGTGTCCTTTGCCATAGTTGGGATCACTAGCATCCTATTGTGTATGATCTGCAATGGTGAATGCATCAAAGATAGGGTCATTAAATGACTCCAGCCTGCTTTCCAGGTGTGCTGCAATTGATGGAATCAGTTGTGAGCGTATTCTTTTAACTGTTTCTTTTCCTCTTGCTACATTTTTTAGGACAAATTTTTCCTTGGCAACGATTGTGACGTTCTTCTCAGCTATTTCCTTTTGCTTGTCACTCAGCTGGTTCTTGTCCTTGAACCTCGTAGTTGCTGGCATATTTGTAGCCTCAGCTGTAATTGTGACCTCTGTGCCATCATAATTTATTGTAGATGGAAATGGGAGGTCAACTTCATTTTCAGATTGAATGGACTTCAGATCATCCACAGTTGATCTTACACCATTGATGATAGTTGTCACTAGTGGCGATGCTTGTTGAGCAATGTATGAGAGGTGAGCTGTTTGTTTAAGAGTTAGGCTATATGCGTGCATGCTACCCATAATCAAGCCACTGTTTTAAATATCCTCGTAGCTTAGCTTCTGATCTGGCTTGCAGGAATTGTTATCAGCTTGGATCATGTTCTCGGCAAAGAGACATAACGGTAGAGAATTAATGATCATGGCTTTAATAGCTCGATACTTGTGCACTTGGAATCTCGTGCCTGCAGGTTTTGGAAGTCGTGTCACTAAGACACAAAGTCGCTCGGCTAGCAGTAAAAGGATCCGCCAACATTTTCCACTGTTCTTGAAGAATAGATAGAGATTGAGCATCATCTCATCAAATTTTCAAATTCATGGAGCTGCTTGAAGGCATCTTTCACAGCCAACTCAATGCGATGTGCACTGCAGTGGATGATAAGCAGCCAGTCTCTTTAATTTTTCATCATAGTCAGGGCACCAGTCAGTTTGCCCATATTGACACTGGCTCCGTCTGCACATGCCGAAACCATACACTTGATGTACTTTTCACCATCAGATTAAACAACTCAAATGCGTTATCAACGCTTCTCTTAAGTGCTGAAGCATCGACGCCACCAAAGCTATTCATACGCTGACATTTGAGAAACAATTCTATTGGTTTACCCCTCACCACAACCGTCACATATATAAGTTCCTTTTCCTCCTTTGTTTTTCTCGCTTCTGTCCCATCTTGCTCAATAGAAAACAAATTTGCACACTGCAAAATGTTCATTATGTCATCACGCATAGCAAGACCTATATACTCTATAAACTCTCTACACCTCTGATCACTGTCCTTTGCTGCAGAAATAAATTGAACACCATTTTTCTTCTGTAGTTCAATTAAATCTGGGTATTCAGACATCGCGCTTTCCTTCATCACAATTGAAAGGGCTGTATTGAAATGGTGTTTGTAAAGATTTTTGTTTGTTTTATCAAACAATTGACCTAATGACACTGTTTTCATTGGAGTTGCTGATGGGGTATGACCATTTGATGATGATGGGCAAGCGGTTTCACTTTCAACAGGACCTACTATGTTATCTGGCAAGGACACAAATTTTCGCTTAGCCCAGTCATGCAGTTCAGTCCTCAGATTTGTCGATGAATCCATCTGACGACTTGGCGCAACTCGTGGAACAGTATGATCATGAAATTCGCGCTATCGTGGACAAGCATGCCCCGTTGAAACGCAAGGTAATCGCTGTTCGGGATCATTCTCCGTGGTTTAACTGTGAAATTAAAGTCGCAAAGCAACTGTGTCGCAAATATGAGCGCATAGCACGTAAATCGAAGCTGCAGGTTCATTTGCAAATATATTCGCAACAATGTCGTATCGTGAATGATATGATCACAGCAGCAAAACAGACTTATTATTCCACATTAGTATCCGAAAACGCAGATAACCAAGGGAAACTATTCTCCATTTTCAGAACACTGCTCCATAAAGATAAATGTAGGAACAATCTGCCAGAGCACAAAGATCCAGTCGAACTAGCAAATCGTTTTGCAAATTTCTTTGCTGAGAAAATAGACCTAATTCGTAGCAACATTGTGCAACATCCAGACTATTCACCATCTAACTCTTGTAGTTTGTCTGGGTCAAACTGCGCTATGACGTCATTCAAATCAGTATCTCCCGACGAAGTATTGACAATAATCCGCAATTCATCAAAAGCATCGTGCTCACTGGACCCAATGCCTACAAACATACTTAAAGAATGTGTTGACGAATTGCTACCTGCAATAACAAACGTGTTAAACTTGTCCTTAGAAGGTGGTGTCGTACCTGATTCTTTCAAAACTGCCAATGTGATTCCATTAATAAAGAAGCCTACACTCGACCAAAATACACTAGGGAACTACAGGCCCGTGTCGAACTTACCATATCTGTCCAAGGTGCTAGAAAAGGTCGTTGCCAAGCAACTAAATGACCATCTAGAATGCAACAACCTACTAGAACCCTTTCAAAGCGCATACCGGAAGCTCCACAGCACAGAAACTGCTCTACTCCGTGTACAAAATGACATTCTCTGCTCCATGGATGACCGGAAGTATGTTCTATTGGTTCTTTTAGATTTATCTGCAGCTTTCGACACAATCGATCATAGCATTCTGATATCACGTTTAACAGAACTCGGTATATCGCACACAGCGCTTGCCTGGTTCAATTCGTACCTTACAAATCGTTACCAAACTGTTATTGTGGACAACCTAAAGTCAGTTTCAAATCAATTACGCTCTGGCGTACCACAAGGATCTGTGCTTGGTCCCATCTTGTTCACAATATACACGGCACCACTAGGCAACTTAATACGATCTCATGGCATAAGCTACCACTTTTATGCAGACGACACGCAATTGTACCTCGAGTTCCATGTACACCATCAGTTAAACGCCCGTGAGTGTGTCGAAAACTGTGTTCTTGACATCAAACATTGGATGTTGAACAACATGTTGCAGCTGAACGACAAGGAAACAGAGACTCTCTTGATAACATCTCGCCACATCCGACAGAATGTGGACATAAAAAGTCTCCACGTTGGAGAGGCCGAAATTGGTTTCAGCGACAGTGCCCGCAACATAGGCATAACTTTTGATAACATTCTTTCAATGGAAGCACATGTGACATCTGTCTCTCGTTCCATCTTCGTCAATATGAGAAACATCAGCAAAATTCGAAATCTGCTTGGCACCGACGCAGTTAAAACACTTGTTCATGCCACCATAACATCCCGGTTGGACTATGGCAATGCATTACTGACTGGCATAACATCAGCCCAGTTGGAGCATCTGCAGAGAGCCCAGAACACAGCAGCTCGGTTGATCACCCGCACGAGAATGCATGAACACATCACGCCTGTTCTCCACGAACTACACTGGCTGCCAGTTAGAGAACGGATCAGCTATAAAGTCGGACTCTTAGTGTTCAAATGCCTTCATGATCTTGCACCACCTTACCTAAATTCACTGATCGTACGAAGAACATCAGCAAGGTCCCTTCGATCAAATTCACAATTACTATGTGTCGTACCACGTTAGAATTTAACCATCGGTGAACGCGCCTTCTCGAGAGCAGGACCAAAATTTTGGAACAATCTACCATCTGACATTCAAAATTGTAACAAAATTGAGCCATTTAAATCTATGTTAAAAACTCACCTTTTCACAAGAGCATATTTTTTAATTTTGTAAAGCGCCTTTGAGCGGTTTAGTCCGGAATCGGCGCTATAGAAATTTACATACATACATACATACAGTGATCCAGACTGTACATGTCTGCTTACATTTGTTTTATGAATGTAGCTCACACCATCAACATAGGCTATTATGCCTTTCAGAACCTGTCCACTAATCCCTCTCCTAAGTGCTTCTGAACGAATTGCTGCCATGTGATCTGTGCAGATCTTGCACTTGATTACTAACACTTTCTCTCCATCATCTTCATAACTAAAATTTGTAACAATCCCGCGTTTTTAAAGTTTTTACGGTTACTGTTTCGCGTTTTGACGCATTAGATGACATTTTGGATTTTTAAATTCTGTGTCTCACGTGCGCGACCAGGAACTAGTCTGTGTACGTCGAACATGTCACGTGTCAGTAGTCATGCGTAGTAATTCAAACATTCCTATTCTTCCGGCATTGCTTACAATTTTCCATCCGCTCGTGATTTCAGAGCCGTGTAATACCCAAATATTTAGTAGTAACGTTGAGCATCTGCTCTGAGAAAATTTCTCGTCTACAAATGCCCTAGATCAGTCAATATGTATGCCGAAAAATTTCACAATTCCTCTGCCTGTCGATATTCAGCCGTAGAAAATCCTGGCGCAATTGGCAATTGTCGTATCCCCCTCTAGGCGTTAATGACAGACTTGCATTCAAACATCTAAGCGTTTAAAGAAATCTATTTAAATCCTGATATTCGTTTGTATTCGGATTCACTATATAATACAATAGTGTAAGCCGATAATTCCGATTTTGCTTTACAAAGATCGTCTCAAAACGTGTACACTTTTGAACAGAAATAGTTCTAGCGCGTGTGCACACCTGCTGTGTTTAGAGAAATGGACAGATCGAATAAGTGAACCATGACGATAACTACTGGTAAATAAATGGATTATTTTCGTTTGCAAGGTAATATGAGATGCGCAATTCACAATTCGTGCCAGATATGATACGAAAATTAAGTGAGCTAGCTTGTTAAAAAAATCATGGCCTGGATTAAATTTTTTGCCCATGGACGGAGGATCATTCACGGTACAGTCAATCACCGTAACCCCAGCATAACCTGAACAACCGTTCGCGACTTATGTCGAGCCCTGTCTGTGTATATAGCTCCTTCTGTTTTGCTATTCTCGCCTGCCGTTGTCCTCTGCGGACATTTTTTTTAGTTGCTTGACTTCGTCAAAAAGGACTGACTCTCTTAGTCTCCCCGCTGTCTTCCAGCGCCAGAAGGCTGCTTTGGACTGTTTATGTAGGGTCAATATATGCTTCGGAATTGATCTTAGTCCTCGCTTCAATATCATGGTCTTACGAGGGATGGCCTTTGCTGTGGCTCCCGTGAGTGCACGTGTGAGATCACTGACAGCTACTTCGACTTTCTCTGGAGTTTCCAGTTGAGAGTCCAGTATGTGTTGTGTACGGAGTGTCACTTCATTTTTGTAACTTTGAATGTCTGCCTTGCGCCACAGCCATGAGGATTTCCTTACTTCTTTACATGCTTGACGGCGTTTTTGGTGTGTGTATTCTGCTTTTGCAATCGACAGTTTCGCTATAATCATGTCATGATCTGAGCTATTGGACTGGGCAAATAATGTACTATAGTCACGTGTAGAAACATCTTGTATGACTGAGCTGCAGGTGGAGAGCACATAGTCTATTTGTGATGTGTGGAGTTCATGTTCCTTACCAACGTCGTCCCGCTCCCTATTCCAGAAAAAGGTTGGTTTTACTGGATAGGTGGCAATGGGGCTTATACCTTTGCTGCTGCAGAACTCCCTGAAGGAAATATCAGACTCGTTTGGTGGGTTGTGGTGCAGAAAGGCATTCATGTCGCCAGACAGGAAAACTTCGTGGCCAGCATACTTCATCATGATCTCGTTGATTTCAGCTAAAATTCCTTGGTACATCTGCAGTGTCTCGGTAAGGCGTGACATGTCATATGATGGCATGTATGCTTTTACTAGTAGGTAATTAGACTTGTGTCCTTTTATGGTCACACATATTATCTGTTGCTACCATCAGGCAGAGGGTTAATGAGTTGATCAAGCTGTTTATGCCAGAGTAGGGCGACACCTGATTGACCTTTGCTGCGAAGGCTATGATTGGGGATGGCATCATCGTGCGTTTTGACTTCTGCATGAAAATCTGTATGGAAATCAGATAGAATGTGGGATTCATACATATGTAGACAGTGTTCCTGCAGAGCGATTATATTGCTTAAGCCACATAATTCTACTATGCTGGATTTGTTGAATCGCGCCCCTTTGATATTATATGTGGCAATGTTTATATTGACTGCCAACGTTGCTGATTCCTTTCAATCGGTCTTGGTTTTTTCCTTGGGCTCTGCTCTAAAAATGAGATGAGACTGGTGTGCTTTTTTCGTCCACACTATGCTGCACATCTGGGGTTATATCCAATGGGCTGTCAAGACTAGGCTCATTTATATGGAGAGATGTCTGGTTTTCAGCCATACTCGTGTTATGTGGTGTGTTTTCGCTAGGTATGGTGGCTGCCGGATTGTTTTCATCGGCTGTATCATGCTGCTGGCTCTGAGAGGGTTTCTGGCTTCGTGAGTTGGTGCTGGTTTGGCCTCTAGGCATGCTAATTCTGGCTTTGCTGGCCTGCTTCTGAGCAGATCCAGGATGGTTTCCTGCTGATGGCTTGGTAGGGTTATGATCCTTTTCATGTCTCTGTAAGACGCTGCGGCTAAGAGGCGCTACAGTGGATCGCTGTGCTGGCATGGTAGCAGGTGTTTGTTGTGGTTTTTTTGTTGGATTGCTTTGCTGACCAAATGGCGAATCCAAGTGGTGGCCTTGTATTGGGCTGTTGCACTGACTGTGATAACCTTAAGTTAGACCACTGTGGTGGCTGTATACCGAAACCAGGTGGGGGTTGAATGCTTGACTGGCATGCCCGCTGTGTGACAAATCCTCGTCGTTGCCTTGCAGCCGTATCAGGTTGGTGAACAGACTGTGTGGTAGAATCAGATATACTGCTTGGTCTCGCTGCTGGTGGGCACCCCGTTGGATATGGGGGCGGTGGATAAGGTATGTAGCTTGTATGCTGAGGCTGAGACGGTGCATAACCATAAAATGACGGCTGGCTGTAAACTGCGATGCCTTAACTAGTGGCCGTGTGGGTCTTAGTTGTGCTGGTGGTGGTGGCAGAAATATTGGCATTGATGGAGTGATTACGGATGATTGACGAGCTGATGACACTTGTACAGCTGAAGGCGGCTGATACATGTACATTGAGGCAGATGATGTTGTTACTGGCGGATAGTATACTGAAGACGGCACCTGAGGAGGAGCTAGATGTAAAGGCAGGTAAGTCATGGTGTATGGCCATGTCGGACTTAGCGGAGTCGGCGGTGGAGGCTGTGTATGCATTAGCGGTACATGTTGCAATGGACTGAAGACTGACACCGGAATAGGTGCGACGGTATGCAGGGTAATGTTAACATAGACAGTCTTGCCTGCAGACTCTGAACACTATGTTCCAGCAGCATAACCCGTTGTTGCAGTATTTGCCGCTCAATTTCAGCCTGTATCAACAGCTGTTGATTTGATGAGGGGTCAATCTGTCTGGCCGAGTGGGCACGTTGTTCTGACATGCTAGCTGCTTGTTGGGTCGAAGGTTGGCTAGAAGACATGTCTTGACTTCTCATGGAATTTGTCAGTTCTTTATTGCGATGTTCTAATTGGATGCATTGAGCCTGAGCCGCTGCTGCTCTGTTCATGATATCATTTAGTTCTTTTTCCCGTTGGTCTAGATTCTCTTCTCGCTGTTTCAGCTTTCTTTCTTTTGCTTTCACTTCTTTGTCACGTGCCTTCGTTTCATCAGACTGGTGGTATGCTACTGTGTTCTGTGGTTTGCGAGGAACTGCTTGCTTTTGAGCCATTCTCTGGTTCTAGAGCATGTGTTGGAATTACTGATGGCTGAGGAGTATTTGAGGTTATGCCGTTTGCGGATGTAGTTGTTTTCTTTTGGTTGACTGGTTGTCTTATGGCGTTGCTGTTTACGTCATGATTGGGGATAGATTTTTCACTATTTCTAGTCTGTTCTTTACAGTATGTGCGGGAAAAGGCGGCAGATGCATTCTTTGTATAGTAACTGTAATGTTCATGCCTTCGCATGTGCGATGTAGCCAGTTATCACACTGCCTCTTGTCCGTCTTCAAACAACGGACAGACACTGTGAACAGGTTTCTAGTGCCGACTCACTCTCGCATCCCTCACCACGTGTCTGGTCTTGTGGCGTTAATGACTGGGTTCCGTAAATAGATTGACTCATTAGGCATTGCCGATGAAAATTAATGCTGTCGATGTCTCTACTATGGTCTTCGGCTACGTGTTGATCTATAGCCAACGGACAATTTGCTGTTGCATCTTCTGTTAGGGAGTAAGGCGTAATATCTGCATATGCTGATGAGGTCTGTCTCGGCCTGGTCGATGCAATGTCTAGCCTTTCCCTTGCTTCTTTCGCTTTCTTTAGGGTGTTGATGTTTTCAAAATTTGCGAGGAGAATATTACACTGTCGATGAATAAGTTCGTCTACTGATCTAAAATTGTGGTTATTAATGGATGCTAAAATTGTATCCAGGTCCTCTTGGATAAAATGGCTTAAACCATGTCCGTTTATCTGCACACGATTTGAGGTCAGGAAGATGTTTATTCTGTAGATCAGCACATGCGTGTCGTCATGGACCAGGTAGTCTTCTTGAACTAGAAGATTTTGGCGGTCAGTTCTTGTGACGGTTTCCATTTTATCTGAGGATTTTCCTGTAAGTATATTTCCTGTAACCTTGCGAAATTCTTTGAATGCTGCGGTTGACAGCTCGATGATTAGGTTCTGTCCCTTCTTCTGTACTGTACAGTCTGGATTGTTTGTGCCACGGATCTTTTTCCCAATGGCTTTTGGCACATTCAGATTGTAGTCTGTGACAAACCTTGACGACAAATGCGTTGCAGGTTGGCGACGTGTGCGCTGTGACCTGAGCATATCTGAGGTGCCATGCTTATCCGAGAGAGTTATCTCCATATAGCAGATGTGTGTGGTTTGTTTAACTGAGGATGATGACAACAAAGATGATGTAGTTTGAAGGTCTAATGTGGTTCCACACCTAGACCGTGAGACTGTGGATGTAAATTCTGACTAGAAGCCCATAAACAATATAAAGCTTTAGGATGCCGCCTGCGTGAGAACTGGTTTCACAATTGTAAAGTATAAGATGGTTGAAAGTTTGGTTATTAATTGGTAAAAAAGTTCATCGATAAATTAGTTAAAAGTTCAGCAATATTCGTTAAAAAGTTCAGTAATGATTGTTAAAAGTTAACATTGATGAACGAACACAATAACAAAGACAGATCGGACGACACGAAGCAGCAACACCATGAAGCACTGAAGGCAGGTGATGAAATGTCAGTTCTAACGATTGGATGGAATAGGCATATTTGATCGAAGAGTCCCGGGTCAGTTGGTTGATGATCGAAAACCGGTAGCTTTTGATACCTACAATTTTTTTGGGTTTTTTGGCGAATAGCAACACTTGAATGTTCACGGGATAAACATATCACCTCCGAATGCACATAATACACGATAAAACTATTAAAATGCACATAATACATGATAAAACAATGTTATAGGCGATAAAACCAACAGCTATCAACTGCAGCTGACACCGCCCAGACGCTCTAGACGCAGACATCCGGTTGGCAGCACCCAGACGCTTGCCTCGTTTTCAGGCTGTTTATACTTGAGATTCTTTACGACCGTTGCGCACGCTGTGTAAGCTGATATGTCTACTATGTTATAGCAAAGGACGCTATGATTTATACAAGAGAGTTTGAGATAATTACGCTAAAAACAATTTGATTGAAAGTTATGTTATTTCTAGCTGTTACAATTAGAACGCGCAGTCCATGGCGCGACATCGAAAATCCTCACGCTTTGACCAACTTAGCAGTTCAGTATTGCAATAACCAATTTAGCCCGTTTTTAAATGGTGCAGGTCCATATACCAATTGTTTATTGGTGCGCCCGTTTGTAAATGGCGCACTGCCCATGTGTCAATATAAAACTTGCTCCAATAGGAAAAGTACACATTTGTGAATGAATTGTGATTTCTAGCCCTACATTCGTAGATCAAAGATTAATTTTCAGTCACTTGGTTAGATTTATTGACACGTCTTACTTAAAGAAACAATGTCTATCAAACAAGGTAGTGGGGTTCAAAGAATCTTTTTATGACATAGCCTATCAGGCTACCAGCTTCATCATTAGGTGAGGTGTGACTCTACCGTAGTTTTAATCAATTAAGTACTGTTTTATTGTGTGAATAAATAAGTGCTTTTTTAATCTATCACTCAGCAATTGGATAGTTTGTAAGGACAGATTTAAGTTTTCTTTCATAAGTGTGAGGATTATTTAAAGTGTTTATTAATGTAGTCCAATAAGCAAATTATACTCAATGTTAGTCACTTCATTTGAGCCTTGTGTTATTATTCTCATTAATCACTCTGATCCTTAAGTACAGACATTATGTGTAATCACAAAACAATGGATTAATCAGCGGCTTAAATCAATTCAATTGTCACGGGCTTGTTGATGTACACACAAGAATATTTGCGCCAAATGCAGAATTATTGACTAACCGACTGAAGGAATGAATGAATGAACTGGCATACGGATGAACGGATGAACACATAAACAAGCTAAAAATACCAGGCATGAATGAACACATGCATAAATACGGACAGACGTGTCTGAACAACTGAATGAATTGCTTACTAATTGGCGCGCAGATAATCAATTTGCATATGAGCCTGCGATGTTTAAAAATGGACACGCTGATAACCAATTTGCATATGGGCCTGAGCCGTTTACAAATATAATATAAATATTGTCTTGCATTCAAGTAGCTTACATAGCAAATTTAGTTGAATTCCGCCAAATTTGACTTTCAGGTAGCTCGCTAACTCCAGCCTGTCACCACCCCACTGCGGGTGGTAGGTGGGTGTGGGGTGGGGGTGAGGAGGTGCGTGGGGGATGGAGATGGAGGGTGGTGGTGGGGTGGATGCTAATGTAAATGGTGTTTTGCAGTACCAAATAATATCATCGTAACTTACATAACAAATTTGATTGAATTCCTCCAAACTGTTTCGGAGGAGATAGCCGGACAGACAGACAGGGGCGATTGCAATTATTCATCCATGTTTCAAAACGTATGGGGATAGTAACCATTAGACAACTAATTTTGCGATATCATGGCTATGAATGCTTTGTCATAAATTCGAGAATTTTACCGCGGCCATATCACAGATGTGCCCGCACTCTGAGTGCTACAACTTTCATGGCATATACATGTTGAATAAATGTGTTGAATTATTACGGTATATATTACGCTTCTGCCATATGGATATATACCAGCCGCACCTATCTCCTATATTTAACTCTTTACGCACGGATGGTTTATAATTCAAGTTAATTGTTATAGGGGACAAGAAATCCGAAGGAAGACTCAGCCCGATGTTCATTTTGTGAACAATTGCGCTGAAAGCTGTTGGTGGCCAAAATGAATACCAAATATCATATGAAATGGAATAGAATGATTGGAGAGACACACCCAAACCAAATTGGACATGGTCATCTCATTATTTATTGTTAATTATTTTTTCAGATTTTCCCAATGTTTTAGGTATAGTTTATGCACACAGAGCGAGCAATGTTTTTTTACCGACGTCCATGTATTATACATGTATAATCTGGTCTTATATCTTTTAAAATGTACACCCAATAAGAAACCCACGGGCTTTGATACTGGAAGCTTCACACACATTTGTATACATTACATTATCACAAATGGTTTTGTTTTGATTTTTAACATGAGGCCCCAGTACCCCCATTGCTAGTAAAAATTGTCTTATAAAGGGTTTTTTTTAGAAAATCAGACTGGTTCACTGTTGTATTCAACAAGAAACATACAGGCATTGGCGCTCAATTGCTAAAGGAAGGATTAGAATATTAAAAAAAAATAATTCTAAAAAATAATACAAAGCAAACGCCAAAGTTTTGACCATGATAGATGTCCATCTATCCAGACATAACGGCATAAGACAGATGGATAGATCAGCAGCTGTCGGACGAGGGCCATCGTTACAGATTTTAAAATAGCATAGCAACCCTAACTAAAATTAAGGATAGTGGTTTTCCACCACAGCAGAAAACTGACACAAATGACAGAATTGCCAAATTGATAAAGAAGTAATAAAAATAATATCACATGAATTTAGTGGAAGTGTTATCTGAAATTAAAATATGTGAGATTCGAGGAAAACCTATGAATATTGCATATTTTAAAATATAGTGAACATTTTAAATCTTAACATTTATGATATACCTCTTATATAATTGAACGGATCTGAATTTACAGATTTAGGAAATCCGGAAAACCACTATCCCTATCACAATAAATATATCTGAGTGAAGCTAAAACGGAACGGATAATACAGCAGAAAAAAGAAACATGCTTTTGCATTATGAATAACGCGTCAATTACTTTGCGCATTATAAAGTGGTAAGCGCAAAATGCATCTGCACGATTTATGCAGTCTTTGCTAAATGCATATTATAAATATATTGTCATATGCAGGACTTCTGCATTATAGAGTAATGCACATTATAAATATGCATGAATTATGCATTATAGAGTAAAAATGCATCATTGCATCATTTTAACATGTATTTGTTACACGTTTAATAAATGAAATACATAGGTATGGCAGTATATAATATGTTGGCCTAATATAAAATATCTGAACTGACCTATGTAGAATTAATATATCTGGGCTATCCTATAAAATATCTGAGCTGGCCTAATAAAACTATATATGTATTTGAGATGAGTTTGCATCATAACATATGATGCATTTGCTTATAAAAAGCGTGTACATGGATTTAATCCATATACACATAAACAGAGAGCATTATTATGACTACACGTCATGACGGACAATAAATACAGTTAACAATACAATGTGTATGATTAATGCGTAACAATTTACACATCACTTGACAACGCATATTTGTAATGTGTGATCAAGAAATGCGTAAATATAACCACGCATTACTACGCGCAATTATTCACGCGTCATTTGAAAACGCGTAATTATAATAATGCGTTCTGTGAGTCATACAGCTATGGACCCCTGTTGGTTTTTGGTATCTCAAGGAGTATTATTGCTGGAAAAAGCTGCTATGTGCTTATGTGTCCAACTAATTTAGTTTCCCAAAAACTTACAAAGAATAGAACATCACGATTCTGCTGTTGCAGATTGTTTAATAACTGTTCAAAATTACTATTAAACAGCCGAAACCACAACTATCATTATTATTAATGGAAAATAATGTTACCGATTGATAGCGGTTTCTAGACAAGTTGAATGTCTTCAGTGTCATGGAGAATCTTAAAATTTGAAGCACTAATTTCAGATTATCGTTTTAATTACATCAATCTCATAATACTGAACATGAGGATAATATTTGCAGGAAGATAAGTAGAATGTGCAAAATCTGATGGATTGTAACTGGATATTGACTCCGATCTGTGTGATTTTGTAGTTGGTCATCTCCTCTGACATGACAAGTAGTGATGATGTTCATGCACCAAGGAGATGTGTAATGTATTCCCCTCGGACCTGACACCTCGTGCGCCTAGGGGAGTGATGCTGGTAAAACAGAGTCAATATCCAGGTCATCTGCTGTTGCTGACTTAGGAAGCAATGACCTGCAGTCAAATTAGTTTTAAAATATTCAACCGCTTACCTGTATAGTCACCTTTAAATTTAGTCTGGGAAATTATGTTTTAAGGTGTTAAAATCAATTCCAATGTGCATACAAAGTGGGCAGAATTTAGCTACGAATTGGCAAGATATATAGCTAGAAATGGATCTGTGAATTAACAACATCATCTAGATCATCTGGTCAGGAATTGCTATTTGGCATCACCTAATGAGTATAACCACGATTATCCCAATTTCTTCCCACTTGATAAGAACATATATATGCCCAAGGTCTATTGTGCCAAGACAAAGTAAACATAAAAGGTTTCTTAAACACTTGGCAATCTTGGTCATGCAACGGGTCTGACTGGTAAAAGACTTAAGCACTTATACAGGAATTCATTCTGATGCGAATTAAACAACATGCGGACGATTATTTTATTTTTTTTCAAGATTTACAATTAAGGTTTCTACTTATTCAGTGCATATACACACGTTAAATACAATTTCAACTTCTTAATTATCAATAAAACCCCACCCCCACCCAACTTTCCTTCCCTAAACGGGCGATCCTGTATCTCAGAGGGGTGAGTAATTAAGATATATCTCGATAAAAAGATGGAAAATATTAATAATGCAGAAAATAATAGATTATATAAATTTTTAAACGATTACTGACATTAAAATGGTGGTATTTGTGAATACATGTAAATGTCGACATCTGTTCTGAGTGAGATGAGAGCAGCCCTACCAATCCTGGTATACCGTATCATATTAGAAGGGAATACTTGGTCATCGGCAAAGGTTAATGCAATGATCATCAATATCCACCACCACTGACACCACCTCCACCATTTTTTAAATGAAGAGAGCGGAGTATTGTCTTAAAATAAGGTCAAGAATAATAAGTAATATCAGTCACGGTGGTACATGTTTACAGTAGTTGTAATAAATATAATAAATAAATAGCCTTGACAATAATTCTTGAATGTGAACATGAATTTGATGAAATTAGACAAGTGTAGATTCGCTCACTACATAGGGAACACTGAAAGCATTCAACTGACATCAGAAAAATTGCTGGATTTCTTGAGACTGATCGGAATTGTTACAGTTACAGATTGCAATGGGGCTATATCCCTATTCTCACCCCTCATGAAAAGTGGTAACTCGCATTTATTTCTTTTATTTAATATTACCGCTTTCTTCGCATGGCGAAAAACCCCACCCCATTACAGCCTTACTTACTAAAATGTTGTAGACATTGAAAACATAGATAATTTAAAATTGCAGAGTTTTAACCAGATTTCGTGGCAATCAGTTCAGTTCATTACGTAAATCCCTCCTGTAAGTAGGAGCACCTCGCAAAGGAGTATTACATATATTAATAGGTCAGCTCGTGCATGCAACAGTTTATTTATTGTTGTTGATGTGTGTGATATATACCAGATATACCACTGTCACTATCAGTATTGACATTGTTCCTTTCTGCAGTCAGGAGTGTTTGAAAATTGTTCAACGTGAAGCAGTACTGACGAATTATCTCCTCTACTGAGTAGACACACTGACACGCGCGATCTGACATGTATAGATGTGACGATGGATTCATAAGGAATGAAGTTAGAATGCTGTTATCGTCCCAAACATGCTCAGTATGTGCAACACACATCGGGCATAGGCTACGCTGTAATAGGTCCCGGTACTTGTTCCGAATCACTGCTAAAGGTTGACAAACTGTCAGGAAATGGTGATGGTCTTCTAATCCATTGTTACATGGTGGGCAATCAGGTTTTATCATACCGCGACTATATTTAGTCCTGTTGCACTGCAGGGTATAGCAGTTGGTCAGCAAGCGCAGCCGTACCAGTAATGTGCGTATATCGCGTGGAGCAGTCGTGACCGACTCACGTGGGCAGATGAAAGGTTTATAGAACAGTTACTCAGATACTGTAAGGATGAGTATAGCGGTATCTGACTATTGAGCTCATCTGACCATAACCTGTTGACCAGCTTCCTAGTAAGAGTCTTCCATGCTCCCTTTGCCGGTGGATGATCTAGAAGAACGTGAATAGAAGGGAGATCGTACTTCGCGAGTATATTACGAGTGCCAGCAAACCAGCTATTCTGATCGTATCCTTTCATAGCAGTCTGCCTCAGCGTCACCAAGAAGAGTATGGATTCTTGGTCTGCACAAATGTTCCTCACTAGCGTTAGCTTCTGTAGGTGTATACACGCTTCAATTGGAAGAGTGCCAAGCAGAGGATACGGAGATGGATGTGCTACACGATCTGGAAGGCCCAGAATTTGTAACAGCAGCGTATGATAGAACTTGTTAAGGAGTCTCACTTTGGTTTTGTTGAGAATAAATACATCAATCCCATGTAGCAGAACTGGAAGGATATAGACTTCTATCAGATGCATGCATGCAACGGGTGTTATGCCATATATCCCGTGAAGCCCGGCTCCCATAAGCGAGTAGATAGCACGCCTGGCTTTCCTGATGTTTTCATCTTCTGTTGGGCGAGCATTTATAAATTGATCACTTCTTTGTATCCCTAAGTGAGATGCACGGCCTGGTGAAGATACCTCCACATCGCCTAAGAAGAATGGAGTCTTTTCCTTCTTACAGTCAGAGAGAATGACACATTTCTTTGGCTGGAGCTCATAAAATTGGTTAACACTGTAATGACTAGAAATATTCAACATAATCTGCAGGTTGTTATCACCATTTGCTATTAAGCTGACATCGTCTGCACGTCGGTGCTGCACAATGCACAGTTCCAATGCTGGCTCCATGTCCTGAGGCATCTAAGCTGCCAAACAGGTCATTGATGTACAGCTTGTACACGTCTGTTGACAGTAAAAACCTCCTTGCCTTTCGCCTTGCATAAAGGGAATAGAATCTGAAAGCTGGCCATTCCATTTTACTCTGGTAGTTGCATTCATGTGGAGGTCTCTGATGAGGATCCATGTAGCACCTTTTATGCCCGCAAAATAGAGTTTATTTACCAGACTCGCATGGTTCACCACATCAAATGCTGATTTGGCATCGAGAAGGGCAATATGGTTACTGCACTTTTTGCTTCGCGACTCAGCACTATACTCTTGTAGCAGCAGGGCACTATACATAATAGCAAGTGTGAAATAGATGGAAGTTTTGTTCCAGTCATGAAAACTGGTCATCCCACTCTGCCACCTAATAGTAATCAAACTCAAAGAGCTGGCAAAGCTATGACTATATCGTCCACTGAATTAAATCATTATAATACTCATAGTACAAATAATGGTGCAAATAAATTTAAACACAGTCAACACCTGAATCAAAATCACACCAATTTCAGCCATGGCAGAGAATGCAGTAATATATAGGGAAATAATTGTGGTGGCCGAGGGCCTTACCATAATAAGAGTAGTCGAAATAATAGTCGCAATAAGAAAGATAATGATCGTACAAATTAAAGTGTAACACTTGAGACCAGGGTAGATAAACTAGCCACCTGGATGGCTGAATTTGGAGGCCTGCCCGTAAGAAAACACCAAATGACCATTCCAATCGCCCATCACCTGGATAGAGAACCTCTCCTTCTATTCTATCTGGTAGTATCAGTTATTACTGCCAAAAACCAGTCCATTGGGTCAGTAGTTGTCCTATAAAAACCTCAGATCAGAATCAGGGAAATTCCGCTAATAGTAATAATGCATCAACATTAAATTAGAATTGGCCCCAGATCACGAGTAGCCTAGGGATCCTTCATTCTGCCCTGGATCGAAGTCTTCTCTTTTGCTTAATCTACTCTTGTTTCCACTGCTGCGCAAGCTGTGCAGCATACACAGGCAGTGCAGACTTCTGTGACTTCAATAACTTCTGCTATTACCACTTCCTCCACCACTACCAATGCAGTCTCGCAAGCTGAGCATGAATGGACAACGGTCTAATACCATCCTTTACACCAATGTATGCTGTCTTCAGAATTCTGACATGGCCGTAGCAACTGTTATAATGTTCACGAAGAACGTTTACCCTTTAACCTGCACAATCACAATGTACAGCCATTTAGAATCGCTCCACTGCTTCTTATTCCAGGTAGAAATAGTTGTTTCATTCCGAGACAACCACAGAAATATTAGGGCCAATTCTGTAATTATCCAGCAACTATGGATGAACAATCTCAAATAGAGAAATTGACTCGATATATAAACGGAGGTGGTGTTATGAGAAAGCAGCCTCCTCCCAAAAAGCTGAGTACCTTCCTGCTATGACAGGAAATACCTTAAAATGTTGTTGCAATATTGGTGGGCAAGATGTTTATGCAACAGTTATTACAGGAGCTTCTTTGATCTATGGCTCGCATGATGTGTAATCCAACCTACTCACATACAATCATGTTCCGCTACCGTAAAATGTTGAAAACTTCTGGCGAAGCAAATTTTGCAATTTTTATTGAAGAACTTAAATTTATCCAAGGGATAATAGTAGCAGATATACAAAATGCTGCCATGCTAGGCACATATTTCTTACGGGCTACAGAAGCCATCATCCAGATCTAGCAACAAAAGCATGAAATAGATGGATATCGAAGCCCTTTGGGACATCGTAGCAACTTATATCAAACCTGTTCGTTGATCCTTGCTAGTTCGGCGACGAATTGATCAGGGTGGCAATGAATGCATCTTAAGTTATGGATCACATATTTTAAGTAAAACCAAGCAACAGTATGCGGTCACTAAACACAAACTTTCAGCCGCAGTATACTTTACAAAGTATTATAAACATTTTTTATACAGTCATCCATTCACATTATGCAAAGAATGCATCCATTCACATTATGCACAGACCGCATGCACATCTCTGCGATGGCTGAAAAATCTAAAAAAATCTAGGAGAAATTGCTAGGTGGCAAGAATCATTACCATCTGTCGAATTTGCTGTAGCGCTAGATGTGCTTCGTCGTCAATATTCACCCTAAGGATGGAAAATTTCCACTGTCACCGAACCTTCTGGTCTACCAACATTTCCCGAGCTTGATTTTGACCTCTGCATATTTGATAATAGCCGATTCATATTTACAACATGCATGTGGCTGGCTTTAAGCGAGAGCCCATCCCACAAAAGAAGCAATGTCTGCTTTGTCACCTACCATAAAATAGAATTATCAATCTTACACTGAATGCCGTCTTGTTGGAGACATATTTGATATGAATGGGCATATCATCATCCCGGAAAGTCTACAAACTCCCGTACTCCATCAATTACATGATAATGCTAGTCACTTAGAGGTAGAATGGATAAAAAGCCCGAAGAAAGTCCATATTTCACACAACCAATAGTGTCAAAGCATATGTATGTAACTGCATACCATGCCACCGTGGCCGATGTCCTCATTTCAAATGTATTTGTCACTTCGGAATGCCACGAGAGCTACATTAAGATCAGGGCTCTAATTTTGAGAGCAAACTCTTTTCAGAGTTATGCAAGTGGTTATGGTAAAGACTTGAATGACATCTTTTTGCCCTCGCGGTGATGGAATGGTGAAATGGTTCAATAGAACGGTAGGCAATAGGTTTACAAAAGAAACCATGAATTGATGCAATTTGGGATGCAAAGTGTTACTCCTCCTGGACATTGTAATGCCCAGAATACCTGGAGAAATCAACCGCCCTACCGTCTACCTAGATGCATCAAAGAATGGAGGGTGGCGCACTCGCTCAAGTGAGATCACCCCGCCAAAAATTGTAGTTTGATCGCTGTGTTCACAGTGATCCGTATCATCCTGGACAAAATGTGTTGGTACGAAACCCCACGTCCCATAAATATGCGTCCTCAAAACTTTCCTACAAATGTAAAAGATTATATGATGTCCTCAGTTGAAAATCTGGCATCACATATAAATTAAGTGGATAGCAAGATATTTTGATCGCTTAAAGCCCTGCATCAGAATTGATGACGATCCACATGGAGACTCGGAAGTGGGTTCCGAGGATGCAGGAATACCCGTTCCGAGATCCCAAAGACCTGTATCACCCTCCTCTCTCAGAATGATCCCCTAGATCGCCCCCAACCCAGCAGCCCTCAACGTCCATTCCTCTTGGTGCAGAATGGGACATATTTGAGGATGGGATAGGGAATGATGTAGATGCGGACACCACTCCATCCCTTGTTACTGGCCTGACTCTCCTGTGAAAGGCCTATCTCTGCGACTATCCTTCTTTTCTTCTGTCCTACCGGAGTGATTATCCGCCTTCCCTCTACATTCTATCAAGACCCCTTCCATCCATGCCAGAGGCTGCAGATATTTCTGCTGATTCCACCTCTTCCCCTCTTATCTGTCGGAATGTAACAAAGGTTAAATTGCCATCTGCGGGCTGCTAGACTTCGGGCCCCTGCGGTAATACAATAAATAACTGAAACTCAGTCCCATTTCATATCACTATTATCAACAGAGTCGAAAATTATCACTATTATTAGTGAGTGAAATGTGATAATTTTCGATGAGGTTGATAACAGGAATATAAAATGTGACAGCTTCAGATTCTATTTATCATATAAACTGATATTTAGAGAAATTTTACAATAAAGCCTATCCCTGAAACACGTTTGAATGCACCATTTTGCACCAGTCGTTTTCATCGCCATGACGCATTACTTGCTAAGAGTTTTGACCAATGCAACACAAAAATATTGACAAACAAATCGTTATTTCGGACTTGAAATAACTTTTAATCCAATTTGTAAAATTTGTGTCTATCATGCAGATTTATTTATTTCATAACTAGGTAGTTTATATATTACACAATTTAAATCAACAACAACGTATGTCGCATCTACATATTCATCGTCATTGTCGCTACAAAACATTTAAGGAGTCATGAGGCATGTGGGATTATTACGAGTTATCTCACCAATGAAAATATTTCTTACACATTATATAAACAATGAACATCTTTGTTTGAATATTACATGTGTGTTCATATCGAGAAATATTAAATAGACTCAAAACCATGTTTAGCCTATATGATAAATACTGTTATTACCAGTATTGCATGTCGCAAATGTAAAATCTATTACAACACATGCTAGTAAGTACGAGTTGCTAGCAACAGCATTGTTACCATCTAGTCTAGATCGTACAAAAAATTGTCAAAATCGCAAAACAGGTGGTCATTGCCAGATAAATGTGCAGACGTTGCAGTGTATGCGCTCCTAGGATAATCGATAATCGATAAATAAAAAAAAGACCCTTTACCTGTTTGGAAATATCTTCAGGAACCCAATTTCCAAAGAGAACGTGGTAGCAAGAGTCCTTATTGCAGTGAAAAAGACTGGGGCTAACAGTTTGTTCTCGTAGGTGAAACAGATATTGCATAAGTATAAGCTGCCATCAGCATGGAAGTTGTTGGAGAACCTACAGCCCAAGGTCAAGCGGGAGAATAAATCAAAGAAAGCAGTATATGACTATTGGCTAGCAAAATCGAGAGGCGATACAGAGATACAGAAGGACTCTTTGGAATTCCTGGTTCTGGAGACAGTGGAGCTGGGAAGACCCCACCATATCTGGGCCTCATTTCAAGACAGTCCTAAACATGTATTGAAAGCTGCAGTCAGGGTGAAATTCCTAACTGCAATGTACACACTTCAGGACAATCGAGCAAGGTTCAATCAATACCAGACTGATCCTACATGTCTCATATGTGGACTAGAATCAGAAGATAGGCAGCACCTGATTGCAGTCCATCATTCCTTTGCAGAACACCGAAAGAAGTATTTGGCGAGCTTTTGTGATATTGGGAACAGCCAATAAAACACACATGGTTATTTTACGGATGCCTTGTTCCAGGTACCAACTGTAGAGTACAGTCATGACTTCATGTACAAGGTGCACAGGAGACATTGTCAGTTATTGGATCTGAGACCATGAGACCCCACAGCTTTCCTAATGTCAGTCATATTTCAGATGACTATCTACGGCAGATGGCATGTACAGTTACTAGATGGTGAACTCTCGTTATTCACCTCTTACATGGCGACATGCCTGCATGTAAATACCTGCACTCATTGTACAGTGAATCTGTGCATATTGTTACATCACGTGCACAGCTAAATCATGTATTGACATTCCTAACATCGATTAATCAGTGATATAAATATTAAAGGGATCTACAAAACGTATATATTATGTACAGCTACTGCGCATATCGACCTGTAATACAAACTGTGCATCTACATTCAATTAGTGATTTATAACGTCGTCATTCTTCGTCATTATACATACTGTTGTTACCAGGATACACGCCTAGGTGCCCTTAATGAAGAGGCGACACAATCAAACTGAAATGAAATGAACAGTGACACAATCTTTTTAAAATGTCTTATTTTGAATTTGTGTTGAAGTAAATAAAGCAAAGTATCAACAATAACATAATGCACACCACTTATTGTGGATGATATTATACTTTCAGGTCCATTTCGGGAGATAACCTCAGGGAATTTTTGGTGGTTGACTAATCTCATATGATGCGACAGAATGATATAGGATGTCAGAGATTACTCAATGCACTATATCCAATACATATTTTCAATCAACAGTTTGTACACATGCTCTTAACCGTTACCACACGCTTCTAGTTTTAAAGCAGTTAATTATCACTGCCATTGTCCCTGTAGCACACGTATAGAGGCCGATACATGGAAGTGAAGCTCTGGTGCATTTGCATGGAGGTCTGCAGGCCATTCAGCATCCACATTTTCTGAGGTCTGTGCGTGACTTAGATTCTGATAAGCTGGATCAAATGGGAACCCATTTTTATTAGTATCTTGTTGCCACCCCCATTCCGCAGGAATATTGGAGGTTTTGTCATGGTACACACATGTGCCTTTTCAATGGCCATGGTGAAGAAGACATGGGCTGTTCTCTCATGAACTCTTCATATATTTCAGTGTGCTTTTATTCCAATTGCACTATATCTCCGATGTGCATAGGTAGCCACCTGTCATAATTGGTCTGGTCAATGGAGAACATCCATGGTGCTAACTGATCAAGACATTATACATTGTGCTTAAAGTCGTCATTGCGGATGGAATGCATAACCTGCTGTATTACAAGTAACTCAAGGTCTAGAACCATAGGCAATTACATGCACTGTGGACACTGATCACATCAGAATTCATACCATCTGGAGAATTTGATTGGCACGCCATCTGCTGCAAAGTGCAAAGCAAGTTGAACACTGGAGTAAATCTAAGTCAGCCGCTGTTACGGGTGAGCGTATCATACACTAATGACATGAGCGCCTTTCAACATAGCATCTCCTCTGCCAGAAGTAGTGATATCATCTTATACACGCACAACAGTCCATCCACAAACATCCAGCCAATCTCCTAGTAGTTTGACAACATTCATTTCTATATGATGACCTCCCACTATAACAACAATTTTGTCCTTACCAATGCTATCATGGCTGTCGAATGGACTAACTCTGTAAACTGAGGTGTGGGATAATTTGTTACAGGTCAAGAGCTGATTGCATGTTTGCACGGTAAGCCGCCCAGGAAATATAATCGCCAGTTTCAAGATCCTCTCTTTAGCAGTACTGACATGCTATTGAGCCAGCCATTCTCATTCTCCTTAGAAGGAAGCAAAACTGTGGTCTCAGCTTTGGCGGAGCCTCGTACTGGTGGTACAGTAAAATCTGAGGTGTGTAATGCTGCTGGAGGCACTTCAGAATATCCAGTAGGTAATCGACTGACTCTGTTCTTGTGGGCAACATCTGGCAGTCCGGATAGCCTCATCAATGTCTGCGTTGGACATCAACGCTACTCTTCCTTTGGTGTGGTATCGCAAATCAGGAATCATGCCCAGAAATCTCTCGTTCAGTTTTGTTGTATCTACGCGTCCACTAAAATACTATGGATCTAGCTCTTGCAGTCATCATTAATATAAGCTCCCTAAATCAGAGAGTTTAAGCACAGGAAGAACTTCATCATTCCTGTAGTCTTCCATGTCTGACATAAATTCTCCTAAGACCAACCCTTCTGTAGTTTAGCTCCGTCTTGTTTAGTTTCATCAGCTGTGTGTGTTTCTAACACGATTGTGAATAACTGTTAAAGAGTTGTGACATTTTGCATCTAAGGCATACATGTTTTCTTCTGATTACTTCCCCAGCAACATTCTGTCATTCAAAACATGGGCACACCCTTGCACACGTTTATCGATGGGCATTCTTACTGCACTATGCAGACGGTCACGTGTGTCATCATTGTTGCAGAAGAAACATTTGTGTGCCCTGGCCAAATTCACTGATATGTAGGCTGGTTTTGACAGGGATTTGTTCAAGCACTTTGCTGTATATTATTCTTCTCTTATATGCACGCTGGAACTTTGTCTATTAGATTTATTTCTGCAAGTTTTATGTCAAACTGCCTTGTTCATGATGAAATACAAGTGGTAGAATCAGTGTTTTCCATTTTTCAACAATCTATAATAAGTTGAGTAACGGTTTCCTGATTTCTTAAGAGTTAGTTCCAAGATGTTGGACTGTTCTTTGGAGATGAATTCTGAGATTGGTGTAAGGTGTTGCTGTCTAATCACGTGTGTTGCTCGAGATGTAAGGAGTAGGCGAGTTATTGTTCATCTTCTACTCCACAGGCACGGCAAGGTGCGGAGACCATACAGCTGGAGAATCTTGCTTTCAATGATTGTAGCATGTATGTGCCTGTTAGCAGTTGGCCATTTTTCTTCTTGATAATTTAGATCCCGCATTTGTAGTTTCTCTTTTTCACTCCGCCTGTTGTTATGATGCTATGTATATGATATCATTTACAGCTGAAAGTGAATTAGGCTTGGTGTAATTTGTCAGCCAGTCCTAGCTTGTCCAAACTAGTTGTTTCTCCACCAATGTGTTAGAATTACAAATCTGTTCATTGTACAGATTCCCAAGCTGGCTGAATAGCGCCAACATGACAGCCAGCTTTGTCCAGGGAGAGTAGAGTGGATTTGCTCTCACATTCATGTCTTAAGTTTGTTGTTCATAAGTTATTAATAGCGGTTATTTCTACGTTGCTTCCATCTTGGCTTTGGTGGAATAATGCAGAGCATGTTGTGGAGATCGTGTAAAGAATAGGCTAAAATGCACATACTTTTTGGACATTGTCATTTCTTCAGGCTAGTAGTTAACTGGATAGGTAAATATCTATGAGAGATGAAATAAAAATATAAGCTATAAAAGATTACTAAATGGTTGTTTAAAAGTCAACTGTTGTGTTAGGACCATTCATATAATTTCATAGAAATGTTTAGAAACTTAAATTTATAAATGGCACATATCGGCCACCATATAAATGTAATTTTGTGCACTTAGATATTGTCCTATCATGTGTCCTGCTCTTATATGAAAGAGTACATGAAAAATTACTTTTGTGCAAAATTTCATGCTTTTTCAATTGTTTTTTCCCATGGATATTCCTTCTCTTGATAGAAGCAACATCAAGGCCGACATCCTAGCTTCTCAGTGTGTTCCATTATGTACTATACATTTTGAAAATTTTTTTGTGATATTTAACATAAGCTACTAGACTAATTTAGCTGCTATCCAAACATAAACAACAATACAATTACAAGCAATATACTAATCCTAATCAGTAGGACCAAATAATAACGCTAAGATGGGTATGAATTAGGACGGGTAAAATGAGGGCTTCTTGGAGTAGAGCCTTTGAGACAGTGTTATCTTATGCAGGCTTTCATCTCTCCATTACAGGTTTTCTTGTCATGCCTTTGCTTTAGGAAATATCATATTGTTAATTTGAGTGAGATGTCTCCTCAGTAGTGTTTAAGTTCTCTTAGAATGTTCTTCCTGTCCATGCAGGTACATAGGGAGGATCCCAGTTTTTATGCAGATGCTGTTTGAGCCGAGTATGGCCTGTTTACAAGCACAGGGTGATCACTTGCTCATCTACTTCCTAAATGGTTCTGTAGATACCTTTATTTAAAATCTAAGCCTCTTCAAATATCTCTGGAATAGCAACTCGTTACATTTTAGGTCATTTATTTGCCATAGTGAATGCATGTTTATTCACATATATACCACAACGGGAAGGAATCCATTGCATCACAACAGCTTTAGTTCATGCAACTTTTTGTTGTTAATGCATCTGTTAGGAAGCAAACAATCGCCATCTCTATTTTAATGATGTTAGCAGCATGGAGCAGGCCGCGATCTTCTGCATTGTAGTTAGAACAATGTTTTTCCATTACATTGCATACAGAGTAGTTTATTCACATCCTGACGAGTATTTATGAAGGCTCCCCATCCACCATCTTTTACAACATGTATCACAGATCTATCTGGGTACAAATGGAGCCATCAGTTCGACAATCAGTACTATTGTCAGCGCTTACTTTTGGTCGATATATTCATAAATCTGTTTGTTGAAAACCCTACAGCTTCTTGTTCATGGTGTTTTCTGGCATTGACATAATCTGTTGGCATGTACCATATCTTTGTATTCTAGGCATTTCGTGAGATGTGGTATTCCCACGAGAATCTCTATGTTCACGATCAGGGTGGATTTATTTGACACCACAACAGGCTTGGGTACAAGTGCAAATGCAATTATGAAATTTTTGACGCATTTGCACGTACTTGCATTTGAATCTCATGTATTTGCATTTGCATTTGTATGAAAATGGTTGCATTAACATTTGAGTTTTCAAATGCATTTGATTTTTTTTTCAAAAGCACTACTTTTCTCATTTTGCATTTCTTTCAAAATTGATTGGAACTTGCTGCTGTTGTAAATAGCAGCCACAGCAACCAGTCAAATTAATTTCAAAAAATTCAATCAAATTATTTGTTAAATCATACAAATGACATGTCTGTTGCCAGAAATTAGAAATCTAATTCTCTGTGATTTATTAACGCATTTCACTATGAATTTCTTATCAGCGAACTGAGAAGACTATTTGTGAAAATTTACTACCGGAATGACTGGCTCGATAACAGAGCCAGTCATTCAAGTAGTAAATTTTCAGAAATAGTCTTATCCTCGTCTGCAAATTGACATTTTCTATGAGAAATTTGTGAAAATTTCTACAAATTTGAGGGTTAAAGCCTAAGAGTGGTGCAGGCATCATCCACTCTTAGTGTTCCACATTTCTGGATGATGGACAGGATAAAGAACATGGCATATAACCTATCCCTATCAATGGAGCTCTCTTAGGCAGCTCATTTACACAGTCATTGATAAACATAATGAAGTGTTGAGGATAGGAATATATTATCTCTGTGATGTCCATCGACTACTACTCTTGACTTGCCGCTGTGCAGATAAGACTTTGTAGGATACCAGTTCACTGTATTTTGATCAAAAATCCATTCTTCCATATTTTATCAAAGCCCTCGTGAGGATCATTGAGACAGACGATGTTCTTCTGCGCTTGAAATACATCTTCAATAGTGTATGCTAGGTGTATTGTCTCATGTTTTGTATTGTATAATAGCCAAAGAGTATCTAGGACGAATTGACTGGATACCAGTTCGAATCCGTAATCATTGGAAGGATTTTCATGATTTTTGTCACCAAGCATCAGCATTGAGTCCACCATTGCTGAAATTCCAAATGCAGCTACCGGATAAATATAGAATCATGGAATTATATCATGACCTGTAAGCAATTCTCGCACCATTAGGGATTTATGTAGTGCAGCTGCTAACGTGCTCTCTTCTGTACAAGGTTTTAGGATTGATCCTGTATTCAGGCCTGTTAATAGGTATAGCGAGGACTGTGTGCTGAGATCCTTAATTTTCCTGCATATCACACATGATATGTTGTGGTGTCGTAAAAGAAAGATCGCTATGGTATGTATAGGTCATGGTATGATGTGACATGGTATGAAATAGGGCTGGGCACTTTATTGAGATCGGATAAACCCTTGATGATTTAAATGTTTATTGAAAAAGTTTAACATTTAAAAAAAATTCATGCTGAACATAGCAATACCCAATAATCATTTAAAAACAGAACACAATTTGAAACTCATTTTCATTATGATGGGGACGGACTGTAATGATGATATAGAGAAAATGTCTAAAATCTTATTGAGATTGGATATGCCCTTTAAGAAATAAATGTCCATTGAAAAACCTTAACATTCTTATAAGTGTTGGTGCAAACCACGTAAAATTATGGACGAAACTTTAAAAAATCATTTTTATTACGATGGAGACTAGATGCAATGGTGGTATAGAACAATTCTGTATAGTTTTATTAAGATCAGATAAGCATTTGATGAAATAAATTTCCATTGAAAACATGTACCTAATTCTTGGTACATGCTGGATGTGACACACCATATGCCATGGAGATTGCTATGTCGAGCCATCCCCCGCTTCGCATACGGCTCAATAAAAGAACAGTTTTCAGGGGCAATAACTATGTTAAATATGCATGCTTTCCGCTGCCAAACAATAGCAATAATGAGCTTGTCACAAGGCACTGATGTACCAAATTTGACATACATCCAGACAGGGGGAGTAAAGTTATACTTTGGAAACAAACTTCGGTGAATCAATAGATGTGCTATGCCGCTTTCAAATGATTCCACCACCCAGCCTCAGCCATGGCCATGATTATAGCATATAGCCAATAATATTTACAACTTATAAATAAAAGATTTAACACCTATAATGGATTAACACCACAATATCTTTAGGCGGTAATATTAACTGTCTGCCTGCTGAATTTCTTCAGACTACATATTCCATGGGGGTTTAACTCTAGATATGCTCAATATTTTGAAAACAATTTGACTGAAAGTTGTTGGTGGCTAAAAATATTCAGCATGTACAGAGCTTTTGCCCATTCAAATTATTTTTCTGGTGGCTTGTGGCAGTCAAACAGTAAGAATTTAGAAAGGACAAAATATGATTGGAAAATACTACCACAATTTATAACACTGACAAGGGGATAAATCAGTGACACAAAGGCGTGTGTTTCAGCTTTTAAAAAGATATCTGCATATATTTCGTCAGTCTGAAAAACAGCTTTACTTTTAATAGAATATATAAATATTAACATAAATATAGTGTTTTACAGGTATATATATTTATTATTTAGTAACTGTTGTCAATAGGTGTGCTAACCGTTTTACCCATGAAATTCCAGCGTCTCAATTTTAAGCCACCTATACAGAAAACCTGTTGAATACCTTGAAACTAATTTAACTGCAACCTGTTGCTACCATAAGCACCAACAGCTCCCGGTCACATTATTTTAAAAATATTTAACAGAATATCCCTTTTATTATAAATAATTTGCCATATCTGTTCTGTGAGGGTTGAAGGGTTAATGGTGGGACAACTAATTAACTCTTACATTTGCTAAAGAGAATTTCAATTTTCTCTCAGAAAATGTTCATTTGCAGACCAAGAGAATATTATTTTTGAAAATTCACCACTGAAATGACTAGCTCAGTTACTGAGCCAATCATTCCAGTTGTAAATTTTCAGACATAGTCTTCTCTTGGTCTGCAAATGGACATTTCACAAAACCACTGCAGAAGCCAATTTTGGGAGAAATGAGTGTTAAAGAGTTAATGATTCCTCAGTATGAGAAATGTAATGCCATTATAACGTAATACATATATGACAATAAACAAACAGACATGAATGGCAAGTAGAGATTCTCCTCATTTCAGATATTCAAAAAGGCCTGATCCAATAACAATCATCCACATACTGTACCTAAGTGATGTATCCAGTTTTCTATCACTTGATCAAAGCTATAGAAGGTTATCGTACCAATACTGTTGTGAAAGATAGCTGGCCATGACTTGATTTATTCCGTCTTAAATGTTTAATAGTCCAACACGCTGTACGAATTGTATGTCTACTACTTAATAAACATTCTGTTGAAGATTTTGAAACTAATCTGACTGGGCGCTGTTGCTTCCATAGGCAGCAACAGCACCCAGTCAAATTAGTTTCAAAATACTCAACAGCTAACCTGTATAGTTTTCTGGAAATTGATAGTCAGAGTGCAGGGATCATGTGATCCCAACATGAGCGAGGTGTGGGTGGGGCTTAGCTAGAGGGGCGGGGAATAGCTAAAACTGGATTCCTCCATAATGAGCATGTAGACAAACACATCACTATGCCTATACCCATCATGTCTTATGTATGTGTATGCACATGAGTGTGTGTATATAAGTGAATGCCATAATAGGCAGGTTCACATTTAGGAGATGCCTTAGAAAAACTAGATATTCTGAGAAGTGATTTCCTGCATCTAAGTCATGAATTATATATATATAAGTAACCTTTTCAGAGTATTCATCAATGATTTGACGTCATATGATGTCATACTCATCTAAGCGGCGTGTAGGATGAAGTCATAATCATTATGTCATAAATGATTTTATTAGGCCCGTCTTTAACTCTTAATAGGCTGACACGCTGTAAGAATTATATGTCTTTACTATTTAATAAACATAGATAATAATGCATGGGGTTTGGGGGTTACCAATCACCGGTGGCCTCCGGGTTGTCAGGATCGTGGCGAAGAACTTCTATGGCTCTGTATAGTATGCAGTTTGCATTGTGATCTGGGATGTTAAAGTGCTGAGCGACTGGTGTGTCTCTGTTGGTCTTAACATCTCTAAGATGTTCTTTAATGCGTATTTGGAACTCACGTTTTGTTTCTCTGACATATTGTTTTTTGCATAGGGAGCAGGTTAAGAGATAAATGACGTTTCTAGTGGAGCAGTATGCCTTCACACGATTGTTGTATTTCAAACGTGTGTGTGTACTTTGGAAGGTTTTCCCTTTTTGTTGTTTATTGCAGAAAAGGCAGTTATGTTTCTGACATTTTTCAATTTTGTTTGGGATGATGCTACCCTAGTATCCCATAGTTTTGTGGTACGTGACCTGCACTGATGAGTTGGTCCTTCAGTCGGGTTTCTTCTATAGCCGCATAGAGGTTTCTCTGTGAAGGTATCTCTACATTTGGCGCTGGTGTTTAAGAGACTCCAGTGTCTGTTGATGATTTTCTTAAGATGAATGCTGTGGTTGTGATAGACTGTGATTAGAGATTCTCTTGTTTGGCATCCTTATATTTCTCGGAGCTAGGAGATTAGTCTGTTCTTGTGCGCGTGCTTTGTTGTAGCTGTCAATTAGGATATCCAGTGGATATCCACATGCCTCATAGTGTATGAGTGTGTCGCGCACATTCTTTTCAAAATCATCTGTGTTGGAGCAGATTCTTCTCAGAAATTGACCATATGGACTGGCATTCTTTGTCTAGTCAAGGTATGCTAACTGGTAATGTAGATAGCCGTGCATGTCCGTGGGTTTGGTGTACAGATTAAACTTTAGTGAGTGGTCCTCTTGGATAGAGATTGTTGTATCCAAAAAATAAATGGATTCACTTGAGATTTCAGCTGTAAATTTTATAGTTTCATGCGCATTGTTCCTGTAGTTGATGAATGTTTCCAGTGCTGCTTTCCCATCGTTCCATATCATAAATATGTCGTCAATGTAGCATAGGTACAGTGATGGGTGGTGGTCTCTCTTAGTAGCTGTTCTTCTAGTTGTACCATGAAGATGATGGCATAGCTGGGTGCTACTTACGTCACCATGGCGGTGCCACCAATTTGTAGATAGTTTTTGTTGTTGAACGTAAAGTTGTTGCAGGTTAGGACTATTTTCAGCAGAGACAGAAGCGCCCTAGGGCTAGCTAAACCCAGGGTGACATGCGCTCTGATGAATTTAGCTGTAGCCTTTATCCCTTCAAGGTTGGGGGATATTCATGCATAGTGAGGTAACGTCCATTGTAACTAAGAGGGTGTCATTCGGGACTGTTCCAATGGCTTCAACTTGGTTGATGAAGTCAGTTGTGTCTCTGACATAGGATGGAATGTCTTGCAGATGAGTCTTTATGTGCTCATCTACAAAACTACTGATGTGTTCAGTTGGATTTCCGTTTCCACTAATGATCTGTCTCCCTGGGACCAGTTGCGGGTTTTTATTTTATTTGTGTATCTTGGGTAGAAGATAGAGCCTTGCTGTGCGTGGTTTATCAACTCGAAGGCCGTTTGCTATATAAAGCATATAAAGGTTCAACTCACTAGAACCACCCATTTTGAATCTAAACTATGATGTCGACTTGGAAATACAAGCATTTCTCCATCAAAACATTGCATTCTTAGACACCTACAGCGCTGAGGACGAAGCAGTGTTCGACCAAGGGGCGGAGCTTAATTTTGATTTGCTAGACAGATCGTTCACACCTTCCTCAACGGACAGTGGGGTCGATGGGCAGGAGAATCCATCTGGACCAAACAGTAGACTTAAGACACCCGTATACATCTTGGAAGCTGAACCAAACTTGGTCCAAATCCAACCAGAACTAGTAGACCATAATATTTTCCCAGACGTCGCCAACATGACAGAAAACAACTATTCCTATCGCTACTGCTGTGCTCCACATTCTGTAGACACAGATCCACCCAGACTGACTAAAGGTAAGACATACAGTGTATCAATATTAACACAAACCTGTGTTCTAATCATACTTCTGTTCATACTTTTTTACCAACCTATACACCATAGACCATACACCACCCTGAGAGTTACTGACTACACACCACCACTTACTGTACACAACTCTGAAGGACACTTTATCGGGACAGACCAGGGAAAAGCCGAGGCGATCCGAGAATGGTTCAAGGAACAGTTCACTGACAATGATGATGAGCCCTTGCACCCATTCTCAGGAGACCCCAGGCCATTACTAACACCAATTAAAACAGCAGAAGTTGAGAAGGCACTTAAAGCCCTGAAAAATGGACGTGGATCTGAACCTGATAGCATGAGCAATGAACTATTCAAATATGCAAGTGACATTATCTCAAAATCGATCATGCACCTAATCAATTCAGCTTTTATGCACCACCTTCCCATCGACGCTGTAGGCCAAGGCACCCTTTTCGCCCTACCCAAGCCCAAGAAGCCACCTGGGCCCCCTCGCCTATCTGCGTCCCATTGTGCTCCTCAATAGCATATGGAAAATCCTATCCAATGTCACTCTATGCCGCATCCGAGACAAGATCAATTACTTCAACATATCATGTCAAAGTGGCTTCAAACGTGGACGCAGCTGCACAGACATTGTATGGGCTCAACGCATGCTTGTGTCGGTAGTCACATCGAAACACTGGGACTTCCACAAAATGGGCATTGCCATGTAACGAGCCTTCGACACAATTAAACGCTCAAAGATCCTAGATGTACTACGCCAGGCCAGTTGCAATGAATATGAGCTACGCCTAGTGATACTACTGCTTGCAGACACCAAGCTGAGAGTATGAGTCAAGTCAGTGAAGTCTGTAGAGTGTGAGACATCAATCGGCTCCCCACAGTGAGATGGTCTATTGCCGGTGCTTTTCACCTGCAACCTTGCTGCCGCATTGAAATCTGTGCGGGAAAGTTCCACAAGACCAAACAACCACCACACCCCCCTGTCAATACTGGGTATGCCGCTAGAGATGGAATATGCCGATGATGTGGACTTCATAGACGAGGAAAGGAATCCCCATGACGAACTTCTCCCGATAGCTGCAAGCAAACTAAAAATTGAGAATCTATTTATGAATGAATCCAAAACAGAGTTCACCCACATATACCTATCGACAAAGCACGAAACTATAGAAAATGACGACCCACTTCGTGGCGGCGAACTATAGAGGAAAAGTAAAATCCTGGGCTCACTGCTTTGTAGTACTGCTGACATTTCCGCACACTGCATCATGGGGAACACAGCTTTTCAGTCCTTCTGGAAGCTATGGATTCGTAGATCAAAGATGCCCTTGATAAAGAGGCTACATTTATACAATGCAACCTGCGTATCCTTGCTGCTGTATAACTGTAACAGCTGGGCAGCTCCAAAGGCAGCTCTAGACAAACTCGATGCCTGCCACCGCAAACACCTATGCATCATCACTGGACACCGATGACCAGACAGCATAATTTCCAACGATGCACTATACAAGATGTGTAATACGTCGCCGCTGTCTGTAAAAGTCGTCCAGCAAAGATGGTCCATGTTTGGCCATGTGCAAAGCATGCCAGAAGAGACACCAGCACAGAGAGCCTTGGAATTCGCCCTACTCAGAGACAGCAAATACAAAGCCAGGAGAGGACAGCATTGCATAAATCTGCTAAGCGTGCTAAGAGGTGACCTCAAGAAAGCAGGACTTGGTACACTCAAGTCAAGAATGACCTGTGACCAATGTAGAATTGTTACCCGCATATGGAAGATATAAAAGCTGGCCACAACTGGCCAATGGCAGCCAGACTCGTCTCACAATAGAGAAAGCGTCAGGCATATAACTTAGCACTGAGTTTTTTTAATGACTATTTAAGAAACATACTGTTGAATATTTTGAAACTAATTTGACTGGGCGCAATAGCACTGTCAAATTAGTTTCAAAATATTCAAGAGCTTACCTGTATAGTTTTCTGGAAATTGATAGTCAGGGAGAGTTCAATGAGCGATGTGTGGGTGGAGCTTAGCTAGAGATGGGCGGGGCATAGCTAAAAATGGAAAGGTCCATTTTCGATCAACAACCAGCAACACAAAAAAGAATTTCAGGTTTTTGTGGAGACCCCTTTTTGCGGCAGCCCGCCATTTTTGTAGAGGGACCCATATTGTTGTGGGAGTCCACAATATTTTTAGTGACACCCACCCTGTTTTTGTGGAGGCCCACCATTTTTTTTACATCAACCAGTCAGAAGTACTTGTGCAACATTGCATGGAGATTATACCGAGGCTTGAAGGTTAATACTTGGTAAATGGTCAATATCTAACCAAGAAAAGACCATTTGGAATAAATGGTTGAAACAGCTGATGGATCGTATGTGTATGTTGAAATATAAAATGATCCTTACTACATTAATAGTGCAACATAGTTCAATGATATGCACAGAAATCTTTGTAATGATTTGATCATTGCAGATTTGATTTAAGTTTTTTAAACATTTTTGCCCCTTAACTGTTTAACCCTTGAATTTGTTCAAAGAAAATTTCAATTTTCTCATAGAAAATGTCCATTTGCAGACCAAGAGAAAACTATTTTTGAAAATGACTGGCTCGGATATCGACCCAGTCATTCCAGTGGTAAATTAAAAGTCTTTTCTTGGTCTGCAAATGGACATTTTCTATGAGATTTACTGCTCAAATTTCGTCATCAAGGGGTTAATAGAGCAATAATTAACCCGTTTAAACCTTACTGACCAGAAACAACACATTCCTTATTATTAAAAGAATTATTCTGCTGAATATTTTATAAACCAATTCGAGTAGAAGCCACAGGTTCCAGCTCCATTAGTTTCCAAATATTCACCAGATTGCCTGTAGAATTGTTTTGAAATTGAGACACTAGAATCTCATTGGCGTACAAGTCATATATGAGAACGTCAATATCAGAAAATTAAATATAATCTCAGATCAGAACATAAAATCAATAACATAAACTCATTAACAGTACATTAAATATCAGTAATTAGACATACATAACTAAATGACACTGTAACTGTTTGCTGGCTGAATTTCTGCAGACTACATTTTCTATGGGGTTTAACTTTGGATATGCTGAATATTTGGAATACAATTTGACTGAAGGTTGTTGGTGGCTAAGCCACCAACAACTTTCAGCCAAATTATTTTCAAAATATTAAAAATGTCAAGAGTTATTGAACTTATTGTTTATTACTGGCAGCTTGTAGCACTTAGACGGCTAAGGATCATAATGCTCCTCTGGACTAAACTGAACTCCAAACATGTGCACATTGTGCTATCTTATGCAGCCCTCCACACACTCTGCTCAATTGATTTACAATGTTTATTTAACCCATAAAAGATGTATTAAGAAAATCAAAATATTGAATGTCAATTTGCAAGCCAAGAAAAGTATTCACTTGGCCTACAAATCGATATTAATCATCAGCCAAGCAATGGCAGGTTTTTGCAGGTTTGACAATTAACCCTTTAACCCTCAAATTTATCCAAGAAAATTTCAATTTTCTCAAAGACAATATTCATTTGCAGACCAAAAGAAGACTATTTTTGAAAGTTTACCACCGGAATAACTGGCTCTGTTATCGAGCCAGTTATTCCGGTGGTAAATTGTCAAAAATCGTCTTCTTTTGGTCTGCAAATGGACATTTCCTAAGACCGCTGAAGAAGTCGTCTTTGCCCGATATGAGTGTTAAAGGATAAAGGATGGAAAATGTATTTCTAGTCACAATGACTGTTCCTATACATCCATTGTCAGTGTGGTCATAGGAAAATATGCTTGGTCATAATAATGTGGGACAACCTCGAGATGGAAGATAATATGAAGAGATAAACCAAAAAACGAATAACTGCCAGGCAAACAGATGTCAATTATTGTATTGGTGACAATGACAATTTTCAATATTAATAATAACGGTTGTTAAATATTTTGTTCAATAAAATTTAGCAATTAAATAGACATAAAAGCACTAGATTAAAGGGATTTCTCTTTGATAAACATTGGATTTTTAAGTAATGTTATTTTACATATATATATAAATATAAAATGCTTTAATAAAATATCAATTCTGGGTTTCAGGATAAGAATATATAGAACACAAATATATATATATATATACAACGTATCTCAAATGCCACATAAACCTGGGCCAGATGAATTAGTCAAGGTGCATATTAACACCAGAATGCTTGGAAATATAATTGTTAAAATTAGTAGTGAAATAGAATAAATCTTAACTTATGATGATTTAATTTCATATAAATTAATAATTTTTTTGTGAAATTGAATTAGAGACACGAGTCCCTAATTCAAATTCACAACTCAAAAATTATATTTAATTTATACAATAGACGTAATGAAATCATCATATGCTAAGATTTGTTTCGTTTCATTACAAAAACTAAAACAATTTAAACCACTAAAAGTATAAAATTTTAACATGATTTTCAGCCATTCTGGTGTGAATATGCACCTTTAATAAAATATTGTATTCGAAATGAACATCAGTCACCGCGGGCACACATGCACGCATGTACAGTCACATGCACACTCACCTCACGAGCATACATATACTCGCTCGTGCACTCACACACAACGAGAGATATTTACTATACAATATTTAGTTTTGTGACAGGCGATATTAAATACAAACGTTCAACACGCTGTGTTCATTATTTCAGTAACAAGAGGGATGCATTGCTCACCTGGATCATCAATTCAATGATTTTTGAGTTGTGGATTTGAACAAAGTTTTAGCAACAACAATTAATCACCATTTTGGAATCTTGAACAATAAAGCCTATTTCCTATTACCCCTTTAATGGTCAAGCCGGCTAAAACCGGCCTCAAAACTGGTCTTGAGGAATGTCCATTTGCAAGCCAATCAGATTTTGGCATAAGAAAATCAGAAAAAATCCATTGGACACTTATTCAAACTGTTGAGTTAAATCATACCAGGTGCCCATGTCTTTTGTTTTAAACAATTTAATCAAAACTACGATAAATCCAAAATTATTATTGAACACATGAACCAATCAATCATGTCTGTTTCTTTAACCCTTTACTGTTCAAGCCGGCCAAAACAGCCCTCTGCATTGGTCTTGAGGAATGTCCATATGCAGCCCAAAATAGAGGATTTTTGAAAATTTAATACTTGAATGACTGGCTCGATAATCGAGCCAGCCACTCAAATGGTACATTTTCAAAAATAGTCTTAATTTGGCCTGCAAATGGACATTCTCTGCGGAAAAATTTAAATTTTTATGAGAAATGTTAACCATTAAAGGGTTTAGTCAAGTTTCGCTCTGATCAGCCCTGTTTTTTATAAATAGATTTGAGAGGATTTATAGGAATTTTCAGAAAATCCATGATGACCACGCAGCACATTGCTCAATCAGAGGTCTGCATAAATGATCGAAAAGGCTGCCATCTAGTCAGTCCACACATTGACCCAACAGGTCAGAGATGTAGATATTTAAAGGAATGAACTAATGATCTAACAGATAAGAGATGACTATGCCCTATAGCATAAGATTACCTCAACTTTTATGTCATGTGAGCTAATAATGCCATTTCCTGTCACAATAAACGCTGTTCCGAGGGATCTTGTGTGCTAGACGAGGTTGGAGGTGAGACCTCCGTCTCTATTGTCAGTCTATCAGAGATTGTTTTGGCAGTTCCTGAGAACTTCCGGAACAGGATCAGAGATTGGATAGCGTGAAAGATAAAGAAACCTAATCCTGACCCTGAAAATAGTATTAAAAAATTGCTAAAATTTCATTTACTATTCACATAAAAACTTGATTGATTCCATACCTCATACAGTAACAGTGGTATAGAGATGTGTGTGTGCGTGCGTGTGTGCGTGTGTGCGTGCATACCTGAGTGTGTGTGCCAAGAGATTATCTTTGAAAATATTCCACTGGAATGACAGGCCCAGTTATTTAGCCAGTCATTCCAGTGTTACACTTTCAAAAATAGTCTTCACTTGGCATGCAAATGAACATGTCTTACGACTACTGCAAAGGCTAGTTTTGGCTGGCTTGGCCACTAAACTGTTAAACTTACCGAGAAAAATAGCTATTGCAATCCATGCATTGTATGTCATAACACAGAGCATGATAACAAGACCAACTGTTACCCCTATCATGTGAGATACCGTCTCTGCTATATGCATTAGTATCCTGAAATGATAGGAATGACAAATTTATGAAATTAACAATACTACTAAATATAAAAGTATTGTAGATGCTGGTGGGGGTGGAAGGAAAGCATAGTCCATTATACTTAACCTAGTAATGGTCAAGCCTGTTATAAATGGCTTCAACGGTGGTCGAGTGGACTTGTCCAGTAGCAGACAAACTGACCAAGTGAATACGTAGAGTACTCACCACTGGAATGACTGGTTCGATGCTCGAAATTTTAATTTTTATTTGTGACTCACAACTAGTATAAATCTGTCATTCAATCAAATTTCTGACAATTTTGGCAAAAACTGCCTATGTCGCAAATATTCACAATTGGTTTGACCAATCTTGGCAATTTTGCATACCAATTATATTCATGCAGAATAAATATATAAATCTTTTTGAAATATACCGTAATTTCTCGACTAAAGGCCGCCCTCGAATATAGGACGCTGTCTCAAATTTGACCAAAATCCGCCCAAAAAATTTATAATCAAGTATAAGACGCTGTTAAATTTAGAAAAAACGTACCTTTAAAAAATCGAAAAATGGTATCAAAAATAACCATCACTCGGCGCTTTGTTTAATGCATGATTAAAATTATCATGGTGGAAGAGAAATTATTAAATAGGACCGCCTAAATATCGTGTATCTTCAATAAAGATTGTTAATTACATCAAAATCAATCTAATTTTGGCATAAAATGTCTCCTTGAAAACATACAAATCGCGTGATAGAAACAGATTGTAATGGCTCTTTTGCGTTTGGAGGCGCTGTGTGGTCTTATGCGCTAACAGGAGTTGGTTATCTGGCTCTTTTGTCATTGGAGGCGCTGTGTAATCTTAAGCGTTAATGGGAGTTGGTTCTAAAACGGGTATGAGAATACACTAGTTGTAATGACTCTTTTGCGTTTGGAGGTGCTGTGTGATCTTATGTGCTAACAGGAGTTGGTTATCTGGCTCTTTTGTGATTGGAGGCGCTGTGTAATCTTATGCGCTAACGGGAGTTGGTTATCAAACGGGTACGGGAACATTCAGTTCCTATTGCGCAATGATGATATATAGCAATTTCCGAGTCCAGAATATTTAGATCCGAGTACTCGCTCTAATTAGAATAAAGATCTTTTGCGATTGGAGGCGAATCATGTGATTTATACACGTATCTTTTCTCAACGCCATTTTATGTCAAATACTGGATTAATTTTGATGTAATAAGTGATATGTATTAAAGAATAAGCAATATTTAGGCGCCCCAATTTAATAATTTCACTTCCGCTTGGTGTTTTTTTAGTATACATTAAACAGTCGTCAGGCGGCGTGAATTGTCTAGGGTAACATTTAGTTCAATTTCCGTGGTATAATCTGTGAATTTTTAAGAAAGATTTCGACCCAAAAATGTGCGGAAGGAATGTTCTCGATTATAGGACGCAACCCCCTTTCTAGTAGATGTATTTTGACAAAAAAACTGTGTCCTTTAGTCGAATTTTTACGGTATGTGGTTTACTGTAGCGAAATAAGTAATTTAGCAGGGACATATTACCATATAAAAGTTATTTAGACACTATATATATATATATATATATATCAGGTCCATATTGTCCGAGAATTGTCTTATATGACCGGTAAATGTGATGTCCAGTCGGACAGCAATGTATGTATTTTGTTAAATCATTGTGAATAAAAAACCCAGCAAATGTATCTAATAGACGTCGCATCCATATTTCAGCAGTTTGCGTAAATAAAAAAAAATTTGTGAGTTAAATAACGTATAAATGTTAAATAAAACGAGATTTGAAACAAAATTTTGCAATAACTTCGCGGAAATACCATCCAAATTACGTCACTTCATTGTATGATACAACTATCAACGGAAAAAAGTTATTATATATATATATATATATATCTACCGAGTATTAATCAGCTTCGTCAATAGGACAAGTTTACGCCGTCACCCTCGTAGCTACTCGAAGCTCCCTTCCTATATATGTGGATTGAGCAAATCTCTACCCGTGTACTAATATTAGCATCATCGTGCTACTCGAGTAATGAGTAAACAAAGGGAGACAATAAGCGGTAGCTGAGAAATCCTGGGATTTCTATTTTATCTCCACGACATTTTATGTCAAATCAAAATTTGGATTAATTTTGATGAAATAAACAATGTTTATTAAAGTATGCACAATAATTAGGTAGTCCCAATTAATAATTTCACTCCCGCAATGATGGATATTACATCATGTATTTTCTCTCTCTCTCTCCCTCCCCCCCCCCCCCCCCCCCCCCCCCTTCAAAGTGGCATGTCCGGCTGGAAAAATTATGTTTCTGAAGCCCTGATATATATATATATATATATATATATATATATATATATATATATATATATACATATATATATATTAGTTCTGCTAATCGATTTTAGATGATCAACCGTTGCTCGATTGAATCAGTGATCGATTATGAAAATTTGTAATCGATTATCGTTAGTTTAGTATTATTTATTTATCTGTTTATTTATTTATTTATTTTATTTAGTTTTTCATTTCCAGTTCTGTCCTGACATGCTAATCTGTTGTAGTGGCAATAACACATGCAATGATTACAAGACACGTGCATTAAATAATTAATTTTAAAATTATTTGAAATACTTAATTTAAATACGCTAAAATAAAATAAAATAAATAATGAATTAAATAATTAATATAAAAATTAATTTAAATACTTAATTTAAATTATTTATTTATTTTAAATAATTAATTCAAATAATTAATTCTACCCGCAATTTCGTCCAGATTTCTTCATCGCCCTGTACAAATCACAAAATGCTAACTGTTTTCTATTTAATTGAATTCACTATTGCGTCCTTCCATGGCAGTCCATTGAAGTGCACCGCTTTTCCCCGCCCTGCTTTGTTCATCAACCAATCCAACACAGCGAGCGTGTACTGCACGATATGATGGGCGTACAGGCGCTGTCAATCAGTCGCCTATTTACTTTTATCAATTAATCATTGGCTAGTTTGATAGTTGTTTAAGATGCGGGGTCTTAGTACGCATTAGATTTATCAAATATGTTGACTATATATGAGAACAGCGTTGAATACTTGAAAATATTTGCAAGATTCAATACAAGATTTCACTTATAAACCTTGTAAAACAGTGGATATTGTACTACTATACTTGCCTGCTGAAATATCGAACTTGAGTGTAACTTGATGTAGGCCTATCCCCAACACACATTCTATATTGTATTTGACTTATATTTCATGAAATCATGTTTTCAGAACTATAATCTTAGCTGATAAAGTGAATTATGTTGACAATGTTTAGCACTCTTCTTTACTAAACAACTACACCCTCCTCATAGCCCCCACCCACCCACCCACATGCACGCACACACGCTTGCATGCACGCACATGAATATCCATCATTACTAGTATTCAATCACAGTAAATGGATATATAAAACCGAGATGCTACCTTAGTGCCTGCCGGGTTTACACTGTTCAGAATTATGAGAATATTGATCAACGATTGATTAACTGATCGATTGAACTATCGATTAATCAAATACCTAGATACTCGAAAATAGCAGCACTAAAATATATATATATATATATATATATATATATATATATATATATATATATATATATATATATATATATATGGGATAATAACTACGTACACAGCTGTCGGGGGAACAAAGGGGGCCCGGCCCGACAGGCGTTGAAAGGGTGGGTCCTCACCATGCTAGATTTATACCGGACGGCTCCATTGTGCGGAGCTGGTGGATCCAGTGTAACTCCTTGGCTTTTCTCCACACTGTGGATTCCGGATCAGTCGGATCTGGAGAGCACTTGTATGATGCGAAAACTCATGTGTGCTCTGGTGAGGTTTTTTTGGTTGAAATGGCTGGAGACTGGAGTGTCGGAGCTTTCTTTTTTGTGGAGATTGGTTATGGATCTCAGATGTTCCTGGATTCTGATTTTGAAGGGTCTCAGGGTTTCTCCCACATAGTGTTTGTGACAGAGTCTGCAATTGAGGAGATAGACCACGTTGCGTGTTCCACAGTTGCCTATGATTTTGCATCTATAGGTCAAATTAGTGTAGTTGCTTTTGAAGAAACATGTTTTCTCCATACTATTACATATTGTGCAGTTTCTTGTTGTGCATTGTTTGAGCGGATTCTGATGAGTGCGGGTCTCGTTAGTGCGGTCGGGTAGTTTGGCCCTGACCACATGGTCTTTGATGGTTTTGTTTCTTCTGTAACCGACCAGGTATATATATATATATATATATATATATATATATATATATATATATATATATATATATATATATATTTTACTTGGGGAGGGCGTGTTTGGGAAATGTTCATTTGCAGATCAAGAAGAGTATTTTGGAAAATTTACCACTAGAATGACTGTTTCCATAACCGAGCCAGTCATTCTACAGGCAAATTAAAAAAAAAAATCTCTTGGTCTGCAAATGGACGTTCTGTGAATTTTTTTTTTTACTTTTCATTAACAAATGCGAGATCAAAATGATTAGAGTAGATGATTCATGAACCCTGACTTACCTTCGCCGTTTCATTTGTGTAAGACTAGCCGGTATGAGTAGAGCTTTGACTAAGGCACTTCTCGTGTCGTCCCGATGTTCACACTCATTCTGTACAACACGCTCAAGTGGCGCATGACCAGCATGGATCTAAACATAAGAACAGGTGCTCTGACTGAAAACTCACCTTATTAACCCTTCAATGGCTAAATTTGGTCAAGAAAATCTAAATATTTACTTATATAATATCCATTTTCAGGCCAACAGAAGACTATTTTTCAAAATTGACCACTGGAATGGCTGGCTCAGTTACTGAGCCAGTCATTCCAGTGACAAATTTTCAAAAAAAGACCTTTTTGGCTTGCAAATGAACATTCCTCAGGACCACTGCAGAAGCCGGTTTATCGCTAAACATATTCTAGGGTTAAGTACCAACATCATAGATGAACCAGATTTGTTATCCTGGATTGTTTATCGATTCCATTGGTCAATTAAAAAAAATAGTCTTCTCTTGGTCAGCAAATAGACATGCTTCAAGAGCACGGCAGAGACTGGTTTTGGCCAGCTTGACTATTAATTAGTTAAATGTGCTTCTCCAACTCCATGTCCAGAATGATGCATTATTATATGTATCAGTGATGAAGATTAACAGGAGCCCAGTAGCCCAAGGCTACTAGAGTTTAGACTGGGCTAGCCAAATTTCAAACTAATTAGTCCAGGCGCCTACCTAATTTTTTCCATCCATATTTTAAGATTGTGAATAGAAACTCATTTTAAGTCTATCTGATAAGTCTATTGGAGGTTAAGCCGATGCATCATAATTATAAAATTGGGCCCTTGAAAAATTGTTGGTTTTAGGGGTGCAGGTGGCTACATGGTTAACAAGAGTCATCAGAAGACGGCATATTCCTCCTTCTAGCCTGTTCATATCGCTGGCAGTGCTGCAAGAGATGTTCTGCTGTTTCTTCTGCCTGCCGATACTCACAAAGTGCAGAATCTGTAATCTTGAGACGGTGAAGATGCGCATTGAGACGATTGTGACCAGTCCTCAATCTGAAGATACATGTCTGATCCTCCATACTGAGGCTGTGTATTGCATCATTATGCTGCCTGCTGGTGGTTCTTGTGGCTTTAATGATATGCATCTAAACTGTAGGAGTTGCGTTGACAAATGATTGTCAATGTAGTTTATGTATCAGCTTTAAGATATTTAACCCTGTAATGAAAAATTGTTTGGCCGCGAAAAAAGCACATGCACATCTGCACATGATACTGATAATGTGGACAAAATTTACAGTTAATCCATTGAGACCTCTAGGAGTTGCGTTGACAAGAAATGACTGACAGACGAACATACATACATTTTGGACAGACGGATGAACATACAGGTATACAGATAACACATGATACTGATAATGTGGACAAAGTTTCAACTTAATCCATTGAGACCTCTAGGCGGAGTTGGGTTGACAAGAAATGATTGTCAGAGATGGATGGACTGACAGATGGACATACATACATTTTGGACAGACGGATGGACGTACAGGTATACAGATAGCACATACATACTTTCATGTGGTAATGATAACACGTACCAATTTAAAAAAGAATCGGAGCTAAACTGTAAGAGTTGCGTTGACAAGAAATCATTGGCAATGCAGTTTATGTATCGGCTTTAAGATATTTAAAGGGGATAACTCTGTAATGAACAATTTGTCAGCCGTGAAAAAAGCACATGTACATCTGCACATGATACTGATAATGTTGACGAAATTTACAGTTAATCCAATAGAGACCTTTAGGAGTTGCGTTGACAAGAAATGATTGTCAGAGATGGATGGACGAACAGATGGACATACATACATTTTGGACAGACAGATGGATGTACAGGTATACAGATAGCAAATGCACACCTACACGTGGTAATGATAACACGTACCAATTTTCAAAAGAATCAGAGCTAAACTGTAGGAGTTGCGTTGACAAGAAATGATTGGCAATGCAGTTTATGTATCGGCTTTAAGATATTTAAAGAGGATAACTCTAAAGAAAAATTTTTCTGTCCCGAAAAAAGCACATGTACATCTGCACATCATACTGATAATGTTGACGAAATTTACAGTTAATCCAATAGAGACCTTTAGGAGTTGCGTTGACAAGAAATGATTGTCAGAGATGGATGGACGAACAGATGGACATACATACATTTTGGACAGACAGATGGATGTACAGGTATACAGATAGCAAATGCACACCTACACGTGGTAATGATAACACGTACCAATTTTCAAAAGAATCAGAGCTAAACTGTAGGAGGAGTTGCGTTGACAAGAAATGATTGGCAATGCAGTTTATGTATCGGCTTTAAGATATTTAAAGAGGATAACTCTAAAGAAAAATTTTTCTGTCCCGAAAAAAGCACATGCACATCTGCACATCATACTGATAATGTCGACAAAATATTAAGTTAATCCATTGAGACCTTTAGGAGTTGCGTTTACAAGAAATGATTGGCAATGCAGTTTATGTAACAGCTTTAAGAGATATAAAGGCGGATAACTCTGTAATGAACAATTTTTCGGACGCGAAAAAAGCACATGCACATCCGCACATGATACTGATAATGTGGACAAAATTTTTAAGTTAATCAATTGAGACCTCTAGGAGTTGTGTTGACAAGACGGGGGGAAAGACGGACGGATGGACATGCTGATCGGGGGGGAGATAAAAAGCTAAAGTTGAATGTTTGTAATTAAAGTATTTCTATTAAGCTTAACCCTTTCATGGTCAAGGACTGTCAAGAAAACTGGTTATGTTCACCAACATAACCCCTTAAGCCATAAATTTGTTCCAGAAAATTTCAATTTTCTCAAACAAGAGGCCCAATGGGCCTGTATCGCTCACCTGGAACATTGGCATTTCAACTAATCTTACATAAGTTTTACATCCATCGGTGTCACTTCCAATGACTTTCAGTTGGTTTAGTTTTCGAGATATTGACAACAATCTCTGGACCGTTTTTTTTGCATTAGTGATTTTGAACAATGTTTAAGCGAAAATAGATGATATCAGTGTTAACAACGGCTGGTTTCTTAACTGTCTCACTGCTGCAAGCCAGTGCAGTCAATAATTTCAATTTTCAAAAGCTCTTGATGTGTTGAATATTTTGAAAACAATTTGACTTAAAGTTGTTGACGGCTTAGCCACTAACAACTTTCAGTCCAATTGTTTTCAAAATATTTATCAGGTTCAGAGATATAACCTTTGGAATATGTTGTCTGCAAAAACTCATCAGTCAGACAGCTACTAGTAAGAAAACGGTCTCTAAGGGCAGGTAGGTGGTCTTTATAGCAGGTTATTCCCCCACCCCCACACAATCCATTTAACACATGCGCATCTGGCTGAATTGCCAAGTTAACAGCAGGGGTTGGAGTTGATTTAGAAAATAATTTGACTGAAAGTCTAAGGCAGCAACAACTTTCAATCAAATACATTTCAAAATATTTTTAAGAGCATAGACGTCAGAGCACATAATACATATCTTAAATATTTAGGCAGTGATGGAAAGGTTAATCTGGTAATTGGAGCTTAATCTACTTTGGCAATAAAATCTGACATGGTGATAAATCAGTGGATGGTCGGAACAAACCTGTATTTTCACTATGAAAGTGGGACTGCAAATATTTAAGGGGTTATAACTCTGGCATTTGACGTCCTATCAGTTTCATTTTCACAACATAGATATTAGATGCCGACATTAACATTGTGACCAAGTTTGGTGTCAATCAGTCAAGAAATAACAAAATGAGCCACCATTGTTGGTGACGGACAGACAGATTGATGGACAGACATACAGAAGATGGATGGGGTCATCGCTATACGACAACTGACTGACAAGTAAGCTGAGTTAAGAAAACCAATTTCGGCTTCAAAATCCATCAAATAAAAAAATTTAATATGGCAGCCAAACACGCTAAAATTTGATTGGTCCATACCTATCACTTCCCATGAACAAACTTTAATGACCCTTAGTCCATAATCATATCCCCAAAATTTCAGCCCGATCCGTTCAGCGGTTCTGCAGAAGTCGTTTTCACGAAAACTAGGTCATCCAAGATGGCCGCCAAACCATTTGGCCAATCAAGTTCCTATGAACAAACTTGGTTCAACTCTTGCCCTATATGATATTTCGTGAGTTTTGAATCGATCCACCAAGCGGTTTCGGAGAAGATTTTTAATGATGGCCACCAGCCAAATTAGCTGATCGGTTTTGTTTGCTTGAACAAACTTGGATCCCTATGCCCTAAGGATACTTCCTGCCAAATATAATTGAACTCGGCCCAATGGTTCTTGAGAAGAAGTCGTTTAAAGAGAAAAGTTGACGGATGGATGGACAGATGTCGGACAGACGATGGACGGTCGCCATGGCATAAGCTCACTTGGCCATTCTGGCCAGGTGAGCTAATAAAATGTAAATTTGCAGAACAAGAAGACTATTTTTGAGAATTTACCACTGGAATGACTGGCTCGGTTATTCCAGTGGTAAATATTCAAAAATCATCTTCTCCTGGTCTGCAAATTTACATTTCTCAAGAACACTGTAGAAGTCATTTTTGGCTGATATGAGTGTTAAAGTGCTACTGTTCTTGACCTGTCATCGAGCCATATATCCCAGTGATACATTTTCAAAAATAGTCTTCTGTTTGCATGCAAAATAGACAATCACTACGACGATTACAGAGGGCAGTTTTTGCTTGACCATTTACATGGTTACTTTAATATTTTTCAAACCTGTATATAGAGATGTAATGTACGCAGTGCTTCATGTATGATAGCTAAGGCAACAACGGTCAGACACATCAGAACAAATACTGAAAATAAACAACGAAACATCAAAGGGTAAATCACCGTAGAGCTCGACACGTCTCAAACGCGGAATAATCTGTCAATAATAAAATCACAAGCAATTAAACAAAGCTAATAAATTAGATTTTTAGAAGGGTTAATTGTTAAGAGAATCTAAATTTTGCTTAGCTTCGTCAATGTCCCTTTGCAGACCAAGAGAAGACAATTTGTTTCAAATTTTAACACAGGAATGATGGATTCTGTCAATACTGGGTATGTCGCTAGAGATGGAATATGCCGATGATGTGGACTTTATAGATGAGGAAAGGAAACCCCTTGACCAACTTCACCCAATAGCTGAAAGCACACTAAAAATGGAGAATCTCTTTTTGAATGAATCCAAAACAGAGCTCACCCACATATACCTATCTACAAAGTATGAAACTAAAGAAAATGATGATCCACTTCATTGCGGCGAACCATGGAGGAAAAGTAAAATCCTGGGCTCACTGCTTTGCAGTAGTGCTGACATTTCTGCACGCTGCATTATGGGGAACATAGCTTTCCAGTCCTGGAAGCGCTGGATTCGTAGATCAAAGATGAGTAAAAGGCTATGTTTATACAATGGAACCTGCATATCCTTGATGCTGTATAACTGTAACAGCTGGGCAGGTCCAAAGGCAGCTCTAGACAAACTCAATGCCTGCCACCGCAAACACCTATGCACCATCACTGGACACCAATGGCCAGACAGCATAATTTCCAATGATGGACTATACAAGATGTGTACTATGTCGCCGCTGTCTGTAAAAGTCGCCCAGAAAAGATGGTCCATGTTTGCCCATGTGCTAACTGCTAAGGATGCCAGAAAAGACACCAGCATAGAGAGCTTCGGAATTCGTCCTACTCGGAGCCAGCAAATACAAAGCCAGGAGAGGACGTCATTGCATAAATCTGCTAAGCATGCTACGAGGTGACCTCAAGAAAGCAGGACTTGGTACACTTAAGTCAAAAAGGACTGATTACAGCTGTAGGATATTTCTACTACTACAGCTGCGGAAAACCGTAATCATACAATGATGGATTCGGTTACTGAGCCAGTTAATACTGCGATAAATTTTCAAAAATAGTCTTCTCTTGGTCTGGAAATGAACATTCTGTAACCCTTTAATGGCTAAGCCGGCCAAAACTTGCCTCCGCAAAGGTCTTGAGGAATGTCCATTTGCAGACCACGAAAAGACTATTTTTTTTAATTTACCATTGGAATAACTGGCTTGTGGTAAATTTTCAAAAATAGACATCTCTTGGCCTACAAATGAACATTCAATAAGCGAATATTTTTATTTTCTTGACCAAACTTGACCATTAAATAGTTATGACGATGAGGCCAATTTTGGCTGGCTTGACCATTAAACAGCTACATAACTCTGAATAGACAGGTGAGTTCTCATGCACATTTAACAGTATAACTAAACCTGTCTTATGTGACCATCTTGGGTGGATTAAGAATTAGACATGTGGTCCTTTGTCATAGGTTATGCTGCTTTGAAGCAAACTTGTCATTTCTTTAACCCTTCCAGGGCAGTCGGCCAAAGTTGACCACTGTAGTGGTCTTGAAGACTGTACATTTGCAGGCCAAGAGAACTCTTTTTTTAAATTTTACCGCTGGAATGACTCAGTAACAAGGCCAGCCATTCCAGTGGAAATTTTTCAGAAATATTCTCCTGGCCTGCAAATGGACATTGAATAAGCAAATATTTTGAAATTCTTGAGAAAATTTAGACAGTAAAGGGTTAAGAAAGGATATATTTTGACTACCTGTCTTAAAGAGCCATCATGATCTGGCTCAAAAAGACAGGTGGTCACTGGTGCAACTTTGATTTTCACTACAGCATAGCTTATAAATAAAATTAGACAATACTAAACAATCAAATGGCTCCCCACCACAATTTTTCCCAAAATAAAATAGATATATGTTAGTTAGTACAATTTTGAATACAATGTAAGAAATGTGCTGTTGCATATTTTGACCATAACTGGATTGGAAGACATTGCTCTATTCGCAGTATGTTTTATTTTGCTATGGGAACGTGTTCTGTTATTGCTGAGCTGTACTGTATATTGTCTTACATCACACATACCTCCCGTACTGTCGTGGGACGTCCATCCTTTGAATAAGAAATCAGTCAGGCTTTTCCCAACATAAAAGAATGTGTGCATTTGCATCATCTGAATCACAGAGAAAATTGAGATCACTAGTAACCATTTAATGGTCAAGCCAGCTAAATCCAGCCTCTGCAGTGGTCTTGGGGAATGTCCATTTGCAGGCCAGATGACTATTTTTGAAAATTTTCCACTGGAATGCCTGCCTCAATAACCGAGCCAGTCATTTCACTGATAAATTTTCAAAAATAGTCCTCTCTTGGCGTGCAAACGGACATTCAATAAACAAATATTTGGATTTTCTTGACCAAATTTGACCATTAAAAGGTTAATAAATTACAATAATTTCTGGATAAAATTTCATTGTCACAACTTTAAGTGGAAAACAATGTTTGTCACAGAGGGCCCTGCATTGACTATATCAACCTTTACTAACACATGAATGGAAACAACATCCTTTTCAGAAGTGTTTTGTTCTGAAATCTTTGACATACGAAGTGGAACCATTCAAAAGGCCCATCTGGGCATCATAAGGGAGGTATATATACACATCATTATAAAAATATTTTAACCCTTTAATGGTTAAGCTGGCCAGAACCAGTCATTCCTGTGTTAAAATTTCAAAAATGGTCTTCTCTCGGCCTGCAAAATTGACATTTGCTAAGAGAAAATGTACATTTTCATGACCAAATTTGACCATGAAAGGGTTGCCATTTTGTATAACAAGTCCAGTTTCACACAAAAATCTTGGACCTATAAATCCTTCAAAAGGCACATCTCTACTCTATAAAATAGCCACCTGCCAAGTCTGATTAAATTATTTTAAGCGATTCTCTATAATCTTGGCCCTATATAGGTGGATCATTCAAAGTATAAGTGAGGCGCTTACCAAATTTCATTAATATCGGAGCTGATGTCCTCATTCATAACTGTATAAGATAGGCTTGTGCGATTATTGCGTTGAGTGATCGCGACCGATTATTAAGAAATAATCGTGATTACTCGATTAATCAGCTTGGATACAACTTACCAAGACATAACAACAAAAGAATATCGATGACGAAAATTGCAAAGGTGTTTAGAAAAGTCCATTTGAAGAAGAAACTTTTAACCATTATCCGCACATTCTGACATTGTGTAACTAAAATGTGTAAACCTTTAGAACGTCGCAACAGATGCTGCTAATCTTAGCGTGTAGGATGGCCTCAGTCGGTGAAGTCCTAACTGAACTGGCTGGCTATTCAATTACTTTTTAATGCGATCGGTCATGAAAAATGGCATTTTGCGTAGCAAAAGGGCAAGAGAAAACTATTTTTGAAAATGTATCACTGATTCTCGAGCCAGTCATTCCAGTAATACATTTTCAAAAATAGTCTCCTCTGGCCCTGCAAATGGACATACATTCGCTAAGCAAAATGCCATTTTTCATGACCCATCGCATTAAAAAGTAATTGATAAATTAACGATTTAAAGAATAATCACGATTTTTGATTTAATCGCGAAATCATGCAAGCCTAATACCACATTTGATTAATATCGGAGCTGATGTCCCGCTTCATAACTGTATTTAATACGCTATAGTTTCATCTAATCTGAAAACATATGTTGATGTCGTACTGTGAATTTTATGCCGTGTCAAAATTTAGGACTTTAACCAAATCTATCAACTTCTTTTTTTTCATTTATAAAACATGATAAAATCTTTTATTCTTAATTGTTTTATTAAAATCTGATTCTCATTTGTAATCCCCTTTAACCCTTACCACACTGATGTCTGATTTTTAAATTTTCTAATTAAATTAAAAGATGAACTGCTGTACATTTTTCAACAAATTTGGTGGAAGATGGTGCTGTCGAAGACAGCAACATCGTCCACCAAAATTGTTTGAAATATGTACACCAGATTCTTTGCTATTGACATGGTAAAAGATAGAATATTGATAGCAGAGTAGTAAGGGTTAAGCAGTAACAACTGTCAGTGAAATTATTTTCAGTGACACAAAGTTCCACTGCACTACCTAGCATTACTTATATTTATCATAATCTTCCCTGAAATAAATGTCTAACATTTCAAATGAAAAGCTTTAAATTGATATATAAAAATTGCTTCAGGCACAAGTGTAATATTATTATTGAGCAAATAACACAAATATAAACTTTGCTTAGTATGTATGAATAATGTCCCGCTCCGAGACTTAATATACTAACGTTATCCAGCCAGGAATCGTAATTAGGTTCATATCTAACAGCGGTAATAAGAATGCTGTCGAGAATCGAGATACTGATTTCCTGTCGCTTGGTCTGTCTTTTGTCAGATCCAAACTCTGAATGATCTGGGCTCTAATTGTTGGTTCATTTTATAGTGGGTTCCCGGATGTATTCACGTGTGTTACCAAATATGGCCATTTTTATACCTTGTGGTTACATGACTATATGATTTGGGTCAGTGGTTGTAGGCCGTGGGGATTGGCTGTACTGGAGGCCATTGGCGCTTGTGGGTGGTGGTGACCAAGCATTAGGCTATAATTCACGCAGCTAAATCAGTATCTAGGTAACGTCATAATTACCATTCTTATCTATGAGAACAGCTAATGCTAATATTCCTGCAATAGACTCAGAATTAGTAATTGTCACAAATTTATAAGCCGCCAGAAGCAACCAGACAACCACTGGAGTTTTTATTTCCAATAGACCATGAGGGTTTTCGTGAACCATCTGCCACGAATTCATAGGCCGCCAGAATCCTCTAAATAATGGCTAGAGTTTCCATACCAGTGAAGCCCACCCCTAGATCCACCACACAGATCAGCCGTAATTGCCTGCTTCTATTCCATGTACAGCAAACTGCTATAGTACCGATAGAGATCTCATATTCATAGTGGATGCTATTAGTAATTGTCAAATAGGCAATGTAGTCTATGTCCTGAATGGCTAAGGGGACAATAATATGTTGGAGATTTACTTGGGCCCTTCAAGACCCATCTATATGAGCACCACTGCTCCATTTCTAATCTCAACAAGAACAACAAATTTTCTTTGAATTCTATGTGATTCAAGGGGGATAACTCCATCACATCTGAAATGCAATCCCCACCGAGGCCTCGTCATAAGGAATCACCATACCAAATTTGAAATAAATCCATGCAGGCTAGCTAAAGGTATTGAACGGAAACCAAATTTTCCTTGAATTCTATGTCATTCAAGGAGGATAACTCCATCACATCCGGACACGCGTCGCTGAAACACAATCCCCACCGAGGCCTCGTCATAAGGAATCACTATACCAAATTTGAAATTAATCCATGCAGACTATGTAAAGTTATTGAATGGAAACCAAATTTTCCTTGAATTCTGTCATTCAAGGGGGATAACTCCATTACATCTGGATGTGCGTCGCTGAAACGCAATCCCCACCGAGGCCCCATCATAAGGAATCACTAAACCAAATTTGAAATAAATCCATACAGGCTAGCTAAAGATATCGAGTGGAAACCTAAAGTGTGACGGACAGACGGATGGACGAACACAGATATGGCCGCCCCCTATTACTAGTGTCCCCGTGGACGGGCATCGGGAGACAATAAGCATGGAAGATACAACTCAGCGGTATCACATCATCTCAATAAAGCCAGGCACTACACAAATGACATGCACTATAGAAACACACAAGTCCTAGCTCAACAGTCATCAGATCCTGACTTTACCAGGTGGAGAAGGCAACAAAATGCCACCGGATCCTCCAAACTCACACGATGGAAACATTATATGAATTTTTCTAGCGGTGTAGGAGTCTTCCCTTTAAGTATCCCAACAGCCAAATGTCACACTGCGTCATTATTACAGCTCATAATAACTCTTTAATGGTCAAATTTGGTAAAATATTTTTAATATTTTCTTATTGAATGTCCATTTACAGGCCAAGAGAATATAATTTTAGAAAATTTATCACTGGAATGACTGGCTTGGTTATTGAGCCAGTCATTCCAGTAACAAATTTTCAAAAATTGTATTTTCTTGGCCTGTAAATGGACATTCCACAAGACCATAGCAGAGGCCTGTTTTGGTCGGAATGATGATTAAAGGGGTAAGATTTACTCCTAGAGGCATGGCACAACTAAAGATATGAAGAAAAATATGTGGCAGTTTGAAACTAATTTGATTGTAAGTTGTTGCTGCCTAAGACAGCAAGAACTTTCAATCAATTTAGTTTCAATTGAGTCAATGATATTTCATTGATTAACTTATTTAAATGGCAGAATGTAATAAAAATTCTTTCCCTACGTAGTAGATTTTATTGTGACAGCCATTGGCATGTTGCTATCTTACATCTTAATCACGAAATTCCAGTTTCTCCATTGTAAAGTAATCATAAATCTTTTTAAAAAATAACTAAAAGTTATTGAATATTCAAGTATTTTGCAGTCAAATTAATTTGTTGTTGTTGTTGTTGCTGTTGTTGTTATTGGTTTGGTTTTATTGGCCACTCACATCTAGATATATTCGAGCCATGGCATTCTTTGAGGTGCTTCCCCGAACGGTTGATTTGAACATATTCTATGGAATAATGATTTATATTGAGAATTCTTTGTTTGGTTGAAAGTTGAAAATGTTAGAAGCATTATAGAACAAGACTGTAATAACAGACACTTTTCACACCAAAATGCCTGGAAAAGAGATTTGTTAAAATTGTATACTTTTTGAGGCTTAAATTGTGTACCTTGAAATGCAACAAAACATAACATATGATGATTTCATTCCATATAAATTAATCTAATTTTTTTTTAAGTTGAATTAGGGACCCGTGTCTCTAATTTAATTTCACAACTTAAAAAATTATATTCATTTATACGTATTGAAATCATATGTTAACATTTATTTTGTTTCATTATATCTAAGCACACATTTTCAGCCTCTAAAAGTAAACAATTTGACAAATTTAATTTTCAGGCATTCTGCTGTGAATATGCACCTTTAAGCACAATAAAATTCTATACTTTTTCGATACCGTATCCAGACCTAATTTATCACTTTCCAGACCTATTAATACATGTTTTATGATGTCAAGGATACCGTCGATATGTATTCATATTAAACTGTACAATTTTATAGAAAAATATCAGAATCAGTACCCACGGTCAGCAATACTTTGAATAACATCCACATTGAACAGCTCATAAATAACTTGAAATGTTTCCAAATAAAAAATATGATAGTACAATTTTGAATGTGATGTTAGAAATGTGCTCTTGAATATTTTGAACTTACTTTAATTGGAAGCCATTGCTGCCTTAGGCAGCAACAACTTCCAATCAAATTAAGTTCAAAATATTCAACAGTATGTTTTATTTTGTTTTGGACACATATAAAGTTAATTCTGAGCTGCTAATCATATTTCAATACTCTACACTTTTTCCAGATGTGTATCAGAAAATGACTGAGCAGGAACCGTGCCTAGAGGTGAAATGTGTAATACCGCAGTGAATGAAAGTTATCATACAGATTTTCTCACAAACAAAATCTATAAATTATACAGAAATAGATATTTACCATCATGAATGTATATTAATAAATTACTTCCAAAATGATAATAATAACCGCCTTTTCAATATATTGAAATCACTTTTTTAATGAAATCAAATCATTTTTTTTACTTTGACTCTGCTGAGAATGTAAACCACAATTTATTTGAAAATTTCTTGAACTTATTAAATAGGCACAACAAGTTATATATATATATATATATATGCAAATAACCAATTTTATTTTGAATTTCTAAATGTAAAATATGAAACCGGCTGCATAACATAATGAGAATTTGATTGAAAGTCATTGCTGCCGTACCTAGCAATGACGGTCAGTAAAATAATTTTCAAAATAACAACCAGGGAATTAATTTCGGAATATCATGTAATAAATATTAAATCTAGAATGAAAAGGATTAACCCTTTAACAGGCAAATCTGCTATAACGGCTTCTGCAGTCTTCTTGAGAAATCGCCATTTGCAGACCAAGACAAGACTATTTTAACAAATTTATCACTGGAATGACTTGCTCGATAACCGATCCAATCATTCCAGTGGGAAAAAAAAAAAAATAATCCTCTCTTGGTCTGCAAATGGACATTTTCCATCAGAAAATTAAAATTTTTAAAAGCAGATTTCAGAGTCTTAAAAGGGTTAGCAATGTAATATGATAATACTCACACATGAGTAAACTGTTTTAAAGGCTGGTCGATGGGATCACACGTGATCTCTCTAAAGAACATAACGCTCAACAATTTAATTTATGGAGTATTTACTAAGTGAATATGTAAGAGACTTTTGAACCCAGGCTTAACACATTTCATCCTACATCATCTTAGAAAACTATTTATAATGACAATAAACTTAGATTAAAATCTTAAATTTTAATCTTTAAAAGAATTTACCTACTAAAAGTTGTTGCTGATCTAGGTAGCCATGATTTTGAAATTTCTTTTTTTCAAACTGTTTACGACGTTTGACATCTTTGGCTCAGAAATAAATGGGTAATTAAATACATGTGATATGATACTGTTAGAGAGCAGCTGGTTTAACACTACGAACAGGGAATATCAGATTTGAAAAAAAAACCAATTTAGAATTTATATACGCACATTTGAAACCAATTTAACTGGGAGCTGTTTCTGCCTACAGAGGTGTCTGCTTCTTGCTAAATTAGTTTCTGAAAATTCAACATGCGGAAACTTGCTTGATTGTCTTGAAATTGAGTTTTTACGCCTTCAGCATTGAAAGGATTAATGTAGAGTCAGCATCTGCTCAAGGTTTAACCATTTAAAAATCAATGTTTCTGCTTAATGTATGCACAATTTGCAGCTCAAGAAAACAATTTTTACAAATTTACAACTGGAATGACTGGTAACCGAGGCGGTCATTCCAGTGGTAAATTTTCAAAAACTGTTCTCATATCCTGTAAATCAATATTAATCAAGGCCACGTCAGAGGCGGGTTTTGCTGACTTGGCCATTAAAGGGTTAACTAAGTGGCCTCTTATCCATGGTCAGACACAAGCTCTATGTATTATCAACTAACCCATCTTGTTTTGAATTGACAGAAAAAAATAGCTTTTCAATACACTGTACATGTTAATATCAACGCTGAACATTTTGAAAAACTAAGATAGAAGCAACTTTCAGTCGGACTATATTTACAAACATTCAATAGTTCTCGCTGTAATGTGTCATGTGTGTGTGTGTATATATATATATATATATATATATATATATATATATATATATATATATATATATATATATATATATATATATATATATACATAAATGAGGCGGAAACATATATTATACAGCTCTAAAGTCCACGTGTACTTTACAAATTGGGACAATATTAACCCTTCTCATCCAGAATCTAAAATAAAAACAGCTAAATAATTTGACACAAGCATGACACACAACTTTAACACTTTAAGTCAGCCAAAAACGGCTTCTGTAGTGGTCTTGAGAATTGTCCATTTGCAGACTAAGCAGACAATTTATGAAAATTTACAACTGGAATGACTGGCTCAATAACTGAGCCAGTCATTCAAGTGATAAATTTTCAAATAATAGTCTCCTCTGGGCCTGCAAATAGACATTTTCTAAGAGAAAATTGTAATTTTTTAAAACAAATTTCAGGGTTGCTCAGTAGAAGCTAGAACATCCAATAGCACTGAAATTCCATTCCCTTTCATATAGCAACAGGTGTATATTTTGGAAACAATATTGCTGCAGCCAGATGCTGTTCTTAATACAGCAATACCGCAACAGCTTTCAAGAATGATGATGTACAAAGCAATTTTTCTTCTACAGTACCATAACCAATCCAGGTGACAATGGTGGTGGTGGTAGTGATGATGATGATGATGATGATGATGATGACGACGATGCCGATGAAGCAGCCTAGTCATGACCATGGGTGATGATGACAACCATGATGATGCTGATTATCATGACGACGATGATGATGATCATGGTGGTAGTGATGATACAAGAGGCCTAAGGGGCCTGTATCGCTCACCTGGACAATAGGCATTTCAACTAGAATGCTCTTTATCAACAAGATGGCCAGCAAACCATTTATCCGACAGGTTCGAAAATTACAAATTTGAGATCAGAATACCCAAAAACACATATAAAAACAATTTCGGCCTCAAAATCCATCAAATAAAAAAATTCAATATGGCCACCAAATATGCTATATTTTGATTGGCCCACGGCGGCCATGTTTTTTGACGGATCAACTTCTCTTGAACAAACTTTCATGGCCCTTAGGCCCTAATCATATCTGCCAAATTTCGGCCCGATCCCTTCAGCGCTTCTGGTGAAATAAGTCATTTTCGCTACAACTAGGTCAACCAAGATGGCCGTCGAACCATTTGACCAATCAAATTCCCTTGCCATAAATCATATTTCATGAGGTTTGCATCAATCCCCAAGCCGTTTCAGGGAAGATTTTTAAAGACGTTTCCTAAAATCGGCCTAAATCCAAGATGGCCGCCGGCCTAATTGGCTGATCGGGTTCATTTCAACAAACTTAGATCTCTATTCTCTATGAATGCTTCCTCCAAAATATAACGGAAATCGGCCCAGTGGCTCTTGAGAAGGCATTTAAAGAATTCCCCATTGCTTTACTATGGGCCCATTGTTTTACTATGGGAGCCTTTGGCGGGAAAACAAACCAAGATGGCAGCCAAACCGTTTATCCGACAGTCTCGAAAGTGGCATATTTGAACTCGCCACACTGATAAGCATATATAAAACAATTTTCGCCATCAAACTACATCAAATATAAAAAAAACAATATGACCTAGAAACGCTGAATTTTGATTGGTTGATGGTGGCCATGTTTTTTAACTAACAAACTTCCCTTGAACAAACGTGAAAGGCGCTTGGTCCCTAAGCATATTTACAAAATTTCAGCTCTATCCCTTCAGCGGTTCGGGAGAAGTCGTTTTCGCGAAAACTAGGTCATCCAAGATGGCCGCCAAGCAAATCGGCCATTCAGGTTGCCTTGAACAAACTTGGGTCTACCGTTGCAATAGATGTGTTATGAGTTTTGAATCAATTCCTCCAGCGGTTTCCGAGAAGATTTTTAAAAATCGGCTATTTTGGCCAGCGGCCATCTTGGATTTTGGCCGATCGGCTTCGTTTGAACAAACTTTAATCTCTATGCCCTAGGGATGCTTCCTGCCTAATATAATTGAAATCGGCCCAGTGGTTCTTGAGAAGAAGTCGTTTTAAAGGTAAAGTTGACGGACAGGCGACGGACGGACACACGACGGACGGTCGCCACGACATAAGCTCACTTGGCCTTTCAGGCCAGGTGAGCTAATAATGATGATAATGAAGACTAGCCATGGGTGATGATGAGGATATGATATGGTGTCATAATAATGGTGATTATAAACTTACCGTGGCATCATCAGGCTTGACAAATGAATCAGTAGTCATCTCATGGGCGTATGTACACATTATATGCTGACTGGTGTTATCTGTAACAATGTTCATCCGTGACATGGTATGATTCCTATCAAACAGTGACAAATGCTGTAAGCGCTGATGACAGAACTAATGAAGCTGGTCTCCCTATGATGTCACAATAAACATGACATCAAGAACAGGAACGTGGCAAATCTTGAAGACCTGTCTATGAATGAACAGATCAGAGGTGGCATTACATTGTGAATTTAGCTGACAATGTTAACCCATTACTGCATCAGAATCCACCATTAATCCGGGGCAATGTCTGAAATAACAAGAATTCCGTGGAATTAAATGGCTCACCTGTCTCCTGTTTGCCACCGTTACAATGACCTTTGACCTTGTAATCTCAATGTTAACATGCTGCCTCTTAACATTATAAGTAACTATGTACATGTGTCCAAGCTTAGTTCCAACTGGATTAACCAATCCTGAAATATAAATGTAAATGCTTTGCTAAACAGAAAACCAATGTTGAAAGAGTGGAGGTCAAATAGCAATGTCAGTGGCCTTGACCTTTGACCTAATGACCACACTATCATCATGCGGCCTCACAGAGAAACATGTGTCTAAGCAATTTAAGCAATCCTAAAATATAAGAAAACAAGACTTAACATTGGAAATACAGACATAGAGATCAAATAGCAAGGTCAGAATGACCTTGACCTTTGATCTAGTGACCTCATTATAATCATGCTACCTGCTTATAGTATAGGTAATTAGGTGTCCAAATTTGGTTCCAGTAGACTTAAGCAATCCTAAAATATAGGCACATATGAATTGCTAAACACAAAAAGTTAACGTTGGCCATACAGACATGACAGAGGTTAAATATCAAGACTATGATGACCTTGACATATCCTAGTGACCTCAATATTATCATGCTGCCTCCTTATGGCACAGGCAACCATGTGTCCAAGTTTGGTTCCAGTAGGCTTAAACAAATATATGCAAATCATTTGCTGAACGCGTAACGAATGATATGCCCTCGGGCAATTTGCAAAAATGAAAACTGATATAATCTTCAATGGCAATAAAACTTCCATAATAAGGCACTTAGCTAGCTAGACTCCTCTTCGGCAAAACCATTATAACTTCCAGAAGTATAAATTATAACAACAAATTGAGTAAATCGTAATATTGTCGAGATGTAAAGACTCGTGTGGAATCATATCAAGATATTTATGCGGCAGAATTAGAAAATCAAACAATATTTATGCAACTGGATGTTAAAACGACGTGGTCAAGACCATTCACACCGGTGCCAATTCGGCCCATTATTTCGCCGAACGCTCACGAGTGGATTCACACTAGTGTATTTTCCCTAAATTCAATACATAAATCTAGTAGTTATATGTATTTTAAAAGTACAGTTATAATATGCTTGTTTTTAAGTCCAAATGATGTCAGCGATTATGTGACACTGACACTGACAGTGCGCACACGTACTACACCAGCATCATAGTCAGGCCCAACATATAGTTTGTGTGTATGGTAGGGCTTCAAGATATACCGATATAACATCAAATACTGGTATCGCAAGTGTACCGGTTTCAACATTGATATGATTCTATGAAAATCGAAATACAGATAAATAGAGTAATACCGGTATGACATTTTTACATTGCATATATAAATATTAAAACAGATTGTGATGACAACTTACCTACACCTTTCTGTTTTTGAACTTCCATGACTTTTCATGACCAAAATTAACAAATTTCATGACCTGTTGATGTAATTATCCCAACTTTTTTTTTTTAAATGTCCGGGTTATTGTAATCACCTCCATCCGTCTGTCCATCCGTCATGCTACCTCCTCTCAACCCATTGGGTGAAATTAAATCCAATTTGCTGTGGGTTACCCATATGATTCCGCTGTGCAAGATTATATTTAGATTTGGCTCCACCACCAAGGGGGAATGGCATGGGTCAAAAGGTCAAATCAGTTGTAACACAACTCCTCTGAAATCATTAGGCGGAACTCAACCAAATTTAATATCTGAGTTACCCATATGATTGCGGAGTACAAGAGGCCATCTAGATTTGTCTCCACCACCCCAACCCCAAGCAGTTGGAGAGGGGTCAAAAGGTCAAATTTTAACCTGCAGAAATTGATTGTAATGCATCGCCTCCGAATCCGTTGGACAGAATTCAACCAAATTTGGTCTGTGGGTTACCCATATCAATACGGAGTAGATGAGCACATTTACATTTGGCCATGCCCCCAGGGGCGCGTGGGGGGACTGGGTCAAAAGGTCAACAAACTGATTGTAATGCAACTCCTCTGACACTGTTGGATGGAATTCAACCAAATTTAGTATGTCAGTTCCCCATATCAATGTGGAGTGGATGAGCACATTTACATTTGTCCCTGCCCCCAGGGGGTGGGATATGTGGTCAAAAGGTTATGAAATTGACTGTAATGCAACTCCTCTGAAATCATTAGACGAAACTCAACCAAATTTGATATTTGAGTTACCCATATGAGTACTGAGTGCAAGAGGCCATTTAGATTTGGCTCCACCCCCAGGGGGGCGGGAGAGGGGTCAAAAGGTCAAATTGTAACCTGATTGTAATGCATCTCCACCAAAACCATTGGACAGAATTCAACCAAATTTGGTATGTCAGTTTCTCATATCAATGTGGAGCTGATGAGCACATTTACATTTGGCCCCATCCTGAGGGGGTGTGGGAGGGGGTCAAAAGGTAATGAAATTGATTGGCCAAAAGGTCAAATTTTAACCGGCAGAAATTGATTGTAATGCATCGCATCTGAATCCGTTGGACAGAATTCAACCAAATTTGGTCTGTGGGTTACCCATATCAATACGGAGTAGATGAGCACATTTACATTTGGCCATGCCCCCAAGGGCGCGTGGGGGGACTGGGTCAAAAGGTCAACAAACTGATTGTAATGCAACTCCTCTGACACTGTTGGATGGAATTCAACCAAATTTAGTATGTCAGTTCCCCATATCAATGTGGAGTATATGAGCACATTTACATTTGTCCCCGCCCCCAGGGGATGGGATATGGGGTCAAAAGGTTATGAAATTGACTGTAATGCAACTCCTCTGAAATCATTAGACGAAACTCAACCAAATTTGATATTTGAGTTACCTATATGATTGCTGAGTGCAAGAGACCATTTAGATTTGGCTCCACCCCCAGGGGGCGGGAGAGGGGTCAAAAGGTCAAATTGTAACCTGATTGTAATGCATCTCCACCGAAACCATTGGACAGAATTCAACCAAATTTGGTATGTCAGTTTCTCCTATCAATGTGGAGTTGATGAGCACATTTACATTTGGCCCCACCCTCAGGGGGTGTGGGAGGGGGTCACAAGGTAATGAAATTGATTGGAAGGCAACTCCTCTGACACTATTGGATGAAATTCAACCAAATTTGGGGTGTGAGTTACACATATGATTGCGGAGTGCAAAAGGATGTTTACATTGGCTCCGCCACTGGGGGTGGGGGGAGGTTGGTTGTGGTGTGTCAAAAGTTTAAAGCAATGAACTTGGGGATTTGGGATGACACGTCATCAACCGATCAATATAGTTTTCATTGCATAGAGGTAATTTAAGCCAACATTTCTTTTTATTTTACATGATTACCATTTCCCATGACTTTCCATGACCTATGATAAAAACACTGATTTTCTATGCCTTTCCAGGCTTGGAATTTATATTTTCAAATTCCATGACTTTCCAGGAATTCGATGACCAGTACGAACCCTGTTTTATATAAATAAGCCTGCCCACTCTTGGTTTATTATCAATTATCTGAAAGTCCTATCACGATATAAAATTATACTTGTAGTTTGCAAAGTGAGCGTTTTTGTGATTAGTTGGCCTATGCCATATTATGGAGCTACTACCAAAGGCAACGGACCATTCTCCTGTTTGTGTACAATTTGGCTTTGTGCCCAATGAAAAGCGCAAATCAAATGGTGAAAACAAACCAGTTTGTAAACTATGTAAGGAAAGCGTGTTAGTGCGAGGTGGTAATACATCGAATCTCTGTTTGCATCTGAAGACTCACCAATCAACATCCATCAGAATTCTCAAAGTTGTCTTTCCAAGACAGTAAAGATAAGCGTGATGAGTCAGAGGATGTACTTTCTCAGCCTGCTAACAATCAGCAGAGGATAAGTGATGTATTACAGAATGGCCAGGTGTATGACAAGACTCATCCGGGTACAAGGCAGCTGACAAGCGGTCGTCACTACATTTATTGCAGGTGGTATGCTCCCGATATACACTGTAGACAATGAATACTTTATTGCTCTGTTAGCTCAATTTGACAATTGCTATCGTCTGCCAGGCCGCAATTATTTTGACGATGTGGCCATTTGACAACTATAATGACTTGAGAGATTGAATAGTCAATGAGCTGAAGGATGTGGATTATTTCACGACAATGACAGATCTCTGGGCCACATAGAATATGGTACCATATCTAGGCCTCACTATTAATTTTGTTGACAAGGCTTGGCTTCTGTAGCCACATGTCCTGGAAACCCTTTACTTTCTACACCTCAGAAAACATTAGTGAGACATTAAGTGTTTGTCGATGTGGGGGTTAAGTCCTGATAAACGGGTGTACATGACTACTGACAATGGGTCAAATATTAAAAGGCCTTGCGTGATTTAGCCTGGACAAATCTCTCCTGCTTTGGCCATAACTTACATTTGGCCATTAACAGTGCTCTTGGAGATTCTCATATAACACGGACGGTTGGTATCTGTGGGACTATTGTTTGTTCCATCACAACGAGCTGGAAGAAGTGGCAGGACCTCAAAGAAGCACAGTAAACGCTTGGTTTGCCTAAGAACAAGCTCATTGCGATAATTTTATTAGCAGCCTTAGGCTTAGCAATGCACACTATATATACTCTAGAATATTTTTGAAAATTTTTCACAGGAATGTCTGCTGTGACAAGTACCAAGTCAGTAATTCCAGTGGCAAATTTTCAAAAATAGACCTCTATTCAGTATTCATGACAGTTTCTATCCGAGTGTTTAAAGGGTTTAACCGTTATCACAACTTTAGTTGTTCTCTGTGTCTGGTGAATTTGCTTGACTGGGTTTTGCTAATCTTTACCACTCTTATGTCACTACTTCAAACTTTACTATCAAAATATTCGCTTATAGAATTTCCTTTTGCAGGCCAAGAGATTATCTTTGAAAATATACCACTGGAATGGATGGCTGTGTTACCAAGCCAGTCATTCCAGTGGTAAATTTTCTAAAATAGTCTTCTCTTGACTTGCAGATGGACATTCATCGAAACCACTGCAGAGGCCTTTATTTGTTCTGGGTGTCTGGTGTAATGATTGACTGGCTTTTGTTAACCTGTACCACTCTGATACTAATATTTTATCTTTTACTACAAAATTATTCGTTTGCTGAATGTCCATTTGCAGGCCAAGAGAAAATTATCTTTGAAAATTTACCACTGGAAAGGATGGCTAGGTTACCGAACCAGTCATTCCAGTGGTAGAGTTTCAAAAATAATCTTCTCTTGACCTGCTGATGGACATTCATCGGGACTGCAGCCTATGGTCGGATATGTTATAAACTATAAACATAGTCTTGTGTTTGTCCTAGATAACATTTATTACGCTCAATAATTCAAACGCAGCTGATTATTTTTTAAATAATTTTCCTGAAAGTATTTGCGGTCTAAGGCAGCAAACAGTTTAAGTGAACATATTTTTAAAGTATTCAATAAATTGATAACAAAGTAGATTTAATGAGTTTTGTAATTCTGAATTCTCTTATTCACAGGATTGTCCAAGCAGATGGGATTCGAAGCACGCAATGAGGACCCTGGTATCAGATGTGTGTTGTCACAGCAGGAAGACAGCACATTTAACTCTGACATGACAAGACACGCATATATTATAGGCTGTGTGTAGTGCATTAGAAACGGCTGGTGACCTCACCGATATTCTTTCCCAGTAGAAGTATGTAAGCATCTCAGCATTAAAACCACTGCTGAGTATTCTTAAAAGTGGTTTATTGGATACAAGTGAAGATGTGCATGCCCTTACGTCTAAGATGAAGGACACAATTCACCTTTCCAGAGTACCCACCCATCATATGATGTCATAATGAACTGCGTGATGTGTAGAATGACATCATAATGAATGATGTCATGAATGATGCCGATAAGTACGTCACGAACGCATATTTGAAGACGGTCTATGCGTTGTTGTACAAATAGTTTGCTTTTACTATTTAATAAATATTCTGTTGAATATTTTGAAACTAATTTGACTGGGCGCTGTTGCTGCCATAGGCAGCAACAGCACCATGTCAAATTAGTTACAAAATATTCAACAGCTTCCCTGTATAGTTTTCAGGAAATTGATAGCTAGGGCATTTGGGGATCGATCAATCCCAACACGGCGAGGTGTGGGTGGAGCTTAGCTAGTGATGGGCGGGGCATAGCTAAAAATGGAAAGGTCCATTAAGACATCAGCAATATTGAGATTAATGACCTATGTCAGGCTACATTCCTAGATCCTAAGTTCAAATCAAGGCTCTAACCCGTGCTGAGCTTGACTGTGTTAAGCAACAGATTACTGACGATGTGTCAATGCAAGCCACTGTTAAACAATCTACTAATCTACTAATCAGCAAACCCCAACTAAGAAAACTTTGGCGAGTTTATTCAGAAACCCCAAAACGATGATGACGACTAATTGTCAATTCTCTCAGAGAAAATGTTCAAGATTTTTTTTTTAAAATTTACCACCGAAATAACTGGCTTGGTTATCAAGCCAGTCGTTCTAGTGGTAAATTTTCAAAAAACATAGTCTTCTTTTCGTTTGGAAAAGAACAGACACCTAATTTGGCCGGATTGGTCATCAAAGGGTTATATTTTACTACCCCCTGTAGGTCACGGACTTAAATTTCCATTCTTATAGTCATAATTAATGCATCATCCGTGTATCATTACAGAAATGAATATGTTCATCTGAATAATGCAATATGCCAAGGTGGCAATAGTTTCCTCTATGCTATTCTGATATTATATTAGCAATACTCCATTCACCATTCCCAATCTCATCTGATTAATAATAATGAGCCTCATTGTAACTTCCATTGCCGACTTCCGCCTTCCGGTCCATTTGAATATACTGACAGACCGTTACAAATTTGTTTTAAAATACGCAAATTATGCAAGATATACTATCATCTAATGTTTTAGATGATACATTGTAACTTGCACTAGAGTTGGTCGTTTTCCGAATATCAGCAATAGTCTAAGTTGTATTTATGAATAAAATCAACATAAAACAGATCTAACTAGTCCGTCGTATTTTTTTCCATACAGTACAATGGTAATCGGAGTCAATTCAAACAGTTTATAATTATTTACTTAATCTTACTCTGTAATGGGCCGTGTGTCATATCAATGCATATATTTTTCCTGCTATCTATTATTCCCCATTTTTATTCCATGTTTTATGGTAATAAATGCTGGTGTATCCACAGATTATTTCTATTTCTGCGAAATATAAATTGTCAGCCATTTTGATAGATGGACTACATTTAGCCTCGCTTTAATTTTTCAAATCGGAATATTCCTTCAGCATGCCATTATGATGACATCATTACTAAGTCACCAGCCGTAAGTTCTCCACGCATTGGTACAACTTAACCATAATAACAGTACTAAATAGACCACACTGCTGAGAATATGAACTCATGTAGGAGACTTGAGGCCCGTAGCTTTTTCATCTAGCAAACAGCCACTATAAAAGGCGAGTACAACTCTCAGGATGTGAGTATTTTTTCTCATTTCATCGGCTCCTCTTTACTTGGGTGGCTGGTCATTGCAAAACTGCACTAGTAGGCTCTTGCAATCGATGAGATAAAATAATACGACGCAAAATATTCATTTGAAATTGTGATTTAATGAATAAGGGGACAAAATTATAAAATATTACTGCAAGAAAAGATATATTTGATACATTTATAACCAACCCCGTCCTATGAGGGATAATTAAAATGATTTTTTCACTTTTTTTGCGTGAAGTGCATGCTTATCAGTAAGCATTAATTTATCAATTTCTCTGGCCTTGCAATAACAAATTAACAGGTCTGGATAAATAAATTGGAATACCCTGTTCAAGTTCCAATCTGATGATGTAATTACACGGTCAACAACACCCAGTAATAATAAACTCGCTTCATGATTTGATGACAAAAATCGTTCAATGTAGATATATCAGAATTTAGGAAGTCACAAATGTGACCTTTCAATTTTAACATCTGTTCAACACTAATCAGAACATGCATGCCCCTATAATACACAGTGCTTGGGAGCATTAAATGTAAGCCCCCAAAATAAGACCAGCTGATTATTTTGAAAATAATTTTAAGAAAGATTTTAGTATTGTGACGACTGTCCATCAAATTACTTTCAAATTAATCAGTTTAAATTCGACTAATTAGCTTGACAGTAAACATTTCAGCTTTTATGGTGGAATGTGTTATATATTCACACCTTTGCGGTAGACCTCTATGATCACATCGATGTCAAAGCATTGATAATTTTAATTGGCCTTGGGTGGTGGTGGTGGGATGGAATAAAATGTAAATTCCTTACTAAAACATTTACTATCCTATTCCATAACTGGCCATATCCTACAGTACATAGCTGTCAAAGTGAATCTTAATGAATCATACAGTTATTTACTGGGAACACACATTTAGGGTGTGTTCAACTGGCGAACAATACATAAATGTAGCTGATTATTTGCTAGCCGAAAATGGTGTGTTCGAATGTAAAATACTCATCTATAGTTAACTATATTTGGCTAGTCAAACATTACTCTAGACCTAATTCCGTTTTAGCCAATAAGATTTGAGCTTTAGGATTTCTCATTTGCAAATGGCGAATGTTGGCTTTACAACAGATTTGTCACCTAGTTGAATAAAATGGTGGAAACGGCACAAAATACAAAGTTTATGCTTGGTTAATATTTACGCAGGAATCATGAGATCAATTTAATACATGCTACTGCCCATCAGTAATGTTGTAGATTGAAGGAAATTTCAATTTCCCTTTCTCCGAGATCTAACAATACTTACCATTCTATTACTTCTGATAACACCAGATTTAGTCAGTAACCTGGTGGGAAGGGGCAAGCCATAAAATGCCTCTTTTACCCCTTGGAGAATGATCTTAGACGTAAAACTTGACAAACGGAGACCTAAAAGGACCATTAAGTTTAAGGGACCGAATCACATTCGCATCACCGCCCCCCCACCCCATTTTTTCTCTTAAGAAAAGGGCGTGAACTCACGAACATGTATCTCGCCTGAAACACGAATATGCAAAGATGGTTAACTGCTCTTAGCATATATTAGCCTGGGAATGAGCATGAATATATAAGATGAATGATCATGATATATAAACATAATACAAAAAACTCTCAATCTTGAATTACCATATGATTATTGGATTCCAGACGTGGAGCCATCAACCAATCACTTGTTTGACCATCCGTAACACAATCTTGGTTGTAATCTCCTCGCTTGACCATGTCTGCCCCTAACTTTTGCATTTTCAAATACCAAAAGGGAGAAGAGCAGTGTGGCCGTTTAACTATCGTTTCAAAACAGCTAAAGCGAGTGGATTGGCGGAGTCTGACACATCCCTCATATAGTAATCCATGAAAGAGGACTCACAGTGTCATTGTGTGCCATTGTGCAACAGCCATGATGTCCTCTAATGGAACACCATTGCAAAGGGCAGTCGAGGTGGCTATTCCTTTAACATCGTGTGCCCTTGCGCATTGCACCTGGTGCCCAGTCGCAATCTCGTGGGTAGTTTGAATGCATTCCACCACCCAACGAGAGATAGAATCCATGGATGGGGCACCATATGGCAGATCCACAGATGTCTATCATTCAACCGTAATGAGTCTGTCCGTCTTTTGTACTTAGTCAAAGCATGGACTGGGCACCAGACACTGGCATCATGATCAAACCTAGTTAGTTTTGGTATAATGATCGGTTTGCCGGGATATTTCAAAGATTGATTCTTTGACATAAACTCTGCTCTTGGCAGTAGACACAGACCCTCTCCGGAGACAATAAATCGGTCCCATGGATCTCACTGCACCTTCTAGCTGAGGAAGCTGCCAATAGAAAAACCGCCTTTAGAGTCAAATGCTTTAGACTAGCCGAACGCAACGGTTCGAAAGGGTGCTTGGCCAGTACATTAAGCACTAAAGATAGACTCCAAGCTGGAATGACTACCGGTTGTCTCGGTCGGAGATGGCTCATTCCCTTCACCATCACATTTAACTGGGCCACCTCTGGACTATCCCTGTTGGCTAGACAAGGGATAACTGATGCCAAAGCTGACTTGTATCCAGCAATTGTGACTTGAAGGTTGACCTGCTTCTCGCAGCCGCGATGAAATCAGCAGCTTGTCGAGAAAAGCCTTCCGATGTGGAACGTTGTTTGATAACATCCACGCTGTCAATTTGAACATTTCGGGACGCTCGTGTAGGAAGTGTCCCCTGGCCTGGGAGATTATGTTCGGAATCTCAGGCAACTGCACTGGGTTTTCTACCAGCAGATCTAGCAGATCCGTGAACCACGCCCTGCTGGGCCAATACGGCGCTATTAGCAGGACCAGACATGGTTCCTCTCTGATCTTCACCAATACCTTCGGCAGAAGAATGGTGGGTGGGTACGCGTAAGCGTGCATCCCCCTCCAGCTTATCGCCAGAGCGTCTGTATCGACGGCATTTGGATCTGGAATTGGCGAGACATAAGTCATGATTTGAGCATTTTCCCTAGTGGCGAACAAGTCCACGTTGGGTTTGCCCCAATGCTCGAAGATCCTTCGTAGAACTGGAGGGTTGAGGGACCATTCTGTTGGCAGAATTCTCTGTCTGCGAGACAAAGCATCCGCCAGAATGTTCAATCGCCCAGGAATGCAGGAAATTTCAATTTCCCTTTCTCAGAGATCTAACAATACTCACCATTCTGTTACTTTCTGATACACAGCTGGCCCTGACAGCTGGCTCTAGGACTATAGACTTAGAAAGCTTTACCGACTCCTTGGAACTGGGTACTCGGCTCCCAACTGCCGAGTACCCGTCTACCATAGAGCTCATATTGTTTGCATAGCCACCAAACAAGAGAAATCCATGGCTTGCCTCCGTGGGGCTGGGAGGCTGGGTCCGTAACAGAATGGTGAGTATTGTTAGATCTCGGAGAAAGGGAAATTGAAATTTCCTGCATTCTCCTTCGATCAATACTCACCATTCTGTTACTTTCTGATATACACCAGATTTGTTCAGTAACCTGGTGGGAAGGGGCAAGACATAAATGCTACTTTTGCCCCTTGGAGAAAGATTTAGACTTAACAACTTGACTAACGGAGACCTAAAAGGACCGTCAAGTTATCGGAACCGAATCACATTCGCATCACTGCCCCCCCCCCCCCTTTTTCTCCTAAGAAAAGGGAGAGAACTCACGAACAGGTATCTCGCCTGAAACACAAATATGCCAAGAGGGTTAACTGCTCTTTGCATATATTAGCCTGGCAATGAGCATGAATATATAAGATGAATGATCATGATATATAGACATAATACAAAACACTCAATCGTGAATTTCCTCATGATATTTGGAATTCAGACCTGGAGCCTCCAACCATTCACTTGTCCGGCCTCAGTGACACAACTGGTTGATATCCTCTCGCTCGACCAAGCCTGCTTCTAAATTCTCTCTTACAAATGCCAAAAAAGGAAGAAGAGCAGTGCGGTCATATAGCTATCGTCTCAAAACAGCTAAAGCGAGTGGAATGGCGAAGTCTGACACATCCCTCATCTAGTAATCCGTGAAAGAGGACTCACAGTGCCCTTGTGCGACAGCCCTGATGTCCGTAAACGGAACACCATTGTCAAGGGCGGAAGAGGCGGCTATTCCTCTAACAACGTGCCCTTGCGCCTTGCACTTGGTGCCCAGTCGTAATCTCACAGGTAATCTGAATGCATTCGAATACCCAACGAGAGATAGAATCCATGGATGCGGCGCCATCTGGCTCCATATGGCAGATCCACAGATGTCTACCATTCGACCGTAACGAGTCTGTCCGTTTTGTACTTAGTCAAAGCACGGACTGGGCACCAGACACTGGCATCACGATCTAACCTACTCAGTTTCGGTATAACGATCGGTTTGCCGGGATATCTCAAAGACCGAGATCTTTGACATAAACTCTGCTCTTGGCAGTAGACGCAGACCCTCTCTGGAGACAATAATCGGTCCCTCTCTGCTGAAAGTGCATGGATCACACTGCGCCTTCTAGCTGAGGAAGCTGCCAATAGAAAGACCGCCTTTAGAGTCAAATGCTTTAGACTAGCCGAACGCAACGGTTCGAAAGGGTGCTTGGCCAGTACATTAAGCACTAAAGATAGACTCCAGGCTGGAATGACTACCGGTTGTCTCGGTCGGAGATGGCTCATTCCCTTTACCATCACACTCAACTGGGCCACCTTTGGACTATCCCTGTTGGCTAGACAAGGGATAACTGATGCCAAAGCTGACTTGTATCCAACAATTGTGATAGGAGCTAGTCCTGAAAAGAACAGCTCACAGAGAAAGTCTGCTATTTGCTGAATAGTGGAATGAAAGGTACAATCCCCTTTCCTCACACCAGTCTGCAAATCCGTTAACCTTGTCGTTATATGACTTGAAGGTTGGCCTCTTTCTCGCAGCCGCGATGAAATCAGAAGCCTGTCGAGAAAAGCCTCCCGACGTGGAACGTTGTTTGACAACAACCACGCAGTCAATAACATTTCGGGACGCTCGTGTAGGAAGCGTACCTTGGCCTGGGAGATTATGTTCGGAATCTCGGGCAACTGCACTGGATTTACCACCAGCAGATCTAGCAGATCCGTGAACCACGCCCTGCTTGGCCAATACGGCGCTATTAGCAGGACCAGACACGGTTCCTCCCTGATCTTCACCAATACCTTCGGCAGAAGGATGGTGGGTGGGTACGCGTAAGCGTGCATCCCTCTCCAGCTTATCGCCAGAGCGTCTGTATCGACGGCATTTGGATCTGGAATCGGCGAGACATAAGTCATGACTTGAGCATTTCCCCTTGTGGCGAACAAGTCCACGTTGGGTTTGCCCCAATGCTCGAAGATCCTTCGTAGAACTGGAGGGTTGAGGGACCATTCTGTTGGCAGAATTCTCTGTCTGCGAGACAAAGCATCCGCCAGAATGTTCAATCGCCCAGGAATGCAGGAAATTTCAATTTCCCTTTCTCAGAGATCTAACAATACTCACCATTCTGTTACTTTCTGATACACAGCTGGCCCTGACAGCTGGCTCTAGGACTATAGACTTAGAAAGCTTTACCGACTCCTTGGAACTGGGTACTCGGCTCCCAACTGCCGAGTACCCGTCTACCATAGAGCTCATATTGTTTGCATAGCCACCAAACAAGAGAAATCCATGGCTTGCCTCCGTGGGGCTGGGAGGCTGGGTCCGTAACAGAATGGTGAGTATTGTTAGATCTCGGAGAAAGGGAAATTGAAATTTCCTGCATTCTCCTTCGATCAATACTCACCATTCTGTTACTTTCTGATATACACCAGATTTGTTCAGTAACCTGGTGGGAAGGGGCAAGACATAAATGCTACTTTTGCCCCTTGGAGAAAGATTTAGACTTAACAACTTGACTAACGGAGACCTAAAAGGACCGTCAAGTTATCGGAACCGAATCACATTCGCATCACTGCCCTCCCCCCCTTTTTCTCCTAAGAAAAGGGAGAGAACTCACGAACAGGTATCTCGCCTGAAACACAAATATGCCAAGAGGGTTAACTGCTCTTTGCATATATTAACCATTTATGTATGATACTACCGTCGAATTCTCCGACCGTATCAATATCACCTTGCCCCTGATCAGCGGAAGAAACTCTTCCAACGCCAGTTCCACTGCCATCATTTCCAACAGATTGATATGCAGCTGACTCTCCAGGAGAGTCCATGTGCCCGAGACCTGGTGTTCTCCCAGGCAGGCCCCCCACCCCTCCAGCTATGCATCCGTGTACACGAACAGCCGGGGGTGGGGTAGGTGCAGCGAAACCCCTACTAGGAGATTCTGACGGTTTCCACCCTACAAGATGCGATATTATCGGCTCCAAAACTGGCACCAGTTTTGACAGGGGTTCTGTTCTCTGTTTCCACAGAGACATCAGATACAACTGGATAGGTCTTCGCATTAGAGCAGCGTACGGGATCACTTGCTCCATGGAGACCATCATGCCCAGCATCTGAAGAAACCGCCTCGCCTGAATGTGGTTTCCCACTCGAAAACTCTTGAGGATGGCTAACAGAGACACCACTCTGGGCTCTGAAGGGTAAACCCTGCCCTCCTCGAGATCGAATCCCCAAATAAACGAAATGTTGTGTGGGTGTTAACTCGGATTTCTCCTTGTTGACTATCCAGCCTAGATCTGAAAGTAACTTCAGAGTCAGAGCAGTATCCACATTCAACCTGGTTGCAGAGTCTGCTTTGAGCAGCCAGTCGTCTATGTAGGTGTGTAGCGCCACGTTCTCTTCTCTGAGAAACGCTGTCACCGCAAGGACCACTCTTGTGAAAACCCACGGAGCTGTCGACAGGCCAAACGGGAGAACAGTAACCTCCCATACTAGATTCTGAAACGCAAATCTCAGAAACCTGTGCCAACTCCGGTTCATAGGAATGTGGAAATATGCATCTTTCAGATCGATCGACACACACACACCACATTCCCTTCCTCAATCCTGCCATTACCGACCTCGGTTTTTCCATCTGGAACCGAGGCGTATGGATAAACCAATTCAATGGCCTGAGATTGAGTATGGGTCTCCATCCCCCCGTGCTCTTGGGGACAAGGAACATAATTGAATAGAAGCCTGGAGTGTTCTGGTTCGCTGGGTTTATTGCTCCCTTCAGAAGCAAACCCGACACTTCGTTTTGAACGGCTTCTAACTTGTCTGGGTCCCATGGTACGGGTGTCCAGACAGGTGCCAAAGACAGATTCTGCGGGGGAAAGTCCCACCACTCCGACATGTACCCCTGGGATAACCATCCCGGGACCAGACTGTCTGACGTCACACCTCGCCAGGCCTCGACGAAACGCATGAGCCTTCCACCCACTATAGACGCCTCGATGCCTAACGGGGTTGTCCCGCTCGCGGTCCGCTCCCCCCCTCTCTTAACGAGAGAGAGAGAGAACCATTTCGGTCTTGGCTCGGCAGGTCTAACTCGCACCGCTGTTCCTGTCGCACAGGTGCGGTCCAGGCGGATACGAAGGGAGCTCTCGTACCCTCAGGTACGATCCACTCCCTTCTTTCCACCCTTTGAGGACTTACCCTTCCCCTTCCCGCCTCTAGGGCGATCAGGAGCAACATTGGGGAGGGTAGGGGCCTCCACAACCTTCCTGGCTTTCTTCGCTGGCGGCGGCTGAGCAAAGCCAGACGAAGCAGAAGCCGCACTAGGCTTAGCTTTCGCCTTGCCTTTATGCTTCTTCTGCTTCTTGGAAGGTTGAATAGTCAATGGCTTCCCTACAGCCGCTAGTGTGTGCGCTTGCCGCACTAGCTCCACCTGTAAGTTTACCGCCAACCGATTCTGCGCAATGCTAGCAGTGTCCTCTAGGATGGCCCGCGCCTGGCCACCGAAGATGCTAGGACCTGTCAGGGGCGTCCCAAGAAGACGCTCCCTGACGGCCGTAGCCGGACGCATATGGTCAAGAACCATTTGCCTCCTGGACTTTGTAACACGCGCCTCCACCCTTGCCAGCGCGTCCATAGACAGCACCAGGTCGTCATTTACGCACGAAAGCGCCACAGGTGGCACAGGGTGGCCTGCCCCCGCTTCAGCCCACACCGACTGAAGAAGGCGATAAGAGTGGTTGACAGCACTCATAGCTGCCCTCACACCCTCATCACATAGGGACAGGACTTCCTCATGGTGTACCTTGGACTTGTCCACCAGTGCCGGACCGGGGCCAACCGCTCCAGCACTCTGGACACCCAGAACCCATCGGTCATCCTCCGTAACCGATGGTACCACACCATACCTGTCGTATTCCCCCCGTGGAATACGACACCTCGCCCGCACCTCCCTGGAGGCCGCAGGGAGCTGGCCCTTGGTCATGAGCCGCTTGCTAAAAATAGCCTCTAGCAACTCGATAAACCGTGGATGGATGCGGGCTGCGGGCAAGATCCCCATCCTAATCGATGCAACCGACGGACGGGGCGCATCCTCCTCGGCCGTGGCCGAAACCACAGATGGGTCCACCCTGGCTAGCCAAGCCAGAGCCTCCGACCAGTCTACTTCCGAGGAGGACACACCCGTGAACACGTCACCCGTTGACGGACCTACCAGCCATGGCCTCCCGGCTAGGAGCCGCGGCTGACACGCCAGGAACTCCGGTACCATACGGTTCCGCCGCCACCCCATGGAACACACCAGTCCATGGAGTAGGCCTGCACGGACAACCGTGCGGACCCATAGCAGACGCGGAACCGTGGCCAGACACGGGCGCCAACAGCACCCCACGTCTGACCGCCAGACCAGGCGAGATAGGCGAGAACCACGCCTGGCCCGGCACACCCGTCACCGTGTCGGCTGGCATCACACCAACCATCACGGGACCGGTGTCCGGTACCAGATTGGCCTCAACCACGGGAGGAGCCGCTGCCCTGGCTTGCGCCAAGCCAGACAGATGGAGGACGGTTCCGTCCAGGATGGAATCGACCTCCATCTTCTCCACCTGTGGAGGCTGCAGCAACCTCTCCTCCTCGTCTTCAGACCCCGAAGTCGTCACTGGCGGATGGCTCCCATGCCTGACGGACCGGCCACCGCTACTGGACCACCCGGAGGTGGCCGCAGAGAGACAGAACCCATCAGGCCGGAGCCCGACATAAAATCTAACATTTTCACCCCAAAAAATGATGAATCCAAATTTTGAATGGATGTTCTGGAGCGTACGACCATGGAGTCCTTCCAGCTAAATTTGGTTGAAATCAACCAAGTCATTAATGAGGAGTAATGCTTTAAAGCAAAAGTTGACAAGACGGTGACTTAGGTGGGCTAATAATACTGAAATTAGATAAATACAGATAAGAATAGTGATATCGATACCAGTATTAATTTTTGTGATACCACGAAGCCCTAGTGTATGGTACTAGACGCATACTTAGGTCTTACAGTTTCATTGTTCTAACATTCCCAATTTAACACTATATAGTCCTCTAGTCTCCTAAAGCCACCATTAGGCTAGATTGCGTTATTTAGTGAAAAAGGAATTGTCACAAACAGAATATACTCTGCATAATCCTATATGTTTATCATATCCATAAATAAACATCAATCAAACAAGGCAGTCAGTGAGGAAGGCAGAATGGGGGCAGGGCAGCGAAGGCAAGGGATGCAGGGAATCAGGCAGACCACCAGGCACTCACTCACTGACTCACCCACTCAGTTGTCATGCAGTCAGTTGTTTGGTTAGTCACTCATGCATTTGGTCTGTCAGTCATTCACTCATGAATGCTGTCCGGTCTGTCGATCTGTCTCTCATGCAGTCACTCAATCATGCAGTTGATCAGTCAATTGCTCGCTAAATTAATGTCATGCTGTTGGTTGTTCAGTCAGTAACTCATGCAATCTGTCTGTTAGTCACTTACTCATGTAGTCAGTCAGTTGGTCGGTCATTTAGTCTTTCCGCCGTTTATATAGTTGGCTGATTGGATGGTTGGTCAGTCAGTCAGCCAGTTGGTCAGTTGGTCAGTCGGCCTGTCACTCATGCAGTCAGGTTATCACTCACTTATGCAGTTGTCGGTGAATGAACGAGTGCATGTGTGTGTACGTACATATGCATGTGCATGCGTGAGTGAGTTTGTCAGTCTGTTTATCAGTCAGTCATGCGGTCTGTCGATCACTTACTAATGCAGTTAGTTGGTAGGCCCACCCTCCCCTCACACGATGCTCTGGCTACGCCACTGCAACGGTGCACATAGATACTTAATTGGCTGAACAATTGCGCGGCTGACTATAATTGAATGGAATTGAATTGAATCCAACTATTCATTGATTCATTTCTTTATACTTTGCTTGACTGAATGATTATTTTGATTGCTCTTGTCGCTGACTGGGTGATCCTTTGACTGCTCGATTGCATAGGTGGATGATCAATAATATCATTGGTCTACTGACAAAGCGTTTGATTACCAATTATATAGAAATAGGCGGTGTCTTAAGTTTATATTACATATTCTTATTATCAATGACAATGTATTTTTTAGGCTGTGATGGTAGAGTTAGTTGTTTGGTAGTTACCATTATGACAGATATTCTTATTCTTATTATTATTATTATTAATATAATGTTAGATAAGGATGAGGGTAAGTTGCCATTGTGGAAGTCCCTTAAGATTGTGTATAGTTGGAGCCCTCCTATGTCCTCAAGTTTTAAGACCTTTTCTGATTTAAAGATATCCTGGCCACCTGCTGTTTGTGAAAATAGAGGGTGGGTGTTGGATCTTGCCAATGAAAATCTTTGAAGATTAAAGTCGCTCTGAGAATCCTTCTCATACTTTAATTGTAATGTTTAGACATAGTTTTGCTCTTAAAATAAAATTAAAACAATGCACCGTAGACAAACTCCACCTTAATTTTGTTTACAGATTTAGATTTTTCAAACAAAAAACTCCGAGGATGGCCTTTGCTGGAGGCGGTAGCCTATGGGTGGGTGGGTGTTAAGAACATAAAAAGGCCTGACAAATATCCCGTTCAAATGAGTGACACTCACTCATCAACCCCACGCCCAAAACACATACTGCCACCAAAACCCAGAGGCAAATCTTTGTCTGTGAATTCAACCGTACAAGAATGATGCTAAAAGATACACTCGTCAAATATTGGCCAATCCTGCACGACACTGATTATCTGACCACCGGACACCAACCATGTCCATATTTGGTCAATCACATGACTACATCCGGGCACTCCACCAAAAGATATAAAAGGAGTGGAACAAACACAGCTCAGATCATTCAGACTTTTGGATCTGACATAGACATACCAAGCGTCAGGCTTTTATCAAGTTTTTAGATACATTGTTATTACCATTCATTGCCATATACATAGGCGCAGCCGTAGGCTTGCACGATTTTTCGATTTAATCGTGAAGTTCGATTTATTTTTAAAATCACGATTTTTACGATGTAATTGAGGAAAAATCGGAAAATCGTCAAAAATGTCATGTTTTTTTTAAATCTGAGGTGTGTACTTTTCCGTCGCATTTTATCAATACATGAGTACAATTGTAATCAATTCACGCCTGTGATCATTGTGTTTATATCCCGCCGTGCCATCCAAGTGTCGAATAATTACTAATCACAACACAAAGCGCTATAATAAACAAGCTAACAATAGCGAGGTAACACCTTTTGTCATTGAGACTCCGTTGAATCGCCATAAAATTTTCTTTCTTTCGCTGCAGACCCCGAGTCTGTTGTGAAATGTCAAGTATATACTTAGTTGCAGAGTGTTAGGCAATCAGTGAACATAAGTCTCTTTAATTCTAGAGTTAGCAATTTCAGGCGGTGTAATACTTTTTCCTTTTTGATTCGGTTGTCATGTCAAATTAAAGAAAATAAAGCAACAGCATTCCAAATTGTTTGATTTTGAACTGTGCGTTCTGTTGATTACTCTTAAATGTAACTCGTACATTCCGAAAGCAACTATAAACTTCACTATAGGACGAGTTTACGCCGTTCCACTCGTACCTACTCAAAACTACTGTCCTATGTATGTGAATTGCGCAGTATCTCCCCGGGTACTAATATTAGCGTCTTCGCGTTACTTCGGTAATGTCCTAAACTCGTCCTACAAAGGGAGGCTATAAGCAGAAGCTGATACATCATGTAATTTATATATTTTCTCGGCGACATTTTATCTCAAATTTCGATGAAATAAATAATGTTTATTAAACTATACGCAATATTTAGGCGGTCCCAATTAATAATTTCACTCCCGCGATGATGGATATAAGGTATATATTAAGCATAGACGTAGGATGGTAAGAATTCCTCGCATGAAAATGTGTTCTAATTTCGTGCTATTTTTGTGTCATTTATTTCAACTTTTTCTAGAAACAAGTCATGTTACACCCACATCCCCACCCACTTTATACTTTTGGGAATTTGGACCTACGATTTAATTGAAAATCACGATTTTTTATATAAAATCAATCGCGATGTTTCAAAGCAAAAATCGTGCAAGCCTATGCAGCCGCTGTCTGTAAAAGTTGGCCAGCAAAGATGGTTCATGTTTGGCCATGTGTTAAGCACCAGGAGACATACTAGAACAGAGAGCATTGGAATTCGACCTGCTGGGAGCCAGCAAATACAATGCCAGGAGAGGACGTCATTGCACAAATCACAGGCCTTTGAATTTTCGTCCATCCATCGCGTTAGTACATATCCCCCTACTATATATATATAATATATGCAAGGTATGAAAGGATTGAAAGCTTCATCTGTTGGCACCATTGTCAGAAAGCTGATTGGTTGGTTTGTTGTCAAAATCTGCTTACATCACGGTTCTGACTACAAACCAACCAATCAGCTTTCTGACAATGGTGCCCACAGATGTGAGATGAAGCTTTCATACCTTGTGTATATTATATATAGTAGGTGGGATATGTGGTAGAGGGATGGATGGACAAAAATTCAAAGGTATGTGCACAAATCTGCAAAGCATGCTATATGAGGTGACATCAAGAAGGCAGGAAAAGACACTGTGGGATAAAGCGAAGTAGAGCTGATTGCAAACATACAAGCAAGCAAGAAGTTTGCAAAATGTTTCTTTAGCTGAAAACACCATGAAAGATGTGATTATTGCTAAGCAAAGGCACACAAAGTGGTTTGTGTATGTGTTTAGACCCTTTGACCTGACATTGGATGCATATGCGCATTCGGAACTCCGAGATAGCGCTCTTCAATGTTTAATCTGGCAACACTGTTTTAGTCACGGAAACATAAAACAGTTTACTTTAAATACACCAACTTGAAAAAACTGTTCTAAACAGGTAGGAAATTAACTATGGCGTTTTATCTGCAGCTTATATTCAGATCATCATACTGTCTCTAAATGAGGACTAAGAATATGCTACACAGTGTTATATGAGTAGTGCTACCTTTTATTTTCTTTTTTATTCTTCCTAAAACCGTGGCAACATTTTCTTTCTTTCTTTCTTGTGTAGATCCCGTCTCTAGAACATGAAAATTAATGTCCTTTAGACGAACCTCCGTTAGGAGAAGATACCGAATATTATTACAATACTTATTATTTAATAAACGCGAATGTCTCTAGCCGAAGAACACGATATGTAGATTGTCGTGACTTGCTTGCTATTAAAAGTCTATTGTCTTGATGTGTACATAATCTGTAAGTAAGCTGGATCAGACTGTCAAGAGGGTGCCTGTAGATTCAGCATACCAGCTTTCCCTACAGGCAGTCAGTGGTCTTCACGATCACTGTCTGTTTCAGGTGCAGCAGGTAGCAGATGTCTCTGGACTCCTTCAGGAGTTTGGTCATGGTCTGCAAGTTTTCCTGCTGGACATTAAGTTTCTTGTTGTGTAAATTCGGAGTTTCCCTCCAGGAATCATTTCAAGTTCAAGTTCAGGAATCATTTCAAGTTCAAGTTCAAGTTCAAGATTATTTATTTTGATATAGAATATACATTTACAGTTTCACAACAGGTAGTCCACCAAAGGCAGAGCCTATGTGGCGGTGGACCCCTACATATAACATATAATAACAACAATATAGGACATGAGAATACTGACCATGGGCACATATTATCATATACCATTTGGATTTTACCCTTGCACTACTTGATAATGACTAAGATAGATATGTGGTTTAGTACTTCTAATGGGCATTGACTCTGTTACAGCACCTATTGGTGATGATACATTTTGTGCTGTGTTTGGTTCTTGTTTGACACTTATTTGGCTTTCTACAGTTTCTACAACCGGAGACATGTTAGCTGAGGATAGCTGCGGTCGATCATCATTGGATGTGAGTGTTAATGAAGTAGGTGGTTCGCATGTTTTGTGTGGGTGTACTCTCTTCTAAAGACTCCACTTGGCGTTTCAACTTCACAAGATTTCTTGTCAAGTTGTTTGCTTACTACTGCCTTCTTCCATTCTTTTTGCCCTATCTTGAATGGCTTCATTCGGACAGTGTCTCCTTCCTCTAATAAAGGAAGATCTTTTGCTGACTTGTAATTTCTATCCCGTTTCTGTCTATCGTGACACATCTTTAGTTTGTCCAACTTGAAATACTTATCACCTCATGGAGCTAGTAATGTCTCAGTCATATGAGCAAGTGTCCTTGTCCTACTTATTAGCCGCAGCCCAGGGCTGCTACATGCACCTTGAGTTGGGGTATTTCTGATTTCCAGTAAAGCCATAAACGGATCTGTCTTGGACTTTGCACACTTATCCATCATGTGCTTAGCTGCCTTCACACCAGACTCAGCCTTGCCATTGGCATTTGTGTGTGCTGGTGCACTCGTGCAGTGCTCAAAGTCTGAATTGTTGGCAAAGTCACAAAATTCCTGTGCACTGAATTGTGGGTCCTTGTTGCTTACACCTTAGATGGAATGCATCCTTAGCACATGGTCAAACATGGGACATCTTTGCTGGGCGACTTTTACGGACAGCGACGACATATGACACATCTTGTATAGTGCATCATTGGAAACTATGCTGTTTAGCAATTAGTGTCCAGTGATGGTGCATATGTGTGTGCAGTGGCAGGCATTGAGTTCGTCTAGAGATGCCTTTGGAGCTGCCCAACTGTTACAGTTATACAGCATCAAAGATACGCAGGTTGCATTGTATTATAAATGTAGCTTCTGGAAAGTTATGTTCCACGTGAGGCAGTGGCAACAATGTCAGCAGTACTGCAAAGTAGTGAGCCCTGGAGTTTACTTTTCCCTCCATGGCTCGCTGCCATGAAGTGGATCATCATTTTCTTTAGTTTCATGCTTTGTAGACAGGTATATGTGGCTGAACTCTGTTTTGGATTCATTCATAAAGAGATTCTCAATTTTTAGTTTACTTGCAGCTATTGGGAGAAGCTCGTCGAGGGGTTTCTTTTCCTCGCCTATGACATCCACAACGTCGCCATATTCATTCTCTAGCGGCATACCCATTATTGACACTGGGGGGGGGGGGGGGGGAGAGGGGGTTGTTTAGTGGAATTTTCCTGGACAGATTTCAATGCACAGCAGCAAGGTATCAGGTGAAAAGCACAGGGGATAGGCCATCTCCCTGTGAGGAGCGGATTGATGTCTCAAACTCTACAGATTTCACTGACTTGGCTCATACTCTCAGCTTGGTGTCTGCAAGTAGTAGTCTCACTAATCGTAGCTCATCTTCATTGCAACTGATCTGGCATAGTACATCTACGATCTTTGAGCGTTTAATTGTGTCGAAGGCTCGTGACATGTCAATGCCGATTTTGTGGAAATCCAAGTGTTTGGACATGACTACCGACACAAGCATGCATTGAGCCCATACAATGTCTGCACAGCTGCGTCCACATTTGAAGCCACTTTGACATGATCCGGTGAAGTCATCGATCTTGTCTTGGATGTGGTATAGAGTAACGTTGGATAGCATTTTCCCTATGCTGTTGAGGAGCACAATGGTCCGCAGATTGTCTAGTGTCTGGGTGGATTCTTGGGCTTGGGTAACCCGATAAGGGAGGCTTGGCCTATAGCATCGATAGGGAAGTGGTGCATAAAAGGTAAATAATAATTAGGTGCTGATCGCTTTAGAGATAATGTCACTTACATATTTGAATAGCTCATTGCTCATGCCATCAGGTCCAGATGCGCATCCATTTTCAGGGATTTACGTGCCTTCTCAGCTTCTGCTCTTTTAATTGGTGTTAGTAACCACCCATGGTCTCCTGAGAACGGGTGCAAGGGCTCATCATCATGGTCAGTGAACTGTTTCATGAACCATTCTCGAATTGCCTCTGCTTTGCCCGGGTCAGTCCCGATAAAGTGTCCTGAGGTGGGTACAGTGTGTGGTGATGTGTAGTCAATAACTGTCAGGGCTCAGGCTGCCTGAAACATTTTGTGACACTCATCCGCAGCAGTGATTTCATCTGCTAGGGAGTCTGCTTGTTGAATAGCAAGGTCTTTTAAGTATTCGCTAATGTGTCGCAGAATGTTATTGCGTTCACAGTGTAGTTTGGTGTGGGCTTCACTTTGGCCACTTTGATAGATGTTCAGCCGTAACACTTTCTGCCAATAACCATGATGAAGGTCTACTTTGCTGAAAACTTTTGCTTTGGCAAGTTCTGGTAGAATATCATCAATTCTAGGAAGAGGATACAGTTCACATTGCAAGACTTGAGTGAGTGAACGTGGATCAATGCAAATTCTAAGCTTCCAATTCCACTTCGTTTGTGCAGATATTTGAGAACACCAAACACTGGACTTTGCTACGGCAGTAAGAACACCAAGATTCACCAATCCTATCAGTTCCCTCTTCAGTCGAGGCTTTACAGATATGGGTACCTGTCTAGCAGGGCACTGTACAGGTGTAACATTATCGTCTATATGTAGATGTACTTCAGTAGGCAAACATCCCAGAGATGTCTCTTCAAACACGCTACTATACTCAAATAACATTTCATCCAGCTTTTGTGTAGTTACAGTATAAAGCTGCTTAAAGTTCTGATAATTAACAGTGATTAGATTCATGTGTTCTGCTGCTTTGTGGCTCAGCAGTGCAGATAAGTTTTCTTCGTCTACCTGAAAGGGAACCCTATATTTACGACCACTGATTGGATTCTGTAGAATGAGCTTACATGTACCTACTGGTAGAGCTGAGTGTTAGATTGGCTTATGTGTTGGTTAGCAAATCTTTTAGGAATCACATCTGACAGAAACCTCGAGTGCTGAAGACGGAGGTTCCAGGCCGCACGGCGCACTCTAATAAACCATGGATCCACGCACTTAACGCTTATGATCATCTCGATAGTCACTTACAGGACTGGCGGTATGATCAGCGAACGAAAAGAAGAAGAAGACATCGACGGTTGCACCACAATCAACTTGGAATTTGACCTTTTGATCATCTTCTAGCAGCATTTCAGTATATATCAGACCAGCTGAAACAGAGTGTGTAGGATGCTGTTTAGTTACGATTAATACAAATTCTACATTTGAGTGAGAGTCACCTGCCACATCCTGGTCGTCTACACTATTTACCATTTTTCTCAAGTTGGAAGGGCAGCATAGGCCAAAATGATTTTGTTTCTTACATTTATTATATGTTTTCCCCATCATGCGCCTAGCTTTTTTTCTTTCATGTTGCTGTCCACATAACTTACAATGGATAACTGGCCTCCCCATGGCCCAGACCGAGTTTCTGTGTTTTTATACGCTGCTCATTGGGTGGGGGAATTATTATATTTAGGGGATGGCTTTTTTCTCATTGATCTTTGCATGACCTTTGTGACCTCGTCACCATGACTGGAGATAACTCTTAATTGGCTAGTCATATTGTCAAAATTGCTACAAATATCTGTGCATTATGTACGAGTAAGGTTTCGCTCTTGATGTAGACATTTTCTTGTTGTGTTATCGCTTATACCTAAAACAATTCTGTCTCTTATTAAACTGTTCTTTAGACAGTCACAGGAATTATAAGACTTAGCGAGAGGTTTATGAGATGCTACATAATTGTCAATTGACTCATCAGTTGTGGACATGTGTGTTGAACTTATACCGTTCAAATGTCTCATTTATTTCACCTAGAATATGATTATCCAGTTTGGTTAGGATAATGGCTACAGTGCCATTGTCATCTGGATCACAACCATTGTAAATCTGCAGTGCCTCCGTTCCCATTGTGGAAATAAGAAGAGACTTTAAGTATTCTGGTGATTGAGTCCTCCTCTCATTCACATCCGAAACGACACAATAGTGCTGTTATAGTTGCTTCCACAGCTTCCAGTTGGTAACATGATCCTTCGACAGTTTAACTGTTTCTAGTGGACGCATGTGAAATGTCTTTCTTATTGGTGCTACAGGAGGTAACGGTCTTCATGATTTTGACTAGGCCATCCATGAGGCTTATGTGTGGCTTCGCTTGTTTGCACACAGTACTGACATCTCTAATGCTTTCTGAGTGGGTATATATCTCTGGCATTCGAACATCGAGCTTTACTGTTGTATTATCCTCACAGAAAATAAAACTATGTCGCACAGTTTGTACAGTCCTGAGTTTCAGATTAGGCTCTGTGGCTAGGGGAAATTCATGATGGGGCATAGGTGTTTGCGATGACACACATCAAGTCTGTTCAAGAGGGCCCTTGGAGCTGACCTTCTATAGCATTATTGAGACACATGTAGCATCATATAGGTGCACCTTGATTTTCATGGGAATTGGAGAGTCCCGAATCCACAGCTTCGAAAAGGAGCGGAGAGCAATATGTTTCCTGTTATGCAATGATTTACAATGCCAGTTGAGCTGCAGAGAAGTGAGCCCAACATTCTGCTATTTCTCAACTTATCTTCGCCCTCAAGAAAGCTACCCTCATCTTTCATCTCCATTGTGCCAGCCAGACCTGTCAGACAGGCAGACATGTGTTAACTCTGTTATAGCTTCATTCATGAAGTGGTCTGTGGTTTTGAACTGTTTTGCAACCATTGAAATCAGTTAACACATTTGTTTGCCATACAACAATAAAATAAGTATTTGTTTGTATTTACAGGTATATGTGAACATAATGGAAATCTCCTTTTGGCACGGATTATAAAAACAGTAATCATGTTCCTAGTGGGTCTAACAGGTGGCATAGCCACAGGAAAAAGCACAGTGAGCACGATGTTCCAAGAGCTAGGATGCAATATTATCGATGCAGATCGTATAGCTAGAGAAGGTATGCATACATATGAAGGTGGTGGGGGTGGTGGGTTGTGGCGTACTACGTCAATGGCAACTTATTGCCCACAATATGCTTTCTCGATCTCATATAGGACATGATCCTGTAAGACATGAATGATTACGGCCATATTTAAAGTTCTGTTTTCTAAACAATAACGTTATGTTCTGTAAGCCTAATGGCGGCTTTGCAAGCAATGGGCATATTAAATGATATATTTCTTATTTTTATTAATAATATTATTTTAGTTTGATTTATTGTTAGTACATCTATTACACTTATGATTAAATACTTAGAGTGTCCATGATAATATTATTGATGTTTATTAGATATAATTCATCTAATGCTAATTTATTCTATTAAGATCATTCATTTATTCATATATTTTAAAGTTGTACAGTCTGGGAAACCTGCCTGGAATGGAATCAAAAGAGAATTTGGTGACTCTGTCATTTTGGAAAATGGCGATATCAACAGAACTTTGTTAGGACAGATTGTTTTCTCCAGTCCTGAAAAAAGGAAGGCATTGGATAAGATCACACATCCAGAAATAGTAAAAACCATGATGTGGAAAATTGTCACATTATTTTTACAAGGTAATCAAAAGGCTTAGCACACAGCATGGCTGGGTAAATTCCTAATGAAAGGAATTTATCCAATTCCAATTCCTTTGATTTTCATCAATTCCAATTTCTCCTAAATACAAAGTGAACTAATTCCAATTCCAATTCCTTTGAAAAGGAATTAATTTCAATTACCAATTCCTTCTCTCTTGGGGTCTGGAGAATGTATAATAAAGTGACATCGTATTTGACATTTACATGTTAACCCTTTGAAACTAAAACACAAAATAGCAAACTCCGTTTATAACATAAGACTATTATGTTGAATATTTTGAAACTAATTTGTCTGGGAGATGTTTCTTCCATAGACAGCAACGTTCCAGGTTCCAGTCAAACTAATTTCAAAATATTAAACATCTTTCCTGTATAGTGGTCTTTCAGAAGAAAACGCGTTATGTAAACAGGTGAAAACAACCTTTTGACTCGTGAACTGACCCCATTAGATCAATCAGTTCTTTACCACTTTACTGGTCAGGAGAATTAATAGTTTTCTGATTTACCAGAAACATTTACGAGAATCATCAGCTACCAGCACTATGCCGGGAGCGCAATAACATCCTGCACCACATTAGCTAACACTTAAAAGATTTTGCTATTCAACAAGCAAACTCTCTAGCAGATGAAATTCACTGCCATGGATGACTGTCACAAAATGTTTCAGGCAGCCCGAGCCCTGAGAGTTACTGACACCAGCACAGGAAGCCTTGGAATTCGCCCTACTCGGAGCCAGCAAATACAAAGCCAGCAGAGGACGTCATTGCATAAATCTGCTAAGTGTGCTACGAGGTGACCTCAAGAAAGCGGAATTCGGTACACTCAAGTCAAGAATGGACCTAAGGAAGCTACGGATTTCAGCTGAGGACAAGACACAGTGGGCAAAAGCCAAGAAGGACTGATTGTAGCTGTAAGATGTTTCTACTACCACAGCCGCAGAATACAGTAATCATACAATGTTGGATGAAGATGTTTACGGATGCATCAATGGAGGGATGCGGAACTTGCCTGTAAAAAAACCCACAGTATCAGGGCTTTGTAATCTGGATCAGTCACAAGAGCGTAATCAATCAACTGGAATTACGAGCAGTAGTTCTGGGCCTGGAAATTTCTTGGAGAAAGTTTGTGGCAAGATAGCATTAGTTCGATCAGACAACTCAACAGTAGTGCCTTACATAAACCGCCAGGGCGAAACGAAGTCGACCAGTCTCTGTATGATGACTTGGAAACTGCTTTGCTGGTGCCTATATCATATGATCACCTTGAAGGCAGTTCACATTCCGGGAAGGCTAAATCTGCTTGCCGACTCATTGAGTCAAAGGATTAGTATTTTGCCCTCAAGAAAGCAGGACTCAGTACACTCAAGTCAAGAATGGTCCTAAGGAAGCTAAGGATTTCGACTGAGGACAAGACACAGTGGGCAAAAGCGAGGAAAGACTGATTGCAGCTGTAGGATGTTTCTACTACCACAGCCGCAGAATACTGTAATCATACACACATGAGCAAGTTATAAAATCACAGTATATTCTGGAAAAACAATTACTATCAGTTCTTGCACTTTAAGTCATCTTTCATAATTCTATTCCTTTCAAAATAATCAGGAGAATTAAATCGTAGATGATTGTCGATAATGAATGGAAGGATAGGGATTCCTTTAACCCATTAAGCCTTGCAGACTAGAGACGAAACTTTCTTTATTATTAAAGGCATATTCTGTTGAATATTTCAAAATAATTTGACAGGGAGCTGTTCCTGCCTATGGCAGCATCAGCTCCTAGTCAAATTAGTTTCAAAATAGTAAAAGGTTTTCCTACAGTTGACTTGAAATTGAGACATGGGGATTTCAGGAGAGAAACGGTTCATGCCATTTAAGTCTAAGGATCAATGGTGAGAATTTTAGTGCTACACCAGATAGTATTTAGTTATTTCAGTATAATTATCTCCCAATTTCAAAGTGACCATACAAATGATATGTTGAATATTTAGAAAATAATTAAAATGGAAGCAGTTGCTGCCTCGGCTAGCAACAGCTTCCAATTAATTGTTTTCCAAAATATTGACCAGAATATTGCTTTACAATGAATTTGTTATATACATTTATGCAGGGCTGTATTTAGATATGTGGGGCCCTGGGGCCAAGAATGAGTGTGGGGTCTGACCCCAGAAAGGTTTTTACATCTAGGTGCTCTGAGACGGCCAGAAAGTCTACTTTTAGGGTGAATTATGGCGCTTTCTTTCGTTGTAAAATTATTTTATTTTGCACATTTTCGTAATTAACATTGTTGCCAAACACCAAACAAGAATTGGGGCCCCCACAAATATTAGAATATAATTATAATGCATGATTAAGAGTTCTAAACTAATAAAGTTTGCTTTAAATGTCCTATAACTTCCAAAAAAGTGCATAATTTTTTTCCTCATTTTTAAATTGTGGGGGCCCCTTGCTTGTGGGGGCCACAGGGCTTTTGACCCGCTTGCCCCCCCCCCCCCTAAATACGGCCCTGCATTTATGGTGTGTAGAGCTGAAATAATTAATTTTATATAATTTTGTTGGCCAGATTATAAATTTAATCAATAGGCAGCAACGGATCAAATCACTTTCAAAATATTCAACAGAATATGCTTTAGATTATAAAGAGCAAAAATAATAAAATACGTAAAACAGGTGAATAGTCAGAGTTAAATCTAAGCGTAACTGTATATAAAAGTAAACTAAGGTAATTGGTAAAAGAATTGTCAATTACCAATTAATTGAGCAAAGTAATTAATTCCAATTGCAATTACAATTCCTCAAAACGTACCCAAGTACTAATTCCCTACCAATTCCTGACAAACGGAATCAAATTAGCATCAATCCACAATTCTAATTACCCCAGCCCTGGCACACAGCTAAGTTATGTTGACAAAGTATGTGCCAATTATGATCATCCTAATAAAATGTCACATGATAAATGTGAGCTAATGTTTAATTAGTTAATTATTGAAACTATGTAATGTATTCATTTTATGCGCTTGAGCATAGTAATACTATTTATTTAGATCAATCTATTCAGTATCAGAAGTGGGTATACAAATCGGGATATTATGTTTGGTATAAGCATACTGGATATATTGACACAATTAAATTAGTTTTCATTTACAGGAAACCAGTTTGCAATTATGGACGTACCATTGCTGTTTGAGAGTGGGAAAATGATACCCTATATGACCACCATCATAGTAGTGGCCTGGTGAGTGTAACTATTTTACTATCTAATGAAAGCACAAAGAATAATTACAAGATTGTGTGTTTCAGCTTAAAACTCTAGACATACAGTATTATGAGATCAATTTGGAGCATTATCCCTATACATTTGTGGGGCATACATGGAGACACGATTGGAGAGTGTAGAGATACTTTGGGGTGACAGACCAAACACTGTTAGTTCTTATTGAGGCAAGACAACTTCGAATGCCTAAGTGAATTTCTTTGAGACTCATGATGTAGAGCTTTTTAACCATATGCACTATTAAACATCCTATTTTTCTATATCACTTATAGTCTCTCTTTAGCTAAAACATGTTATATTTCTCAGGTTCTGGAGTTATTTTCCATCCATGCCTAATTCAGAAAAGATTTGCTCTGTGTGTATGGCAATTTTTCAGAAGACCATCAAAATATGAAAGCGTTTTCGACTGAGATGTATGTTGTAGTCATATTGATAAACTCAAAAGATATAACATTGGACTTGCACATCCTATCAGTTCGGACAACTAATTGTATGTGGTGCCATCCTCAGTTGCTATGACAAGATGGCCTTAATTCCCCACTCAGACCAATGTTGCTGAATTACAGCGATCACTATTTCAGGATATGCAAACAGGAAAGGTGTTAATGTTTGGAATAGACCAGAACCTTTCCATTTTAGCTATTCCCTGCCCATCTCTAGCTAAGCTCCACCCACACTTAGAGCATGCTGGAATCGACTGATCGCTGAACTCCCTGACTAACAATTCCCTGAAAACTATATGGGTAAGCTGTTGAATATTTTTGAAACTAATTTGACTGGACGATGTTACTGCTTATGGTGGCAATAACGCCGAGTCAAATTAATTTCTAAATATTCAACATAATGTTTATTAAATAGTAAAGACATACAATTTGTACAAATTGATGGCCTATTAAGCACTTATAGTGAAATATCTTGCGTCATTCATGATGTAATGCCTGGAGTCATGGGGTGGGGCTTCGCGATTGAATGAGTTTCCAGAGCCTGGAAAAATACGAGTCCACACATGCAACCAGTCAGGAAATGATTCATATTGTTCTTTGAATTGAAAATTAGAAACCATCGCCTATAACCCATCCAACCCCTGAGTCATGTTAAGCTGGAATTGTTTTTGTGTGACCATCCGATGCACATTCAAACTAGATTGAAAATTGATTCACTGAACTTTGTATGACTGCTGATCGTTACACATGGTCGGAGTTGTTTTAAAGCGCAACAGGTTAATTTTAATCAGTTGGAGTAATAACAAACCTATTGTCCTTATTCAACAGATTGATCCTTGTACATTGTCACAGATCTGAGGTTCAGAAGTTTAATAATCCACCCATTAGACTAACCGAGGCGTCTTCCACAATCGCTTGACTATTGTCCTTACGTGATAGATTGCCCATTTAGAATTAATCTCCCATGATTGAATGAGTTCCCAGAGCCCGGAAAAGACGAGCCCAGACATGCAACCAGTCAATAATCATTACACAATACATTAACCCTTGCACATTTGTCCTGGCTCGAAGAGATCGGCGTTTAATTACCCTCATTAACCCTTGTCAAGTATCATTACGCTATATGCCGCTAGGAGTCAAGTGATTTAACAATTGGGGTAGGGCTTCAGGATTGAATGAGTTCCCAGAGTCCGGAAAAGACTAGTCCAGACATGTACCCTATCAATCATCCATACGCAATGCATTAACCCTTGTCAATCATCATTACGCTAATTACCCTTAAGCTCACCTGATTGGATGACAGGAGTCATATGATTTAATGAGGGGGAGGGGCTGATGACCACACTCTACATCTAACATCCAATCAGAATGGAGGAGAGCTGGACGCTTCAAAGGAAAACCGACACCAAAGGCGACGGAGATCAAAGGCGAAAAGGTGTCAAAATAACAAAGGAAAGAACAAAGAAAAAGGTGTGAAGAAAGTGCACAGCTCGCCTCACCTCTACTTCTACCTCTATTGTTATCGCCAGATCCTTTTGTTAATATTTCTTTGGTCTTGAAACATGGCTACAGCAAATTTCTTTACCACCAACAAAACCTTTTAGTAGCTGTGTTAATGCCCTGTTCTTGACCACTAGTATTGTACACCGCAACATACACAAAACAACTGAATGAGATGGTCCATTCAAACATGAAACGCTCAAAGTGAAAGGGCAAAACAAGGAACAATGAACCATTATGGGAACTACCCATCATGTGTCAATAATTTTCAAAACGATCATCCAGATATGCTTCAGGAATGGACTAAAAATGAACTCTGCCCTTGGTTAAATGTGTAAGCCCATAAGTAATATAAGATGCCCAAAAATAGATTTGGCTCAAAGACCACAAGTTTCTCATTAGAAGCCGAAAACGAAATGGTGATATATAGTTATCTAATCAAACAGGCGTATACAAGCTATTGATATTGATGTGTTGCTGCTGGTGTGGAATCTTTTAGTACACCCCCATCCCACACATGTATATATTTATATTTTTTCCATTCTTTTCGATGTTCTACAGCAGTGAAGATCAGCAGTTGTGGCGCTTAATGTCACGCAATGACTTCACAGAGGAAGAAGCCAAGCAGCGAATTTCTTCTCAAATGCCATTGCAGGAAAAGTGCTCATGTGCTACATATGTGATTCAGAATGGTGGCAGCATAGAGGATACAAGACAGCAAGTTCTGACAATCTATAGCAGATTACGAGCATCTAGACAACATTGGAAATTACGCATTGGTGCTGTTTCCTTAGTCATGGGGATTACTGCAGTGTTGTGCACTCTTGGATTGTATATTAGATCTTAACATATTGCCATCAGTGTGAGATGTGGTTTAGTAATATAAACTGACTAATCGTTTTCTCCAACCCATTTCAACAGCTGGCAAGTATGAAAAGACTTTTCAGAGCCTTTCTCTTGCAACTAGCATGAATTATGTTGGCGAAATGAAACTAGAAATCAGTGAAGTTGATAATAACTGTCACTGTAATTAAGACATAGTTCTTTGTAGAACTGATTATATTTTTATATTTTCGAACGCCTGATCATTTTATGAATTAATTATTAAAAATATAATTTTTTAATATTTAACTCTACAGATTAAGTTCGCATTTCATATTTGGTAATATTTGCATAATGGTTACATTTATTTTGTACATAAGCTTTATATTCAAATGGCAAGTTAATCGAGAAAGGCTTACCCACTTTAAATAAAACAGATTTGTTCTATGTGATACTTATATCTACTCTGCATCATAATATAGTTGATTTTAAAGTGTTCTACACTTTTCAGTCTTTGAACTTTACTTGTTTTTTTTATCATCAACTAGCCAGGTTGGACCAGTAGTCATCGTACTGCGGGTTACCCCTAAGCAGTTAAGGCTTTATTGTTCAATCTTGAAGCCTATGGCTTCCTGTTTTGAATATATATGTGTAAGTTTTATTCTACCTTTTTATATGGAAATATAGCTGCCAGAACCGGCAAAACTGTCCAACCTCACGAAAACTGCCAGTACCGTCAGAACTGCCAACAACCTCACCGCCAAAACCATCAACCACTACACACCGGTGGTCCAGTCACATGACCACACATTCCCATAGTTGACCATCTCACACCCAATCCAGATCCTCTCCCACAACAGGTATAAAAGGAGCGAGCAAACACTGCTCAGACCATTCAGACTTGAGCTAAACAGTCACTAAATGGTCCAATATTTTGCATATTTGTATGACAAACGCTTTATTATTGAATGTACAAGTAAATATGTTCTGTATGTTAGTTTAAAACAATGTAAGAAACACATTATACAATGTAACATCTCTTCAGTGATGACATATATACAATGTGGTGTGGTGTATGGATATATACATTCTGCTTTCCCTAATGGATGCAATTTACAAGTAGTTTTCCTAAAATTGTCTTTAGGGTTACTATTACTCTGCTTGCCTAATTATGAAATTTGGTTCCGCTCTAAATGTGCAGGTTAATATGTGTATATTCTTTGTATAACAGATGGTTTTAAGTTTTGAATATGCTTTATATAACAGTAGTTTTTTGGTGTGAAATATATGCATTATATGTATTGCCTAGAAACCGGATTTTTGCAATGGTCTGCACAAACCTTTAAGATTACTATATTAATAGCTGCATGATGGTCTAGCTAATGTTGCAGACTACAGATCATGTATATATTTTTATTATTGGATTGGTCATAAATGTGTTCTATATGTTAGACTAAATCAATTTTTCATTCAAAATGTAATATGCACATTAAAATTTCTTCAATGGTAATAGATATACAAAAGTGGTCTTCGGTCTTCCTAATGTTTGTTTTTAAGCAAGGTCTGCATAGTGATTGCTCCAGCATTATATATACAGTTTTTATGAAATTCTTTGCATTACTTCAATTTTGTACATGGCATTATTGTGAAAGGTTACAGATCAAGGTCGAGTTTGTAAAGAGGTTTTTCAATTTATGATTGAGCTTTTTAAATATGAAATACTAAATGAAAAACATTAAATTTGTTCATAAATTTTCAACCTATTTAACTGAAACCAATCATATTGCTTTGCTCTAAATATTCACAGATCAGGTTAGAGTTTTGGGGTTTTTTAATCAAATTTTGCTGCCATGCTTACCCGTAAGAAATGCGAATGATAGATGTTTCCTGAAATTATTTACTTTGCTTCAACATATTTAACAAACATTCGTTAAGTTGCTTTTATATGAAATGTTACAGATCATGTTCCAGTTTTAGTGTTGTTGTCAATTTGTGATGGAATTAATGAGAGTTATCATAAGTGGCATTGCTTAAAATGATTCTACCTACATTATATAATATTGACTGAAACATTGCAACAAGAAAGTGTATCTCGTCTTATAGATGATATGTATTTGCAAAGCAATGCTGACAGAATGATCAGTGTTTTGTTTTCATTATTGCCAGATGACAATAGTATTATGCTGTAGGTGAATGGATGTACATCTCAGAAATAACACTTCCTTTTCTACTTTCAATATATGCATCGCGTGAAATAAAATGTGTCCATGTTGTCTGCCATTGTATTTTGTTACATCATGAGCATAATGGCATGTGTGCAATGCAACAATAGTGTTGTATGATCAAAATTAGGCAGACAGCCATCTCAACCTAAGGGATAAATGTATATGTATATAATGGCAATTCATATATAAACATATGCAGCCTTTCCACAGATGTTGCTCATTTACTAAATTGCTCAAAATAAGCAAGTGTGACTCCATCGGCCCAGAATTCAATTCTGCTATGAAAGAAATAAAGCTTGTTTCAACAGAATAGACCATTTCTGTTAGTTTCTTCAAATGATCTCAATTAAATTTTGAAGCATATATGTAACACTGCATCCGCATTCATTATATGGTTTGGGCGTTCTAAAAAGGATGTCTATATGACAGTTATTTGATGGTATGCTAAAGTTCTCATATATCCATAATAGACATACATTTCAAATACATCTGTGAGTATTTGTTAGTTTATGGGCACTTTAACTAACTAGAAGTGTGGACGTCATTTTAGATTTAGATTGCAATCACACACACACCTTCACAATGCCCTCTATTTATTTACAAAACAAAGGTAACCTGTTGAATACTTTGGAATTGCTTAGAGTTTGGATTGCATGCTATTGCAAACATAGACGGTATTGGCACCAAGCCAAGTTTCTTTCAAAATATTTAACGGAATATTCACTAACGCTTTCAACAATACAGACAAAATGACAAATTCATTATAATAAGAAAAGTCAAAATTATTTCAAAACAATCAACAGAATATTTCTTATTTATAAAGAATCTGTTGAATTTGTGAAGCCCCCGCATTGAAAGGGGGCATACACATTTCTGCAGTATCTGTTTTCTGATGATCAATGTCCATAATTAGGTCACCTTTGGCCTATGACATTTTGACATGAAAATCGATACGCTTCTTTGGGCCCCCATGGGCAACATCCCACACAGGTTTATTGAAGCTCCCTCCCAGACAACTATTATTATCATATGGGACTGGAAGCCCACGAGGATGGACACACATAAAATTCAAATGTTATGCACCCTCTATATATCTATATTGGGGTTGGGTGGGGGTTATTTGATTCGCTCATTCATGGCTCAGCAACCCATCCCTGCTACCTGATGTGGCTGCCCAACCTAGCTAAAATAATAAACTCTTTCTTTTAACACAATCTGCATAGAGTCGAAATTTTAAAGGCAACCATACAGGTAGCCTGTCAAATACTTTGAAATTAATATGACTTAAATATGTTGTGGCTTAAGTCAACAACAGCTCACAGTCCAATTAATTTCAAAATATTCAATAAATTACATTTTACATCATAAAGTCTGATCTATGTTGCTCATAATAAATTTCAATTTGAAATCACTGTTGCTGTAATGTGTTTCTTTCTGTGACAGCAACAACTTTTAACAAAACAGTTTTTTCAAACTGAAATCCCTGTGTTTACAAAGTGCTACATAACAAACAATACAGCAATATGCCTACATGCATGGCTTATTTGGCACACATATATCTTTAAACGATTTTTCTTGCACAGTAATCCATTCATTATCAATCACAACACTCCAACACACTGTAAAAAACGGTTCTGCTAACCTTTTTCACGCCGGATGAGTAGATGTTACTAATTTACATTGACATAGCACATATGTTGTTGAATATTTTAAAAATAGATTTATTGTCAGTTGTTGCTGACTATGGTAGCATTAGCTGCCATTCAAATTAATTTCTTAAAATCTTACCTGTATGATAGATTTTTGTAATTGTAATACTACTCTTTCAGGGTTTCAAATGTTTAATTTTAACAAAACTTTAAGAGCAACCACACGAGCAAGGGGCTAAATAGTTTGAAAATAATTTACTGAAAGATATTGCTCCCTTGGGCAGCAATACTTTCAAGTCAAATTAATTTCAAAATATTGACCAGATTGTGAAGAATTTATTATCACTTGTGTTTGGATATATTTTGCCTAGACGTCTATTTCATGAATGTCACAGTTTTGATGCTTTGTGTTCTGCTCTAATGAAGTGTATGCAGACATATACGTAATCGATGTGCCAATCAGCATCGTTCACTTAAAATGTTTCATTATGAATGTGATCTATGCATTACAAAATACATTTACCTATGTAATATAACAAGCACAGTTGTTTTTAATTTTACAAGACTGATGTTGAAGTTACTCGTATATAATTTTAGACTTACTAGGCCTATCACGTAGTTTTTAATTGCAATTTATAAATACATTGCTATGGCTAACAGATTGCCTAAGTTGCACGTGTTACTGTTCAGAATCTCGCTGGTGAATGGCTGAGCCAGCAGGGGACGCTGTGCTTTTATGCAAGGATTTCCAATCAGATTAGGAAATAGATAAAAATTAAAAGACAATTACAATCTAAATCTAAAAGGTAGCACAAGGTTTACCACCTCTTAGACCATGTTCTTCATCACAAAATAGATTATTTTTTTCCATGTGCTTCACTAGCTGGTCGAGTATGACATTTTCCATTATCGTGCAAGTGATATCCATCAAGCTTACTGGTCCAAAATTACTGGGTGACTCACATGCTCTCTTCTTGAATATTGGAACCACATTTGCTTCCAACCATCTGTCTGGTAACCTGCCAGTCTCAATATAGTTCCTGAAAATGATCAGCAGTTGGGTGACAGTCTAGGTTTTTGCCTCCACAGCCATCTTTGAGTGCAAATCATCAGGCCTGTATGATTTGTTTGGTTTCTACCCATATAGTTCGGGATGCACGTTCTTATGGAGGCGCAGGCATTAATTCTCACCAGAAGCCAGTCGTTATATGCCTTCAGATACACCATCTCTAACTAACGTACACACGCCATACCAGGCAAGAGAGTAGAGTCACTTACTACATACCCAAACTCGTCAGTGATGCTGACACTCAAATGTCATACGAAAACGCCCTCGGGGAGCAGATAGCTAACATCAGTGTCAGTTCTGATACAAACGAAGTCTTAATCAAAATACTCACGTATATGTAATCATCAGCTATCAACACCATAGTACTAAAAACAATAACCGAACTAGATATACTGATGACCCCGTAGTAGTAAAACTATCAACAGAGGTGAAAGCATTATATCTGAGCATCTATCAAAGTGGTCAAAGTGAAGACCACACAAAGCTGCGCAGGGAACGCAATATCATTCTGTGCCACTTCAACAAATGCTTGATTTTGCTATTCAACAAGCAGACTCCATAACAGATAAAATCACTGCCATGGATGACTGTCAGAAAATGCTTCCGAAAGCCTGAGAGTTATTGACTACACACCACCACACACTCATTGTACACAGCTCTGACGGATACGTTATCGGGACTGTCCAGGGCAAAGCATACATAATTCGAGAATGCTTCAAGGAACTGATCGCCAACACACATGATTATGAGCCCTTACACCCATTTTCAAGTGACCCCAGGACATTACTAACACCAATTAAAACAGCTTTTATACCCTCCCACTGGCTGAACTGCAGCCCACTGTGCTGCTCAAAAGCAATCGGAAGATCATATCCAATGCTACTATGTCACATCCAAGACATGATCGATGACTTCACTGGATCATGCCAAAGTGACTTTAAATGTGGATGCAGCCTCAATGCATGCTTATGCCAGTTGTTATGTCCAAACACAAGTATTTCCACAAAATGGGCATTGCCATGCCCTGAGGCTTTGCCACAAACGCTCATAAGTCCCAGGTCTACTATTCCAGGCCAGTTACAATAAAGATGACTAGTTAGACTATTACTTGCAGATACCAAGCTGAAAGTATGAGTCAAGTCAGAGAAGTCAGCCGATTTGAGACATTAATCGGCTCCCGACATGGAGATGGTCTATCGCCTGTGCTTTTCATGTATTACCTTCATGCTGCATTTAAATTTGTGTGGGAAAATTCCACAAGACCAAACCCCCAGTATCCATACCAGGGTTGTCGCCAGAGATTGAATATGTCGACGATGTGGCTGCTGCTGCATCGTTGAGATGGCTTCTTATCATCGCCTTGTGTAGTGGAATTAAGTTTTTCTCATTTAAGCTGATATTTGCTTGTCTAATAATTGTAAACTTATTATTTGCTTTGCTCACCTTTACTGTAATGTGTTTTTCGAAATTTGGTGCTTCATCTGTAATCACTACGTACAATATCATTTTCTTCTTTGGATTGCAAGATTTCAGGGTTTTTTCCATGGGCAATGACATGGTAGTTACTTGCTCCTGCCCTTGACCTCCAAAACTCACTTTACACACATGTCTGACAAAGCTCTCAACTTTTGAGACCGAAAACATGAGATTTGGTGGGGATCAGAGAGGGTTGTCCTCTTCGTAAACTGTAATGTGGAGGATCCAGCCCGCTTCATAAACTGTGATGTGGAGGATCCGCGTGTCCTCCCCGTGAAGTTTAGATTCTCTGAGAAGTGCTCTGAGATGCAAAAAAACAACCATTTCCCAAAGATATCTGATCTTTCTTGCATTATGGAGGGCCTGATTACCCAGCAATAGTTTATTGTCAGATAATCAGACGACTGAGGTATGAAATTCTTAGAAAAGACATGAAATGTAGCTCTATGGAATCCCCAGGTTGCCATTTTAAAGCAAATACTGCACCATAAGGATTATAATTTAATGAAAATGTCAAATGCGTGAGAGAGTGAGAATGAAGCCAAGTGTGTGTGTGTGTGTGTGTGTGCGTGCGTGCGTGCGTGCGTGCGTCACACTGAATATGTGAGAGTTGAGACTTCTCGTCTGTATGAAAGTGAAAAAGCCAAGTGTTTAACCACTTTGCTAACTCTTCCAAGTCTGTTTATAGTGTGGCATTGTCGGCTGGATTTAGTATAATCCGAAAAATACACCGAAGATGACTAATCCAGGACAGTAATTTATCGAAATGGCAAAGAGCAATTATGGTGTAACCAGGCATGATGCATTTTTGTCTAAATCCTTAAAGACTTATTAAATTGAGTGGTCAAACCTCCTTTACAGACATATTCAATAATCAGGTTTTGTTATATAATTCTATCTGAGATAAATATATACAAGTTCTCTGAAGCGCATACACAGATCCCATCAACAATTTTCTCACTAATACTGCTGTGTTGCCGTTGAGCAATCCTCTCCCATCCCCATCCCTAATGTACCATATTAAAAACCATGTATAACAACAAAAATCCAAGATAGAAGCTAAAGTACATTTAATAATAAAGATTGTCTATATAGGATACTATAGAGTAATATGGTATAAACATATATGTTGTGTCATCTTGTTTCCGTGTATACGCCTATATGGGCCCTAATATTATATTATGGATGTTTATTTGAATTAGCTCCCTGTATATCGTAACCACCTGTTTTGTGTGTAGGGGATCCATCGATTTATAGGCAAATAACTTTGAATCTTGAATCATCCCCATGGTTCATGATAATCAAAGTGTATATATATCTACATGATGTATACAGCCTAGACCACGAAGCCATTCTGTTCGCCGACAAAAGTGACAGAACAAGAGAACACAGTTTCAAAGTGTAGCAGAAACAACTGTTCAATATAGACACCAGGCACGTTTTTCCAGCATTAGAGTGACAAACCACTGACACAGTCTACCAGAGTCAGTAGTGATGGTTCCCTGCATCAACACATTCAAAGTAGGTTTTTCATGTGTGTTGCAGTTGCTATGCACAGTCGAACTTGATCGTAGTCGACTACAGTTCGTTGGTACCCGGTTCCCTATTGAATTACTATTGCAGAAAATTTGGACCCGGGTACCAGTCTCCATTAACCTTTTCTATCGTCTGTTTGGATGACCTACGAAAATGGGTTATTTTTGTCCGTTAAGACATTAAAAATCGTCCATATGGCATAAAGTGGGAAGGAATATATGATCTTTGGAACATTGACATACAATGGGAAAGCATAATTTCATCAAAACTAAGTTATTTAGTGAAATATTTACACTTTTATATGCATTTATTCGTGGCAAGCGATCGGGATCGGTGTCCGCCATTTTGAAATTTTCGCAAATATCGGACTAACCATCTGAAGCGAGGTTGGGTGCGAGGTTGACTATAGTTGACTAGCTAGTTTAACTATTTGAAGTTTGACTGGTATTCTAGTTAGCTATGGCTAACTATGGTTAGGAGTCGAACTTGACCTAGCATGGATTCTGTTTGAATCCAGAATCTCGTTCAAATATGGCTAAGTTGATCTCGGCAACGATTCCAATTAGAGAGGTCACCGCTTCCACGGCCACATTTTTGTGGTAACCACGGAGTAACACTAGCATAATGAAGGAAAGTCAGCTAACGAGAATTGCAGAAAAAGATAACAAATTTACAACATTCGAGATGCCTGTATGGTGTCACACAGAATGAGGGAAAATGTAATGAAACAAGATGACTAAAACCACCGAGGCAATAACAAGCCAATGGCTTATGCCTTGTAATTGATGATAATGATGATGATGATGATAACGATGACGACGACGACGGCGACGACGATGATGATGATGATGGTGGGTATCGTGGTGGTGGTGGTGGTAGTTGGATAGACATCATAGCGAGGCCACATACATGATCGATTTCCCCGATCATGCCCATTCGCATCCACATAACTGATCCTGATTAGTTAAGGCATTACATCCACAGGACATTCTTTCGCCACACATTCATCAAGTAGCTACGTTAGATATGTTCCTTTCCTCCGATTAATTCTGTAAATTTAATGGTAGTAGGATTTGTTGAGCTTTCTGACCTGCTTAGATCTTGTGCTATTTTGTTCCAATCCCTTATCATATTGGGAATAAAGCTGAATTTAAAGGTGTCAGTTCTCGCATAAATTAGATTGTAGTGGCTGTTGTGCATGTTTTCGGTTTTCCAAATTGGTTTATATCTGTAGACTGCTAAATCGTAGCTTTGCTTGTTGCTGTAGACCTTTGTAGAACAGAATTAGGCGGCTTTGTTTCCTTCTGAATTTCAATGGTGAGAGTTTTAGGTTTTCCATTATATTTGTCATATTGAGCTCGTAGCTATAGTTTGAGTTGATGAATCTAGCTGCACGTTTCGGCACATTTTCTAGTTTGTCCTGAATAGTTATTTGATGAGGGTCCCAAACTGTACTTGCATATTCCATATGCTTGAAGTCTGGTTTCTTGTGAACAGAATGTTAAATTTCTCCGCAATAGTTCTAAAGTTATGTATGATTTGCTGCATATCTATGTGATGTGTTTGTTCTAGCTTAAGTCATGTGTGATGTTGATGCTCAAATACTTTACTGATGAGAGAAAATGTAGGCTGGTTCCTTTTAGCGTGTAGTCAAATTTGATGCTTTGCTTTTTTGGTGAGGCACATCATGTTGTATTTTGCTGGTTGGAAGCACATTCCCCAAGTGGTAGCCCAGTTACCTAACATGTTTACCCCATATTGGAGGGCTTCACAGTCCATCGGTTCATTAATTCCCCTCTAACATACACACTCATCGGCGAATAGCTTGATCGCTGAGGAAATGTCCTGGACTATATCATATCAGTTCAACATACTCTTATGTACTCTTATGTTGTTACTTCATAAAAGTCATCGAGAACTGACATGCTGTCTCTCGAAGTGGCTACTGCGGAATTGTACTAGTATTTAATGGCTTGATTCTTCCAGTGTGCATCTAGGCAGCTTTCGAAGGCTTTCACAGTTGATGCATCTACTACTTGGTCAGGTAGACTGGTCCATGGGTCAGCTATTCGGATGGTAAAACTTCTTTGTCTGAGTCTACTTTGAGCCCTCATCTTGAAGATCTTAAGACAGTGGCCTCTTGTGTTCGGTTCTCTAAGTGGTATCTTGGTGGACACATTCTGATCATATACACCATGAAGCATCTTAAGTGTTTCGATCATATCTCCTCGTATTCTATGATAAGTGAGTGATGATAGCTCTAGTTTTCTCAGCAGCTCTTCATAGGTCATACCTCTTAGCTCGGGAATTAACTTAGTGGCCCTTCCCTGCACATTTTCAATTGTGACAACATCCTTTTTATGGACAGGGTACTAGACTTGGTTTGCATATTCTAGGTGCGGGCTAACTAATGCCTTGTAAAGCCATCTGAAGGTTTCGATATCAAGATGAATAAATGATCTGCGGATTAGTCCCATCATTTTGGTTGCTTTGTTTACCTTTTCATTTATGTGGTCTTTCCAAAGTCAACTTAATATCAATGATGACACCAAGATCGTTCTCCTTTACCACCATTGCAAACATATGTAACAGTGCAAGGTGTTGAGAATTGGGTCATCTAATGTCAACTTTAGGTGAGAATTTTCTTCCCGTAATGTGGGTAGATGTGGAAAAAGATAGTGGAGTCTCAATAGACAATAAGCTGACTTTTAACCAACATATCTCTGAAAAGGCCAACTCAATAATGGGGGCAATTCGCTGAACAATAGAATGCATGGACTGCATGGCATTCAAATTGCTATACACGGCTCTAGTGAGACCACATCTTGAATATGCTAACCAGGCCTAGTGTCCCCATTACAATGGCAAATAGATAGTGATAGGGAATGTACAAAGATGTGCAACCCAGCTAATACCTGGGATGGCATCCTTAAGCTGCAAAGAGAGATTGCAAAAGCTGGATCTACTCAGCCTAGCGTACCGTCATTCCAGAGGAGACATGATTGAGCTATACAAGAAAGACAGAAAAAATGCAGTGAGACTGTTTTAAGCTTCATGTCTTTGAGAGTAGACAGTGTAACAAGAGGTCACCGTTTAAATTGTTCAAAACGCGACCAGGACTTGACATCAGGAAATACTCATTTACCATAAGGCCAGGCGACACATGGAACCAGTTACCAGACATTGTTCTAAATGCACCGACAGTCAAGAGCTTTGAAAGTAAGCATGACCATTTCAGAAGTTTGACTATGCACAACCACTGGTAAAGTATAGTTTAAACCCAGAGCTGACAGAAGAACTCCTAAGAGCCATACAGTCAGAAGAGGATATGCGATTGAGTATCTGTGAGTATATGTTGTGTCTAGTCTGCACTCATCCCTCTGATGAAATACTGTCTATCATTGTTCTCTTGTGCCCTTGCTACATTCATCAGCTTACATTTATCTGGGTGAAAATGGGGCAGCCAGTCATCCTACCAATCTTGGAGTCTGTACAAATCCTTCTACAGTTCTCTTTCATCTTCGCATAATCCCCTTCTGTTAGATAGGCTACTGAGCCTGTGACAGATTCTCACATTTTCCTTCTTCGATGTCTTCTTGTACCTGTTAAACTGATAATTGGGTGCGGACAGGTTTGATTGGGAACTCAGTAGTATACGCATAGTTTATGTAATACTTGTCGAGTCGACCTTTGAAACTGTTGAGTGTTGGGGCTATGACTATATGCTCTGGCAGATTGTTCCAGTAATTGGAAATTCTAACACCGAAGAATCGCTTCCTGGTGTCTGTGTTGAATCTCTGCTTCTGTAGCATAACACTGTTCCCTCTAGTAAGATTTGACTGGTCAGGCCGTAGGAGTCACTCACAATCTGTGCTGTAGATGCCATGTTTGTATTTGTAGACCTCAATGAGGTCACCTCGTAGCCGTCGATATATTAAGATGGGTAACTTCAATAGTTTCAAGCGCTCTTCATATGGTAGCTCTTTAAAACCTGGAATAATCTTTGTCGCCCTGCACTGAACATTTTCCAGTAGTTGCACATCCTTCTTGTAATGAGGTGACAACACCACGTTTCCATACTCCAGATGTGGGCGTACCAGGCTTTTGTACAGTAGCACAAGCATGGCGGGTTCTAGGAAATCAAAACTTTGTTTCCTTTTCTTCTTTACACTTGATTTTACGTGAAACCTGTGCGTCATCTGCATACATGTATGTATCTAAAGTTAACAGATCAGGCAGGTCATGTATATATAAAACAAAAAGCATGTGACAGAGCACATTCCGTTGTGGAGCACCACTCAGCACATCTGCCCTTGCTGATGCTCTATTATTCACAATTAATCTCTGTTTTCTGTTTGATAGAAATGCCACTGGTTGGTTGGTTACTGGACGTCCCTCCCGTATAACTGGGAGCACCGTTTTCCGAGTTTTTCTGATAAATATTTACAAAGTAAGTGATGTGAGATGAAAGGACCGTAATTGGTGTATTCTATGAATATATCGTCTTGATGTTGCCTCAATTGCAGCTAATAGCATGTGGTGTTTGGGCAACTTGTCATCTATCAGAAACATTACATCTAACAGGATTTGCAGAAAGACTTCGTTCGTAATTTGAATCTTGTGTGCTAAGACACCTTCGTTATGTTGCATGAGGATCTCTATCATCTTCTGTTTACATACTTCCCTTTCTGATGAGAATTTACTGCAGCTGCAGAGAAAATGCTCGCAATCTTCTGGGGCATTAGTACACATGATACACGTTGGATCTACCGCATTCTAGTTGAAGCGTGCTCTATTGGCTTGCAGCATGTACGTTCCAGTTAGCAATTTAGCTTTCACACATGCACGTTCAACATCTCGGACATCTGATATGACTGTGGTCCGTACATGGTAGGCCTGCCTCCGTCAACTGATATAGTATTCTCATGGCCATATTTATATAGTCGTCAATTGCTACTTTTCCTGTTGAGTCTCTATTAATTCCCAGGTGGATTGCTGATTCGCAGCTTGGTATTTCTAGTCCATTGTTAATAGCACGGTACCCCTCCAAGATTGTAGTGTTTATGTTTCTTGTGATACATGCACCTTTTGATGCGTTAACTTTCTGTCTGTTGTGGTTAACATAGTGCTCTACTAGTTCTACCATTCCCTCCATATTGTGTGCGTTTCTGCTCACCAGTGCTATATCATCTGCACATGTTGGGCTGCCAACATTTACATGTCCTACTTCGTATCCTAATCCTGATTCCTCTGACATAGGTAAGATCTTGTTTGTATATATCTTGAACAGTTCATCTGAAAATGAACTTACCTGTCTGGTCTCTTGCTTACTAAGTATTGGATCCATCAGTGTCCCATTCCACTTTGTGATTGAGGTTTGATTTGTATATTGTTCTGCTAACAAGCACCATAACTCTCCTTCTACTCCATGTTCATACAATGCCACAAACAGTTTGTCATGCCAGACGACATCGAAAGCTTTCTGTGCATCAAGAAATGTTATATATATATATATATATATATATATATATATATATATATATATATATATATATATATATATATATATATATATATATATATATATATATATATATATATGGCCAGTGGCCATCAGTTCATATGTTTTGTTTAATTGTAGAAAATATAGGACTGCAGTGCACGTAGGAAACACTATACAGCAACACTTATATATGCAGCATTTTCTCCCACCACCAACAATTTTTCACTGAGGTCGCTGCCCGTGCTATAACCCTGTTTATCCCGGCATGCTACCGACTAAAACCTTTTCTATTCAGCTCGATGGAATAGGTTTAATATGATCAGAGACGATTTCTTCGTTAGGAAATGTGTAGTATACTCTTCTCTTCTGGTAGTTGCGATAATTTAGCCCCGCACTCAGGCAAGACTCATAACTCTAAGATTGTGTCCCTCTTCATGTTCCACTCAGCCTTGTGGCGTCTTAATTGTTTGGATGTCCCTATCCACACCATGGGCTGATCCGACCCTGGGAAACTGTTGGGGTTTCCGAGCGGTGATGGCCAGGGTGTGGTGTCACATACATTCCTCCCATATCTTCGGATACTTAATAGTTAGCACTTTTGCCAATGTAGGAAACCACTGTGAAAACATATCTTAATTATTATTTTATTTGCTGAACAATCCTCCCGCAACGCAGTGCAAAACTGGGCAGCTTGTACATAAACCTAACAACAGGTTAAATGGTTAGTTCCATAGGACCCGGTGACGGGCGAGATGCGTATCCCCACAAAATCCTGTAAGGAATGTCTGGGCATGATATTTAGATCTGCCATGCCCTCATGGGAAGGACATTTACAGTGGGTATTCGTCTCTCTTACCCCCACCATAACGATAGATCAGTTGCCTAAAAATGCTTTTGTGAAAGGTAACCAGTGTCTTGTGACGTTTTATGTGGTTACGGAGCGAGATGTCCGGATTCTTATCCAGTTCGGAGATCTTGCTAAGTAACATGTATGAGCGCTGTCTTCAGGGCATCCGTTCTCAATGACAGCCGTGTCTAACAGTTAGGTAGATACCTGCCATTTGCGGCCTAAAAATAGTTCTTGTTTCTAAAAACTAAAAGTAAGTGAAGCAGAGCAGAAGGCCCGCATAAATAAAACGGCAACTAGTAATTCAGCACACTAAGAATCACATAAGACGGCGATGTAGAATTCCCTTGGGAATCGTTCATTCCATCTTCACATAAAACAGCACGCCACCCTATAGTCATAATCTCACTAGGTATGGTCTTTTCTTTTCAAACATTTTGGTTGAAATATTAGAGTGGGCCCATTTTTGCCTACTACTCTTCTCCCGCTTTAAGTAGTGGTGACACCTTCCCGAGACAGAGGCCCGCGCGAGGCACTTGCCTCTCGCAAGGATTCAGCGATGACGGTCCATGCGAGGATAATACTCCTCACCAAACCTAGCACTAGGAGTATTGCCTGCATGACGCACATGATTTTTCGTCCAAGATAATCTTCTTTCAGCTTAGAGGTATAATAACTTATATTAAGATAATTAGTTACGTCTTGTGTACGGGAGCCTCCCTTGCGGGGATACCTCTGCTGACCTACGAGTCTGTGTTGTACCTCCGGGAGCCCCATGTTTAAAAGTTCATCTGGCTGTCTCTATGTCTTGTATTTTCGTATGCTCCTAATTTTATCTAGCATACTCGACAGTCTGTTTAGGTAAAAACATTGTATAGACTTATAGATTTTTAGGTCACCAAATCAAATCTTGGAAGTCCATAGATCACGAAATTGCTATGGGCAGGCATACTGGTGACACAAACTCTTGGGATGGGACAGGTGTGTTTAATGTTCCCGACAATGGTCGTATGGCCCCACCGGAACGATTGAGGTCCACCGGCCATAGGAGCCAGTTTTTGTTACCAGTAGGGCAGTCTCGTACAGGATTCGTCACCCTGAGACCGGATGCTAACCAGCGTCATCATTCGTCGTGCACTTGCGGCGCGGTGAGTCGACATGATACACCGGAATGGCCCGATACTACCCTGCGAGCTACAGTAGCACATCGGCGTGTAGGTATGTTGTGACCCGCTGGGGCACCTCGAAGAGGACCCATTCTACACGGTACTGTACCATCCGTCTCCCCTCTAGAGAGGGTGAGATTATGTTCCCACCACCGGAGAGCAGCAGTCGGACAATTGGCATGGTTATATGTCCTGTTTAAACCCCTCCTATATCGTGCTATGGAACCAATATTTTCTCACTCGACTGGTCTTGCTGACCTGGCAGATGTGTACGCAGTTGATGCTGCCAAGGTAGAAGAGAGTGATGGCAAGTCATTCGCCCTACATTACGAAGCAAACTCAAAGGCATTCTCCCTCCACCCCATTGGTGGTGATGGGGTGGAGCTGCTCACAGACCTCAAGGATGTGTCGAAGGAGCACATGGGTCGCAACATAGATGGCCACAAGATCGTGTTTTGGTACGATTTCCCGAAAAGGAAGTACATCCTCGAGCCGTTGATTGAGCTCTCGGATACAGAGGTGGCAGACATCAACACCCTAAATAACGACTGCCGCTTTCATCTGGTCAAACCCTATTCGAGCGGTGCCCCGCCGATGGCCCATGATGGCCTGCTATTGACCCTGGCAAAAAACCTGCAGTTAATATTTGAGAACAATGAAGTGTTGTACCGCACTGGACCTGGGGGTGACTGGCAAGCATGGTTGCCCCTATATAGGCCTCCCGCAGTAATTGACATAGAGGTTACTCCCCTCTCCACTGTTGTGAAAAAGGATGGGACAGTTCGAAAGCTCTACAATCTGGGATCATCCTTCCTCACCTACATAGGTGAAGGTGTCTCCCTGACGAGGGTGGGTCTCCGGATCGGGGTTACAGGTGGAAAGCTCCTGCTGCGCCATCCATTCGATGGACCAGAAGAAGCTGTTAACCTCCAGGAGGGCACCCTATGGGTAGATGGTGTGTCACATGTCTCCAAAGTCAAGGGTGCTGTTAGACTGCTTCAGCGAGTCGGACTCACTAGCCCCCAAATGACTCATATAGTCCTAGAGCTACGTTTCTTAGCCGGCGGCAGAGTGAAGCAGCTAGCCCCTGCCCCTGAGGGGATGAAGATCACTATCGATCCGGATGGACCAGGGCTCGATCTGGCACAGATACTTCTCGAGGGGTTCACTCTGTTCAGTTTAACTCTTCATATATAGCCATGATTCGCATCATGCTGCTCGTGCAGGCGTCTACAGCAGTGGCACAGGGCGCTGTGACTGCCATGATATTGGATGCCAAGTGGTTCCACTTCTGGGATGACCCCCTGTACAATCCTTTGGTCGACCCCTTGCAGAGAAACCTTTCGACCGCTTTCACCCACGTAAAGCGATCGAGCCTGTCTGCCACTTCTATGGGGTGGAGAGGGTAGGACGTGGTTGTCTGCTGGAGACCCCTGCTCAGCACCAGCTTCTCTGCATAACATGTGAACATGCCAGAGTCTGCCGTGGTTCAAATGCTAATCACTTTAGCATCATTCCAGGTGAACATTGCCAAGGTAGATGAAAGCCACTATGGGTGGTCCCATCATGCCGATGCGACTCTGTCAGACTACGTGTTTGTCTGAGCCTACACAGAATAGAGAGAGAGAGAGAGAGAGAGAGAGAGAGAGAGAGAGAGAGAGAAAGAAAGGGCCCTGTGGTTGATGGCGATCAGTGGTGTATATCACTGTGGAGGCTTGTCTCTAAATGGGCGTTCAGACCCTGGTAGTAGTAGTGTGATACTACCTCCCTCTCAACAACAACCTATGCCCCAGGGATTGAGAGGGCGGTGGGGGGGGGCACGGATCGCCGAACGGCGGCCAGTTGAGGGAGGTGGTATCATTTTAATTCCAACACTACTACTTGGCTTGCAAATAGACAGACCTCGAGACTACTGCAGAGGCGGTGTTACCATTATAACGACAATTATGACACAAGAGGGGTTAATGCTTCTGCTGAACTCTTGCAGTACTTCTGCGAAACTTTCGCGTCTTCAACTTATTTATAGCTAATCATTAATACTACCTCCGCAGAACTTCCATAGCATTCCTGTAGCCCTCATGCTTTTCAACTCTTATCACTTCTCAATCCATCTAAGCATCATCTACGTGACATCATATCTACGTTTGGCTTCCACCAGTTAATACAAGAACCACCCCGACCCATTTCAAATTCATTACTTGATCCAATTATTATCGGCTGTGCCAGAATAGTAAAAGAGAGTGGCGTACTTGCGCCATTTTGTAGTGATCATACTCCAGTATATTTGGTTTTATCATCCTCCATACCTAAATGTAAAACATACACTCACCATATATGGGACTATGCGAAAGATGATTGGGATTTATTCAGGGATCACTTAACTAACGCACCCTGGAACAACATATCCGATGTTAATGTCGTCGACATTTGGTGCCAGACAATCACTACAAACATTATCGCCGCTGCTAGTATTATGATCCCAAATAAAACTATAACTATAAACCCAAACGATAAAGCCTGGATGTCCAGCAAAATAAAGCACGAAATCAGAGTCAGGAATGGATGACACTTGGAGATCGAATCAACCGAAATGGTGCTCGCCCTGCGAGGTTCCGCCAAGCAGTTGCAGCGCCGGGCTCCATGCCTCGAAGGAGCCCACCCTCAGCTACTGGAGGTCCCATCAACTTGTCTTGTGGAGCCAGGGGACGAGGATGGAGAGCTACTGGCCAACCGAAAGAGAAGACCAAACCCAAAGAGAACCCCAGTATCAACATCATGCACTGGAACGCAGAAGGGGTTACCAACAAGAAATCAGAGCTCCAACAGTTCCTGTACGAAAGCAACATTGATATCTGCTGCATCCAAGAGACACACCTGCAAGAAGGAAAACCAGTTAAGATCAGAGGTTACCAGATTTTCCGGTGTGATCGAAGAGGAAGAAAGGAAGGCGGGGTGATCACCTTGGTCCGAAACAGCATGAACGCCAGCCAGATCAAAACCTTTATGGAAGAGGCAGAATATATCAAGATCAAGGTAACAACCAGCAACTCTGTGATTGACATTGTCAATTATTACTACCCTAATGACAAGAATCTCTCACTTGACACAATCCAGGTCCCGGACTGCCACTTCCTCATTGCGGGAGACTTTAATAGCCAGTCTCAGAGCTGGGGATACAGAACACTTGATAAACGAGGAGAAGACATTGAAGCATGGCAAGATGAAAAGCACCTTTTACTTGTCAACGATCCCACAGATCAGCCTACCTTCTACTCGTGCCAGTGGCACTCGACAACAACACCGGACGTGGCATTTTGTACAGAAGACATTCACAGAAACCTCAGTAGAGTGGTCGGATCGCAGTTAGGAGGAAGCGACTACCGCCCAGTCCTCCTCTCTCTTTCTGGAAGTATTTTGACAAGTTCACCTCAACATCCATGGTGGAACTACAAAAAGGCAAATTGGAGTCTGTTCGGCATTTGTTCCAATGAGCTTACCCAAAATATAGCAGTAGAAGGGAGAAACATCAACAATGCGGTCAAGGAATTTAATTCGAGTATCCTCAAGGCTGCCAACGAAGCGATCCCTCGAGGGTTCAGGAAAAATTACTGCCCCTACTGGACAACAGAACTGCAAACAGCACATGATAAACTAGACAAGGCCAGAGAAGATGCAGAGGGTAATCCCTGTCATGAAAACCATTTCGCGCTACAACAAACTAAAGCCAGGTATCTAAAGACCAAGCTGGAGGCCAAAAGAAGAAGCTGGAGGGAAAAGACGGCAGGGTTTAATTTAGAGAGAGACACCACAAAGCTATGGAGACTGACTAAAGCACTGAATGATGAGGGTGTCGGCGGAGAGAAGATTACTCTTGAAGAAGATGGACAAACACTGTCAGGAAAGATGGTTGCAAATGCCTTTGCGAAGGCATATGCAAAAGAAAGCAACATTTCTATACCACGAATGCGTCAAAAAGAGGTTAGAAAAGAGCAAAAGGAAAGAACAGACACCAACACTCACGATGCAATGAAAGTTGACATTAGTTTAGCAGAACTGAAGAAGGCTATCCACCAATTGAAGAATAAGAAATTTCCCGGGCCAGATGGCATTACGAATGAAATGATCCAACACCTTGGTAATGCATCTCTCCGCAAGTTGCTAGACATCTTTAATCTCAGTTGGACCAATGGAGAGGTTCCTCAGTGCTGGAAGGAAGCCAGAATGACTCCTATTCTGAAAAAAGGGAAGAACAAGACGAAAGTGCTGAGCTACCATCCTATCAGTCTTACAAGCTGCATATGCAAGACCATGGAGCGCATCATCAACCAGCGGTTGCAGTGGTAACTGGAGTCGGAGAACATTATAGTTTCAGAGCAGGCTGGCTTCAGAAGACACAGGAGCACAGAAGATCAAACAACACTTCTTGCACAGGTCATAGAGGACACTTTTCAAGTCAAGAAGGTGATGCTAGCTGCCTTTATCGATCTGCAGAAGGCATTTGACAAGGTGTGGAAAGATGGCCTCCTCGTGAAGCTCCGGCGCACAGGCATCAGTGGCAACATGTTCCGATGGACCAAGTCATACCTACACAATCGCAGAGCTAGGGTGCTGGTGGATGGACAATCTGGACAGAATGTATTGCTGAGACAAGGGGTACCACAAGGCGGAGTATTATCACCAACTCTGTTCATACTCTTCATTAATGACATTGTAGCAGAGCTGCCCAATGGGATCCAAGCAGCCCTCTATGCAGATGACCTCGTACTCTGGTGCACCGAGGAGTACACAATGACTGCCACATACAGAATGCAGCTCGCCTTGGACAGAATTACAGCTTGGGCCAATCGCTGGTGTATTACAATCAACAAAGAAAAATCATCAGCCATGCTATTCTCACTGTCCACCAAAACCAAGGTTGGCAATCTGACACTGGGAGGTACTCCACTCGAGTACGAGGACCAGCAGACATACCTGGGAGTCACCTATGACAGAAGATTAACATGGAAGGAGCACATCTAGAACGCAGAGGCAAAGGCCAGAAGAAAGCTAAACATCATGAGGAAGTTGGCAGGAACAAAGTGGGGTGCCAATGAAAGGATCCTCAAGACCATCTACCTAGGTGCCGTACGACCACACATTGAGTATGGATCCAGCTCATGGATGACAGCAGCTAAATCTCATCAACAGAACCTCGACAGAGTACACAACCAGGCACTGCGCATCATCACTGGTGGAATGAGATCAACACCAATAGAAAAAATGGAGCAGACAGCAGGCATTCCCCCCACTTAGTAAAGGAAGGGAATGCAAAGCACTGATCCAAGCTGCAAAGTTCAAATCATTCAACAACCACCCGATGAAGATCAGGCAAGCACAGCTGTCATCAGGAAGACTTAAAAGATCAAGTTTTGTGAAAGAGACAAAAGCACTTCAAAGGAAACACCAAGAAATGTTGGCAGCACAAATAGAAGACCCAAACCGCACCCTTGATCCTCCACCCTGGGAAAACAAACTAGAGAGCATAACTATTCGCACCACAGTACCTCATCTCACAACCAAAGATGAACATAGTGATGTGAGCAAGAAGGCCCTGACCCTAGCCATGCTGGAAGAAATGTACCCTCAGGAGACATGGATAAGGATCTACACAGATGGATCAGCCAAAGATGCAATTAGGAGCGGAGGTGCCGGGCTGCACATACAGTATCCAAACGGACAACATGAGTCAGCTGCAATACCGACAGGCAAACACTGCGCAAACTACAGAGCTGAAGTCGAAGCACTGGTCCATGCAGCTAATACCATCAGCAGAACAGCAGACCCTATTGCACAGATTGTCTTTTTATCTGATGCCCGCTCCGTCCTTGAGGCTATCACCAAAGGTAAGCTGCCACAACTTGAAGAAGCATTACACACCATCAAATGCTTTCGGATAGCATTGCAGTGGATCGCCTCACACTGTGGAGTCCAAGGAAATGAGGAAGCAGACAAGATGGCACAGGTGGGTGCAGAAGAGAATCAGACAGAAAACATGGTTACACATACAGAGATGAAGACTATCATCAAGTCACAGTATAGAACACCTCAATCAGAAGATGCCTACCATCATCTCTCGAGGCCAGAGCAAGTGACCATTTCTCGTCTCAGAACTGGACATAACAGACTAAACCAACACATGTACAGGCGGTTCCACCTTACGACATCACCCGCTTGTCCTTGTGGAGAAGCAGAACAGACCACAGAGCACATACTTCAATGTTGCAGTACGTATCAGCTGCTGAGAGAAGAGATCTGGCCTTTGTCAACCTCTTTTCTTGAAAAGCTGTATGGGCCTGTGGAAGAACTGCAGAAAACCACAGATTTCATCTTGAGAACGGCTCTCCAAGTGTGATACCAGCGATCGAAAAGAAAAATTGTTCAAGAAATCAAGAAAAACTAACCGAGAGCAAGACGTGGCCAACTTTAAAAAACAGAGAAACCTCATCAATACATTAGTCCGAACAGCGAAAGAAAACTTCATGAATAAATTAGCTGAAAAAATAAGGCATGGACGCACAGGTACTTAAGAGTGGTGGAAAATATGTAAGACATTCCTATGTGATACTAACTCTAATTTTAGCGAGATGCCGCCTCTGAAGCGCGATGACAGCTCATTCTCTTACGACTCTTTAGAAAAGGCAAGCCTTTTTAACTGGTACTTCTCTAGCATCGCCAATATTGACGATGCTAATGCCAACTTACCTCCTCTATCTATGTATACGGACAATACTCTCCACTCAATTACAATATCAAACGCTGACATCTCCGATGTACTGTCCAATCTGGACACGTCTAAAACTGTTGGTCCAGATAAATTAAGTCCGAAACTCTTATTCGAGAGCCAACAAGAATTGGTCCCAATGCTAGCGCAGTTCTTTAATTACTCACTTTCTAGTGCGCAGTTCCCCACTTCTTGGAAAATCCCTAATGTAACCCCTATATTCAAGAAAGGAGACAAGAGCTTATGTTCAAATTATCGACCAATATCACTGTTGAGTTGTCTTAGTAAAGTTATGGAGAGAACCGTTTTTAAACATATCTATAACTATATTAGACACGATATCACTCTATATCAGTCTGGCTTTCTTCCGTCACATTCTACAGTAAACCAACTGCTTGATATCTACACTGATATTACTCAAGCCCTTGACGATCAAAAGGAAATAATCTTTCTATTCTTCGATATATCTAAAGCCTTTGATCGAGTATGGCATCGCTGCCTCCTACAGAAACTTAGGAATTTTGGTATCTGTGGAAATCTACTTACATGGTTCGAAAATTATCTTGGAAACCGATACCAGCGAGTAGTTATAAACGTCAATGAGTCCACCCTACTTCGTTTACATGCTGGAGTGCCACAAGGTTCTGTGCTTGGTCCTTTGTTATTCTTAGTTTTTATTAATGACATGCCCAGCGATATAATTCACAATATTAGACTTTTTGCTGATGACACGTGCCTATATGTAATGTCAGATGATCTAAAAGAACACACTGCCACACTCGATTACGATCTACTGACCATGCCGCACTGGGCAAACATGTGGCTCATCGAGTTTAATGCCTCGAAAACTACATCTCTATTTTTTTTCCCTGCGCAACGAGCCCACATCCCTTTCAATCAACTTCAAAGATTCTGAAATTCTACCGTCAACTGATCATAAGCACCTCGGCATTACCTTTAATAACAAAGGGAATTGGCTTAACCATGTGAGTAATCTCATAGCAAACGCTCAACACAAACTCTCCTTACTTAAAGGTCTAAAATATATTCTAGACCGTAAATGTCTTGAGATCATGTACAAAACATTTATTAGACCATCTTTAGAATATGCAGATGTTGTGTGGGATAGTATTCCACGATATCTTGTACTTCGGTTAGAGGATATCCAAAAAGATGCTCTCGGAACGGTATGTGGAATGACACATAGTGCGAACACTGAAGACCTGTACTTAGAAACAGGCATCGAAACCTTGTCAAGTAGACGTGAATTTCATAGATTATCTATGCTATTTAAAATTATTAACGGGATTACCTGTGAGGTTCTGGTCAACCATCTTCCCACACTATCCCAAGCACGAAATCCTTACAATATCCGTCATCCAAATTTCTTCACTCCATTCCGCTGCTGTACTGAGCTCTTCAATGGGTCTTTTTTCCCAGCAACCGTCCGCGCCTGGAATATGCTTTCTGTGCCGGTGAGAGATTCTGTCACTCGTCTAGAATTTAAAAGCAAACTCAAGGCTATGTCATCCATACGACAACCCCCTGAGTGGTATTACGTAGGCCCGAGGTTTGCCAACATAATGCTCTGCAGACTCCGAAACGGTTGTAGTTCTTTAAACCGACATCTATTTGACAACTTTCTGTCAGAATCTGCCAGTTGTTCTTGTAGGCACAATGATGAATCTACAAACCACTACCTCTTACATTGTGCCCTTTTTAATGAGCTAAGAGTCGTTTTCCAAAATCAGCTTGCTTTGAACGATGTTTCTCTTGCTAATCTTACGGTCAACCAGCTTCTATACGGGACTTACACTGCCAACATGGAAATGAACAAACTGATCTGTAATACGGTATGTCAATATATATTTAACACCAACCGCTTTCAGTAGCTTCCCGTTCGCGAACTTATAGTTTAAGGGGTAAAAGGACAGCAGCCCAACACGTACAGATCAGGGCGAAGGCAGCACCTAGAGCTCACCTCTGCTATTCTTCCATTTGATCTTATTCCTCGCTCTCTCTATCTCTCACCCTCTCTCCCCTCCTCCCCCCCCCCCGTCTCTCTCTCTATCTCGGTCTTTCTTCCTACTCTCCCCCACCTCACACTCAACATCCACACACTTATGCACACTAATATCTACAATTAATTAAACTATTATGATTTGCCGCCATTCTGTTGTAAAAAAGTTTTGTATAATCTGTATGTGTATGGGAGACACGGGCATAAGACTCTAAGTCTTATCGTGCTTCCATCTGAACAAAGTAAATCACATTTAAACCAACTCTTATCACTAACATTTGCGATCCTACCGGTGAAGACTGCAGGTTAGGACTTTTTCTTCTTAATTGTTTATCATAATAATTCTGTGTATATTTGTGTCGAGAGAGACCATAGAAACTTGGGTCACTTGGGTAACTAACCTTTCGCGGTAACTTCCGGTAACCTCCTCACTCCAAACTACCGGTATTTCCTTAATTAGTCAGCTAGTGGAATGGAGCTTTCTATGAGTCTTCCCCTCTCCCCATGTCTCATACATGGTTCACGGAATGTGGAGGCGTCCATAGTATGGCGTCGAATGTCACGGCGGAGTTGAACCCGTGGGGGGGGGGGGGCACGAAAACGAATCATCAGGCCAGCCTTGCGTAATGCGATCATTCCACTGACCCGCTACAAGGTCAGCGGTTATTAGTAGCCTGCCCAGCCGGTTGTCGTCTGGCTCGTCCACCCCGGGGCCGACTCATGAGCTGGACCTGTCGTCCGCCTCGGATGGTGGGGTGGGTGGGTGGGTGGGTGGGTGTCAAATTAGTTTCATTTAATTTTATTTATTACACCCAGATTTTTACAAGTATGTGGGGAACATATATGCACATGTACACGTGAACAGACATAATACGAGCATAATACCGTACCACAACCACTACATTATATTATTATTATTATTATTATTTTTATTATTATTATTATTATTATTATTATTATTATTATTATTATTATACAATAGTTATTATTGAGGTCACCAAAATATTCAACAGCTGACCGGTATGTTACCTTGAGACTGGAATTCTGGGAATTCACAATTTAACGTATATAAATTGATAACAACACGCTTACAAAGTGGGCGGAGCCTAGCTACAAATGGGCGGGTTAGAAATGGATCCTTGTATTGAACTGGGGTTAATGCTCTAACTACTTAAATTACTGGTTTGAGCCGCCATGTGTACTTCATATGTTACATACAGGTAGTCAGTTTCTCGACCGTGCACATTACAAAGTGAAGTATGGTAAACGGTCTTTCTGGACGAAAAATACTATTGAAAATTACGAGAAGCTACGAAATTGTTTAAAAGATCAAATTGATGATCACAGTGTTGGGCCATATGAAGTCGACGGAGAACGAAAAGAGGCACGTATCTATGCTTGCCTGTGTGATTTTTACATGGGTGGAAGAATGTGATATTAGGAGAATTAAACCTCAGTAGTTGACAGAATCTTTCTTGAATATGCTATGTTCGTCAAAAGCGTGTAACACACATGTATCCAAGCACGGATGCTAGCCTGGTAGTGGTAGAACACTCGCCTCCCAAACGCTAAGAGACAGGTGCCACAGAATTACCAGGTTCCAACCCCACTCGGGTCGAAAAATTGTAAACGGTCAAATTACATTCCAGATGATGAATGACCTACATCCCAGAGCCAGTGCGTGGTCAAAGACAGGGTTCATAGAACTAATGCTTGACTACTACTACTCCTACTAGCTACTACTACCACCACCACTACTACTACTACTACTACATCTACATCATTATATTTTAGCATTATATCTTACCATAGGTTAAACTTGACGTGCGGGACATAGTTAGTCGAATTGCTCAACAAGGTGCTGCTAAGCTAGCGCATAAGGTAGGTAACCAAATGTGCATTTACTGCTGATTAGCGCATAGAGTTACCCATATATTGATTAATATAAGTAAAGATCCTCAGTCAGCTAATGTTATTCAGTCTCACTGCATTGACAACGCCGTGCTCCATTTTTAGATACGACTCTCTCATTTCCAGCTAAGCTCTAGCTAATAGACCTTGAACCCTACCTAAATCCCTATTCCAAGTTAACTATACAAGCTGCTGAATGCTTTTAAACTAATGTTAGCGGGGGGGGGGGGCGGCGGCGGGGGGGGGGGGTAGTGCGAGGGGGGGGGGGAGATAGGAGGTAGTTGGGTTGGGTTGCTGCCTATGTTAATTAGTTTCAAATTACTCAAAATAATGTATTTTAATTTGCAATTTTATCAAGGAAAAACAATTTGACGGACTGTTCAATTTTCACAACGGAGTGATAATACGTAATTATTTGAGTGACCGATCAGATCAATCGAGCAATCGAATTACCTCGATACGGAAATCCAGATACGCTAGCAAAGATTACCCATATATTATTAAATTGTAGGATACAAACACAACAGAATATATCTAATGCTACAGTGTGTTTGTTCAAGTTTTGCTATAAAATACATCGGAAGATAGGCGTACTATGTGATTTATGATCAATGATTGTGCTGATGTGTGTTCTATGTTTATTCTGCCAATGCCTATATGAAATGCATGCGAATTTCGAAGGACGGTGCTGAGAAAGGACTTCCTGGCCTTGACCTTAACAATGAACAAGCATTCTTTGTATCGCTGTTGCAAGTAAGATGAGCCATGTGACAATGTACAGCGCAACACATAAATACGTCAATTAACTTGTTTCCAAAACGAAAACCCCCCAGAAATATGTTAGCTAGCAGGGCGACCATCCCTCCGGATTATTTAACAGACCTCCGAGGTTCCGGATATTCTGTCAAATATCCGGATTTTTTTTTTAATTAGCAAATTCATGAAATAATTAATCTGTTACCAGTTTTCGATTTATCTATTGCAATTTCGACCATATTCATGTCGACCCATGGAGGTTGAATATCCATACGATTTATTTACATAGAATTATAATTATAAATAGAATTAACTTACGAGTAATGGTTTAAATTGATGATGCGTATGCTTTTCAGCACGCTCACATACGCAAGCAAACACTGGAAAAGACAACTCGCGCGCTTGCGCGCATGTCCAAATAGGTCAAACCGCGCACGAATGCGCGCGTCCAAACTTATTTTCCTGGCAAAAAATCATGACAAGCTGTGAAATGTTTTGTTGAATATTTTGGACTTAATAAGACTAGATGTCAGTGCTGCTTTAGGCTGCAATGGCTTCCAATAAAATTAAGTTCAAAATGTTCTCAGTAAGCAACGTTCTATTTTGTTTTAGAAACATATATTTTTATTTCTGATCTGTACTGTAGGCGAACATGAATTGTATGGTAATCATGAGTCTTTTACTAAAGATGGCTTCTTAGTTAAATAGACAGTAACCCAATCTAAAATGTTATGGTAGGTTATATGGATTCCATAGCATTCACTTCAATGCGCATTCCTTTTTCTGTGTTATAATAGACCTTTCCAGTTTATCCATCAATCATATGACGCCATAATCAGTTACATGGCATGTATGCTAACGTCATAATCAATGACGTCATGAACGCAGCAACAACACCCAGTCAAAGTAGTTTCAAAATATTCAACAGCTTACCTGTATAGATTTCTGGAAATTGATAGTCAGTGAGTTCGGGGATCGATCGATCCCGATCGATTCCAACAAGGATAAGTGTGGGTGGAGCTTAGCTAGAGATGGGTGGGGCATAGCTAAAACGTGAAAGGTCCATTATTTACTGCTTTCTTACTTTTTAATATCGCATTAATGCAGAACCATCGTCACCGCCATTTTTTCTCCTCAAGGGAAAGTGTAGGTACCAATACAATGCATAATTACACATTCTTTAGTATGTAAATTTTATCACGTTGAATAATTTGAGACTAATTTGTCTGGAAGCTGTTGCTGCCTAAGGTAATTAATAATTTTAAAAGTAAATTAATGGCAGCCTTTGAACGTAGACTTGAGAAATGAAACTAAGGACGGGACATCTTTCTTTGGTGCCAAATAAAAAACTAAGCTATACCACTCAGTTTGAGGTATATCGTATCACCGGAATGGATAGAATCACTGAATCACTCGTGTCTTTTATTGTCAATGTTGAAAATATTTTATATGTGAAAATAACAGGGACGGTTAGTATTTATTGGCAGAAAAATAAATAAATAAATAAATAAATAAATAAATAAATAAATAAATAAATACAATTATTATTATTATTATTATTATTATTATTATTATTATTTTTATTATTATTATTATAGGATTTCTGCACGTTGTCTACAAAGGAATACCAATATGGCATAGCACGCTCTGGCCACATTCCAGATGAATTGAGGTACATTTGCACATTTCAGCGTCCTGTATTACCACAGTACAGAGTAAAAATGGAGCTACCTGTATTCGGTCTGTCACTCAATTATATCACGTCATAATCAATTACGTCACGTGTAGATTGGCGTCGTAATCATAATCGTATTTATAATAACTCCGTCACCTCATGAAGCGTCAAATTAGTTTCAAACAAACATTTACATGAATAGTTACCTGAAGTAGTGATTCTGGAAATTGACGGTTCAGAGTATGTAAATCGATACCAACACTCGCAAAACGTGGCCGGAGTTTAGCTAGAAATGGATCCCTCTATTGTAACTACATCACTGATTGAACAATTATTTTATATGTGTTGTTCCGCTTTTCCGATTTTTACGTTGACTGTTACTACGGAAAGGATGTTTGCATGCTCTACTATGAGGAAGCTATCATTTTTTTTGGCTATGGAATGACTCTTAAATTGTTCTATTGGCCTGGCTATTGTTATATGTTAATGGCGCATCTTAATTTCATATACTAACTCCTCCCCCCCCCCCCTCTCCCTCCTTCCCTCCCTGCCTCTCTCTCACTCTCCCTCCCTCTCTCTCTCTCTCTCTCTCTCTCTCTCTCTCTCTCTCTCTCTCTCTCTCTCTCTCTCTCTCTCTCTCTCTCTCTCTCTCTCTCTCTCTCTCTCTCTCTCTCTCTCTCTCTGCAATGTGCCATCATAACACTTGTTCTATAGTTATAGCATGGCACTGTACCTTTTCAGGGATTCAGGTTGCCTAGAAAATTTACATGCATTTTTATTAACTTATCTCGACCAATAAATAAAAAATCTAAATAAACACAAAGCATAGAACTTTCAGGTTCAATGGAATAATGTCATTTCCACTTCTTTTCCAGGGCAAAAATGGTTGTGCTAAACAATGTCGACTTTGCACCTGCATTCAAATGTCCACTAAAGACTCCAATGAATCCAGAGAAAAGTGTTCATTCTACTGAAACCACGTCCCTGAATAATAATAATAATAATAATAATAATAATAATAATAATAATAATAATAATTTAAAACAGTAAGTGTATGGTGTATAAGGATAATGTTATAGCTATTCATATGATCAACATTACTTAAATTGCATTGCGTTGAATTTATATTATCTTCATATTTATATAAGACTCTTAAGTTATCCGTCCTGAGAATATTTCCGAATCATCATTACATCTTCAAACAAAGCAGATGCAGTTACTGAAGATTACCCACCTCACACCCTTGATGGAATAAAACATTCTTTGCACGCCACGGCAACATTTCCAAATGAATATTGTCGGCCCCAATACCAAGTTTTGAAAAATATTTTCAGATCATCTGTCTTTTTTCCGCATTTGCAGTACGGTATAGAGCATATATGGCGATTTTGCGTCCACATTTTCAGAGCGCTTGGTTGTAATATGGTGTCAATAATAGTCTATCATCTGGTACATTTGCACGCTACGTGAATGTGGTCGTATACGCAACAATCATATTTCCATACTAACATGTTAGCTTATGCCATCTGCATCACGTTTGGACTTCAAATCCGCTACGATATTAGTAAACAGATTTACACGCAAGTTTGCTCGCTTTTTTTGTCAATTTCTGAAATGATTCCCTTAGTGTCAATCATAAGAGCGCTGGGGATATCGTATTCTATCCGCACACTTATGTAATATTATTACGCATATTGTTTAGTTAAATTATAAATTAATAATACAATCATATTATAATCCTTATTGATACAGTGGGGGTCTTCATTTAACACACAGGAAGACCTTCTGAAACCATCTCTCTACCCAGTGGTTCCCTCATTTACAATGTCAAAGCGGAAGGGATATATGACTGGTGGGTCCTCTATGGAGTTTAAATGGTCAGTCGCTGTTTGGAGGGCAATCACTTCTGCTTTGAGATTGGAACAGAGGGAACCACTGGGTACAGAGATGGTTTCAGAAGGCCTTCCTGTGTTGATGAAGAACCCCCCCCCTGTGTCCATTTCTTATGGCTTCTTCAGCAGAGCCATCAAGGTAGGCATGTACTCACTTCTTTACTGGAAGCCTCTGGTAGATTTTTTCAGTGCCAGGACTTTGTGTGTGGCATCCTTACAAGTATGGTATCATTCTGTTATTGTCTTCCATCGAGTACAAGGGTGCTGGTCCTTATTCCGACACCGAGTGGCTCCACATTCTTCTTCTGGTGTGTCTTCAGCTGGTGGTTCTGGCTCTGTTGTTTCAGTCAGCTCTTTGTTGGAGCCTGTCACTTCATGTGGACAGGGTGGTCCTTGAGTCACTTGAACTTTTCACCCCGTATCACACGCTTTTTCTCCCTTCTGGTTTCCAGTTGTTGGATGCTGGCCATCCATTCCATTTCATCTATGGGAGTAGTTTCATTGCACCAAGGATGCTTCTGAGTCCAAGGTTTTACGCCTTGTCTAGTTTTGATGTGTTCATCTTGGATGCAGTGTTACAAGTGTTTGAGGCATACTCCAACACAGATTGTACTGAACCTGCATATACTTTTCTCAGGATCTTGCGGTTTGATCACCCATGTAGCTTCCACATGACACCACACTTTCTGATGGACCTCGTCTCCATCTCCTCAATATGGGGTTCCATAGCAGGCGGTAGTCTAGATTCATGCCAAAAAGGTGGGTGTGCTGGTTTGTTACAAGGTACTCTCTCCAAGCATGCCCCAATGTTCTGTCCACTGTAGTAGCTATTCACTCCCTCCTGTGTTCAATAGCCTGCTTTGGTGGCCTGCTCGGCATCACTCCGGATTGCCAGGCCGTCAGGATATATCCACTCGATCATGAATATTTGGCTGTATACCACTCCCAGTACATTACCTTTAAGTGAAAGGAGTGCATACGGGTATTTAAACGCACATTAAACCCTGTTGTGGTTCAAATTTGATTTGATTGTTATGCCATCGAACGTTTGATTGTGTTGTTCTGTGTGGTCGTAGACGCCGGCACTAGTTTATGAGAAGGGGTCCATCGCCGCTTAATCAAACAACACCCATGCACGCACATTACGTTATAATATATAGAGTACGGCACTAAGACAGCGGTGGTGGTTTTTGTAGAGGCAAAGACATGTAAGCTACAGATATAAAATGTATATAATTGCTTAAATGTCATAATTGAAAAAAAAATTTAAAGCAAATACATTGCAGTAAAGCCAAAATGAGGGTTGGTGTATCTTAATGAATAATATAACAATTTAGTGCGTGTGGATTATCACCTATCATAACAAGCTAAGTTTATTTCATCATAGATAGCTATATTATAACATAATTTAATAACTTGATCACGATACTTCTAATAACTTCTACTAACGGCGGGATATAAGAAGAGGAAATGATACGAGGAAATGACACAAATCTAAAGCGCAGTACATTTGCAGAACTTTTAAAGTGAAGTATCCGCTGGTGATTCTCCTAGGCCAGCGAGACAGGATCTACACTACAAGTAACAAGTAATAAGAAAATTCGAAATCCGGTGCACGGCAGATATTTTAATAACGGCAGTACAAATGAACGTTCATAAAGCATAGATCTACACTTCTTATAGCACTAAAAATAGGATATAATGAGGAATAAAGGGAAAATAAGTGATTACAATTGTGAGGTGGCGAGCGTAGGGGCAATGTACGCGGTCATTAAATCAGTAATAAGCGCGGGGCAAAAGAGTGCGGGTTATAACAAATAAAGCTATATATTTCCCACCATCAGAATTGGCTAGATTTTTTGGTCTTCGCCATATATCTACTGACAGAAATTATGTTGCAATTTTGCCGGGGTCATTTCTTAGATCTATTGACTGTACTAATGCTCCCAGAGCCGGATTTAGCCTACTTGGGGGCCAGGTCTGTTAACTTTCTGGGGCCCATTCTTTCTTCCGCTTCTGCCGGTTAATGGTGACCATTAACGTGTTGATTCTTCTGCCATTTGGGTGCGCATAGCGTTAAGAAAGGATTAAAAACTGGTTAAAACTGATTAAAATCTGAGTGTCAATTTAGTTTCGTGACGACACTATCCCAGGTGGAAGAGCGTTCCACTCCGAGGGAAGAAGGATTCTGTCCTGTAGTCGTTCGAGCATGGTGGAATTTGGTAGCTCTTTTCATGCATGTTACGACTCGGGCGTCTAGGTAGAATAAGGCATCCCTCATTGCTTATTGCTACCTGGCGATTTTGTAAAGTAAGGCTAGTCGCGCGTCACTCCTCATTTCGTGGGATTTCCAGTGCAGGTGGTCCAGCATGTTGTCAACACGACCTATTTCGATGTCTGTACTGACATATCTCAGTCCACGTCTCTGTACCATTTCCAGTCGGCTGATGTCTTTCTGAAGATATGGATCCCAGCCTAGACTGGCATATTTGACGATCGGTCTTGCTAGAGTTTTGTATGCGTTTTCCCTTACTGATGTTGCTCCAATGTTTAGGTTACGTCTTAGGAATCTAATGGTATGCCTGGCTTTGTTGCAGATGTCATTTATGTGTTTACCCCACCGCAGATCAGATGTTATATGGCGACCCAGGTATTTCACGCTCTGTAGTGATTTCAGTGTGTTTGCATGTAGCATATAGTTATTACATATGATGTTTTCTTTTCTGCTGATGGTTAGGACATTGCACTTTTCTGGATGAAAATCCATTTTCCATTTTTCCTCCCATAATGCCAGTTTGTCGATGTCGTTTTGCAGAGATATTATGTCCGCTTGTGATGAGATTTTTAGGTATGCGATGGTGTCGTCTGCGAATAGATGGACAGTTGACTCGAGCCCTCCGGCATGTCATTAATATAGAAAAGAAATAGGCTCGGTCCAAGGACTGATCCCTGGGGTACACCAGATTCTACTCTGATGTAGTTAGATGTTTCACCATCCACAACAACTGCTTGGGATCTATCCGATAGGAAGTTCGTAATCCATGTATTGAATTTTCCTCGAACACCATAGTGATCTAGTTTATGGGCAAGTAGGCTGTGACTGACCTTGTCAAATGCTCTGGAGAAGTCCATTACCGGTACGTCTGTTTTTCTCCTACACGCATGTTCTTTGTGATGTCGTCTTTGAACTCTACGAGTTGGGCGTCGCATGATCTTTTGCAGCAGAATGCATGATGTAGCGGCTATAATATATTGTGATGATCAGCGTGGTTCATTATATGGCTAGTGATGATGTGCTCTATTAACTTGCAGCATATACAGGTGGGTGAGCTGGGTCTGTAATTTTCTGCTTTATAGCGATCACCTGTTCTGTAAACAGGGCTGACATTGGCACTTCTCTAATCCTTTGGGACTACCCCACTTTCTAGTGATTTCCTGAATATGATGGTAAGTACTGGGGCGATGTCTGTGGATAGTTCTTTGAGAGCTTTAGGCTTTATGTTATCAGGCCATGCAGCTTTATTTGGGTTAAGTTCCTTCAGATGTTTCTACCATTCATCGTGATATTTAGGCTCTTGGCTGCTGGACAGTTGCCAGGCATGTTGCGCTGTTGTCTGAATTCAGTTGGACTTATGTCCGTTTTCTCAGAGAAAGCTGACTGAAAACGTTTGTTGAGGATTGTTACTTGATCGAATGGGTCTGAATGTAAGATGCCCTCATTTCGCAGGGGAGCTACTCCACAATTTTCAGTTCGTTTATGTTTTATGTGAGTCCAAAAGCCTTTCATGCCAGAGTACTGGTTTTCATTTTCTTGGAGGTGAGACAATCCCCTCTATGTATGCCCAGTAGGCTCGTCCCAGTTCCCTCTGTACTGTTTTCTTGATCTCTTTAAATTTTGCATCTAGCTGTGCGTTTGCAGACTTCTTCTTTTTCTTGTATAGCCTGTCCCTTCTATGTATAAGTTTTCTAATAGTTGGGCTTAGCCACGCCAAGCTGTCCTTTTGTTGTGCTGTTTTGTGGGGTACGTGTGTTGAGATGCTCCTTTCTAGGTCGTCTACATACCCTCCATTTTCTTCTAGTTTCTGAACACTGATACATGTTGTTTTCATTTCACTTTTAATTGAGTCCCTTCTGGCTTTTCTGTAGAGTGAGATTTTCCGTGTTTTTTGTTTACGTTAGGGAGGTTTGATGTCAACTTCGCCATAAACAATGTCATGATCGGAAACTCCAGGTATGACGTCTACTCGGGGAACTCTTGATGGGTGTTTGTAAGAACTAGGTCTAATGTGTTCTTCCCTCGAGTTGGTTCTTTGACTAGTTGGACTAATCCATTGTCATCTAGGATATCTGCTACTTTGTAGTGGTTGTTTGTGTATGGGGTATCAGGCTTGAGAGTTTTGGTTTCCCAGTCCCATCCTGGGAAGGTTGAAGTCTCCTCCTACGATTATGATGGAGTTTGCCATTTTTGAGGCTCTTTCGAGACTCTTACCCAGTTCATCATAACCTTGTTCATTTGCTGTTTTGTTGTTATAGTATGATGCAATGTACAAGTCTTTTAGACCTACTATTCTTAATTTTGCCCATGCTATCATACAATCTGTCTGGAGTTCAGGCACCGGAGAGTTAAGCTAGTCCGTGCTGACTGCCACAAGAACTCGTCCCCATCGAGGTCCCTGTCATTTCGAAACAATTTTGAGATTTGTTGGGAATATTTGACTATCTGTTAGACTGCTGCCTACCCATGTTTCAGTGCAGAGGATGATGTCAGGATGTGTGCTTTCAGTGAGATTTTTGAGAGGGCACTGTCTGTTTCAATCTGATGGATTGGAAATTGACTGTAAGCACGTTCAGTGGAGTAGGCTTTGAACTCCGGTTGTGTTTAGTTTGGTCTGCCGTTGATGCATGGACAGGCTTCAAACAGTCAGAGGGGGGGCAGTCTTTGCAGTGATGTATTGGGGAGGATGCTGAATTGATTTTAGGTGGTTAGCACTTGGTCAAAGCATACCGAGGTGTAGTTTGGGCAATCACAAATTATGCAGTCCCAGGCAATGACACTCTCCTCAATAAAGTTATTGTATGTTTGAGTATGTACAGACTGACAGTTTGCATGATACCACTGATTGCATGGGTCACACATTATGCCTCTATCGCCCCACGTTACTGGTTTATCGCAGGTCCCGCATGGGTATATTGTGGAATCAGATCCTGGATTAAGATGTACATCATTTGAGTTTGCTAATAGGATAGTGCATATGTTTAGCAACTGTGTCTTATGAGCATGTTTGCTGTTATTTCTAGTATGATTGTTTGATCCAACTTATACATGTAGCCCATATTTTGACAGGTTTGAGTCATAATCACGTATGCTTGATTTATGTAGAACAGATTCTATTCTATGCGAGCATGTTGGTATACTAGCCGGGGATAAGTTGGTAATAGCTAAGAAACCGGACAGGTAGAATAATTGTCAGCAGTGTAAACAGTTGATGATGGTGAGTTGATGAGGATGATGATGATTGTGATAGCTAAACTATCACAACCGATCAGTTCGTTATCACATGATTTGACAGTTAATTTCACAGTAGGTTTGTTTACATCTACATTTATTTATACAGGCGATATTTAACTGCCCTTGGTTCGAGTCAAGGGTGCGTGATGACTTGTTTTCAATTCATGGATTATATTTGTTCAGGCATCCTCACAGACTACAAGGGCAGATCTAGAAATCTGTTAAGAGGGTGGCCCAGGGGTCCTCCCCAGGAGAAATCTAGATGCTCTCAGGTAGCGAATATTGGTTTATTTTTCAAGTCAAGGGCGGTGTGCGTGCGTGCGTGCGTGCGTGCGTGCGTGCGTGCGTGCGTGCGTGCGTGCGTGCGTGCGTGCGTGTGTGTGTGTGTGTGTGTTCTGACCCCCAGACACCCCCCACCCCATAAATGCGCCAATGGACTACAGCGATGGAACAAGAGTTGGGCAGGACATGATACTGATTCTGATAGTGATAGTGGCAATGGAGCAACCCCTCCATGCTGGCTCCATTCCATGATTCCAATCCCTAATTGTTACAGTATTTTGTGTGGGCGGTGGGGTCATGGTGGTGGTGGTGGTGGTGGTGGCGGTGGTGGCGGTGGTGGTGGTGGTGGTGGGGTGTTTACCACAAAAACAACATAAATATCCAGCTTGAGAATAAATCGAGTTATTAACTTGTTTTGCAACGTTTGACTGGAAGTTAGCAAGCGTATCCTGCAATAGCTAGTTGACAAGTTAGCTGTATATCCTGCAATACATCCCAGATAGTGAGATACAGTCGGCCTCTCACTCTCTTGAATATAGTGCAGAATGGGAATGTAGAAACAAGCTGATTATCTGCGAGAAGGCCATACAGTGGTTTTTGGTTTAGTATCTTCTTTGCAAATAAGCGGAAATGATGGAATTCATTAACAAAACACTCCTCTAAATCGGGTTTGTACTGTTCTTGCAATGCAGCAGACTTTTCAGCGGTGAGTTTTTAGGCATTTCCAAAAATTTAGTCACAAAACCAAATCTACCAAACACACACGCACACGCACGCACACACGCACGCCCGCCAGGCTAAGTATAGTATTCCCCAAAAAGCAAGGCTAAGGGTAGCTATTCGGTTGTAACTGCACTTTGCCAGTCGGAATTCGGAAGTTCAACAGGACAGAGAATAATAGAAAGCTAAAAAGAATGTTTACAACTCCTCTCAGATTTCCGACTGGTGTATATAATTCCGACCAGGTGGGGCAGCGCCCCCCCCCCCCACCCACCCAACCATGAATTTACAAAACCCAGGAGTCCGACAAACAAGTAGTTCGACAAAAGAAAGGTACTCGTCGATAAAGTGGTTCAACTGAGCCAGACTATTAGTGTGACAGGGTATGCAACGCATATATATGTATGAATGATGCGTGCTTGTGCGCGAACATACACGTTTATGCACTCACGCGCACACATGTATACGCACGCACGTCTACGCACGCACGCACGTACATACGCACGCACTCACGCACACGAAATGTATCGGGATAATGTTATACTACGCTATATAATAGTAGACTATGGTATAGTACGTACGTTATGTTGTATGAGTGGGCGGACTGACTAAAGAAATAATGGGTGTCTTCCAAATTCCATAATTAACATACAGAGATGAAGTTAATCTGCTCAAAGCAGAAAAGAAGTTATGAAAGATGGAACGGACCAATGTATTGACGAATTGATAAAAAAATGTCGAGACCTCTAATAAGCAGCACACGCTGTAAAGCGTAAATAAGAGGCCCAACATGCCTATATCGCTCACCTGCACCATTGGCATTTCAAACTAGAAAAGTCATGTTCTACATGTAGATCACTATAGATTCCTCGGCAATTGAACAGGTGTGGTCAGAAATAAAGGTTTAGCCTACGGTAAGTTTTAAAGTACACATTTTGGCCGGGTATATTAGGAGTGATATTTAAGTAATTTTCTGTACATATTTGGATATCCAAGAAGTAGGCCACATAAAATGACCAATCCAATTTATCTTTAGGACTGTTGAAGTCTACCACAACTAGGATCGTTCCACACAAGTCTCGTGGACACTATGCCATTGATAAAGGAGGAGTATTTTATTTAAAGGATTTCCTAATTTTTTGGGGGAAAATCAAAGATACTTGCGGGAAACATCGACCAATCAAAATTTTGAATAGGCGTTCTAGAGCCTACCGCAATAAGATCCTGCCACCAAAATTTGATTAAAATTTACGAAGTGGTTTAGGAGATGTGTTTTAAATGATTTCAGGAACATTTTCAGAAAATCCAAAATGGCCACGAAAAGACATTGACCAATTCTCGTGAGATGTGTTGAAGTGTACCACCATAGGATCGTTCCAACCACGTTTCGATGAAATTGGGGCATTGCCTAAGGTGCAAAATAGCGTTTTAAAGGATTTCGTGAAAATCTCAGGAAAACTCAAGAGTCACCGAAGAAATCAATCAATATATATTCTAGACCCTAACACAATACGATCCTTCTAGCCGAAGTAGCGGTTTAGGAGAAGATACGTTTTAAATGATCTATGGACAATTTTAGAAAAATCCTGATGGCCGGCAAAAAAATTGACCAATCAAACTTCTCATTTGATATGTTAGCGCCTATTGACAGATGGGCGATGGATGTAAGATAGACGGACGGATGATGGACTGTCGCCATGCCATAATCTGGATGGACACTTTTAGCTTGTACATATGATCTTTGCACGAATTCTTCCTCGCGTAATGGCCATGATCACAAAAGTTTCCAAAAATATTTGGTACCGTTGGAAAGCCTGAGATTTCCGCTTCCTCTCTATTATAATGACGGGTCAAAACAGAAAAGGGGCAACGGTCAAAGAAGGAATTATTAGACATTCCGTGAGAGAAGATAACTTGAAACATTACTCGCCATTAAATTTGCTGACTCCTGCTAAAGCATATGGAGGCTGGCGCGAGTATAAGAATGCTTCCAGATTGGCTGTTGTTCACTAAGGAAAGCTTCCCATTCATCAAGAGATAATGAAATGCAGAACAGAGAGTATAAAAACCAATCGTTCTCCACCATAAAACAGCTGCAAGGTTGTCCTAGGAATGCTTCGATAACGACCCTGGTTGATGTCAGTCCCTCCGCTCCCCTGGTTCAGATATGACGGGGAAATTGCACTGCGGAACTTTGGTGACTTCGATCACTCGGAGTGGGTCAACAATTACATAGGCAAGGGACAGCCTAATTTTTATAATGACCGCCAAGAAAAGGCGGCCTAATTTAAACCAAGAACTCATAACTACAGCTACAAACTCTTCTGCCTCCAGACATCTCAGCTGTGATTTCGGCCACTTCAGAAGACCCCGATTGTCTGAAAAATCTTGCCTCGTCACCTGACTCTGAACTGAAGTAGACTCGATTGTACACCGGCAAGACCTTCGACTTCGCCCGTGCTTGAACTTCACCTGGATTCAATTCTGCCACCCTTCATCTGCTGCTCAGGAACTTTGGGAGGAACCTCCGATCGGTACTCGCCTCCGATCGTGGAGGGTTTCCCGCGACAGTAGAACTTTCTTATTTTCTGTGGCTCATACGGCTTAATATAACATATTTATATAATATGCAATACAAAAATAACTCTTTTTTTAATAAGAAAACTTTCGCCGAAGTGAGAGGATATGCCTCGCGTGGGCAACGCAGGTCAGTTTCCGCAGATACTAGTCAAGCCGAATCTCCAAACCAATTAAGCTAGGTGGATGCCGCCGTAGTTAACGGTTCTTCGAGAGGAGACTATCTAATGTTTTTATTGAACACAGATATTAGTGCCACTGAGGCCTATCACCATAGCCTATCATTTAAAACAGGTTTAGCCTGCTTGCCCAGGAGTTGCTCTGCCCCCCCCCCCCCCCCTTAGGACTCAACCGGTGAGCAGGTCGAACAAACAGACTGCACATTACAAGGTTACCAGGCCGACCGGTACTGGACAGATTGAAACCAACGTTTGACAAAATGGTCATATTAGCATCTATATGCATTGCGGAAATGGAGCTGATTCGACCTCAAACTCCAGAGTTATCACCCTACAGCATGGGATACAATGGGGAAAGATATTTCTTTGGTGTATATTTCTTTATATTTAGAGCAATTATCTCCTAACTCGTAACTTGTTAGTGTCTGCAGTAGATATTTAGCTCACCTGGTCTGAAGGCCAAGTGATTTTATTGCATGGTAACCATCCATATGTTGTCCTCAGCCTTTGCTTTAAAATACTTCTTGACCCACGGCGTGATTTTTAACCAAATATCGGTCAAAAGATGTTATTGTACCAGTGGTCATCTTGTATTTTCTGGAAATCACTAAAGAATACTCCTGGTCAATCTGGCTTAGGTCCCAGATAATATAGGGCAGTGGTCAATTTTGGAATTGGAATCAATGATAAATTATTGTCAGTGCTTTCACCCATCTTTTAAGCAATACATACCAAATCTTGTAACACTGTGTCCTAAGAACTCTATTCAATTTGGAATAAAACGTCACGGTCAAATAGATCCTAATTAAGGTATATTATTTTCTCTGAAGACAAAGAAAAATGGGTTTCCTGGATAGCCTTACTTACAATGAGTTGTGTAACACATTGTTATAGCAAATACCGAATATGGTCCAAGCTTATTTCATGATACTAATAACTGTTGCGTTATCTAACATGGCCTCACTATAATAATACGCGGTAATTTAATCTTTTAATGGCCAAGTCAGCGTTTGTTATTTACAGTCCGAGCGAAGACATTTAAAAGATTTATGATTGAAGTCAGTCATGCCACTGATAAATTAAAAAAAGGCTTATAATACAATTGAGTAATAACGTAGAATGTTTCCAAACAAAATAAAGTGGAATGGAAAACATTGGAGGTAGTGCAATGAGATGTATCTTACTCAGCGTCTTAGCTAGTCACAAATATCAAAATCAAATTGGCCTTGCTTATATTTATGTATTGATTACAAATATTTTGTAGACGTAGTAATCATAATATACTGATAATTTAGTTTTAAGACACCATTCGCGCGTTGAGTCTTAGTGTATTTTCTATTAGTAGAGATTATTTTAAAGCTACTGTGTCACACCAAGTAGTCTTAAATGAAAAATAATAGCAAACTTAAATGAAATAATTTTCCATGTTGAGCGTCCTATCATTGAAATAGAATTGTGCATGACAACTATGCAACGTGGATGAGTTTTTATTTAAAATGTATAGGTTGTACCTCGTGAAATGGTGGAACAGCCATTACATATGAATAAAGGCTTCCCCCATAGAGTGTCAATGTAACTACCTCTATGGCTTCCCCAGTCGCAAAGTATGTCACAACGCATAAACACATTATCTCTCGTGACAGCAACGAGTTTGTGAATGTTACGCTACATATTTTTCTTCTCCTACTCGCGTGTTTTAGCGTGTTCTCATGTATCAACTTCTTGGCGACAGCTTGATATTGAATCAGATGAAGATATTTGTGCGATAGAGTAAGAAAATTCAACAATATTTACGCGATTGGAAGCGAAAAACAATCCCGTCAATGGGCATTCCCCCAGTGCCAATTCGGGATTCTAGATTCAATGTTATTTATTTCATTAATTTTTTGTACGTATTTAACGCCACATTTTGCCGTTGTAATTATGGTACAATTGTAATACGCTGGCTGCTTATTTTAAAGTCCATGTTATTTCAGCAATTTTACGTGATATTGTACACACATACGCCAGTTCCATAGCCTTATTCTATGCATTGGGCATAAGAAAATGTAGGATATAGGTCGTCTATTCACGTTTTCGTGTATGATACGCATACATGAGTCTAATTATAGCTTCATTCGTCGCTAAGTCAGTCATCTACACAGTTAGTTGGTTGGTCGGTCAGCGGGTTGGTCGATTGGTGGGTGGATGGTTTGGTCTGTCAGCCTGTCTGTTCGACCGTTACTCATGCAGTCACCTGACCTGTCACTCATGCAGTCACCCGATCTTTCACCCATGCAGTCTAGACTGCCAGTCACTATTCCTCATGCAGTCCCGTAGTCTGTCACTCATGCAGTCATCTGATCTGTCACTCATGCAATCATCCGATCTGTCACTCATGCAGTCATCCGATCTATCACTCATGCAGTCGGTTGGTTCGTCACTCGGTTGGTCGGTCAGTGGGTTGGTCAGTCAGTGGGTAGGTGTTTTGTAGTCATCCGATATTTCACTCATGCAGTCCATCAGTCTGTGACTCATGCAGTCATCCTATCTGTCACTCATGCAGTCCTCCGATATGTCACTCATGCATTTCGTCAGTCCGTCACTCATGCAGTCTTCCGATCTGTCACTCATTCAGTCATCTGATCTGTCACTCATGCAGTCCATCAGTCTGTCACTCATGCAGTCATCTTATCTGTCACTCATGCATTCCGTCAGTCCGTCGTCACTCATACAATCATCCGATCTGTCACTCATGCAGTCATCCAAGTTGTCACTCATACAGTCCATCAATCTGTCACTCATGCAGGCATCCTATCTGGCAGTCATCCGATCTGTTACTCATGTAGTCATTTGATCTGTCACTCATGCAGTCATCCAATCTGTCACTCATGCGGTTGGACGGTCGGTCATTCAGGCAGCCACCCGATCTGTCACTCATGTAGTCATTCCATCTGTCACTCATGCAGTCACCCACTCTGTCACTAATACAGTCATCCGATCTGTCACTCGTGCAGTCCATCAGTCTCTCACTCATGCAGTCATGCTGTCTGTCACTCATGCAGTCCATCAGTCTGTCACACATACAGTCATCCGAGCTGTCACTCATGCAGCCATCGAATCTGGCACTCATGCAGTTGGACGGTGGGCCGCTCACGCAGTTATTCGATCACGCATTCATGCGGTCGGTCGTTCCACCGGTCTGTCACTCATGCGGTCATCCGATCTGTCACTAATACAGTCATCCGATCTGCCACTCATGCAGTCCATCAGTCTGTCACTTATGCATCCCGTCAGACCATCACTTATGCAGTCGGACATCCGATCTATATGTCACTCATGCAATCGGTCGGTCATCCGATCTGTCACTCATGTGGTCGGTTGAAAATTAAAGTCACCTTCGCTTTCCCCTCCCATATCCATACCGCATCTATTTGTAATTTCAAGGTAGTCTGAGATGAGTTCGCGAAAAATCAAGATATAATTTATTTTTCATAATGAAAGTCCCATAACGAAAATACCACGATACTGGTACACACCTATGGATGCACGTTGGTTGAGCTGCACGCTTTCGTAATAACTGCAATAGTTTGCAAACTATAAACTATTGTGAACGCATTACGAAAACTGATAACGCAAGTCACGTTCACTTATACGCGGTGCGCGTTACCAGTATTGTTGGCCTGTTTACAGCTAATCTCCTATTTTAGTCTAGCCTATCATTTAATATAGTCGTTAATAGTATTTACTGATGATGCATCCATCTAATAACAATAGGTGATTGACACCAGTTGAAACCGAAAGCGAAACAAAAAAATATGTAACGTGATAAGAGGGATTTCTCTGCATGAATATTTATGAGATACCCACTGAATACAATATAAACTAGGGTCAAGTTCGACTCGCTAACCATAGTCAGTTTCATGGTTTACTGATTGCAGTTGCTATGCCCAGTCGAACTTGATTTTAGTCGACTATAGTTCGCTGGTACCGGGTTCCCTATTCAATTACTATTGCAGAAAATTTGGAGCCGGGTACCAGTCTCCATTAACCCTTTCTGTCGTCTGTTTTAATGAGCTACGAAAATGGGTTATTTTTGTCCACTGAGACGTCAGAAAGCGCCCATATGGCATAAGGTGGGAAGGAATATTGGCTTGGGAACATCGACATACAATGGGAAAGCATAATTTCATCAAACCTAAGTTATTTAGTGAAATATTTACACTTCTATATGCATTTATTCGTGGCAAGCGATCGGTGTCAGACATTTTGAAATTTACGCAAATATCGGACTAACCATCTGAACCGAGGTCGGGTGCTCGGTTGACTATAGTTGACTAGCTAGTTAACTATTTGAAGTTCGACTGATACTCTAGTTAGCTATAGCTAACTATGGTTAGGAGTCGAACTTGACCCTATTGTAATTCACCTTTCCAGAGTAACCACCCATCATATTACGTCATAATGAACTGCGTGATGTGTCCAATGACATCATAATGAATGACGTCATGAATGACGTCAATAAATACGTCATGAACGCATATTTGAGACGGTCTATGGGTTGTTGTACAAATTGTTTGTTTTTACTATTTAATAAATATTCTGTTGAATATTTTGAAACTAATTTGACTGATCTTTCACTCATGCAGTCATCCGATATGTCGCTCATGCAGTCCATCAGTCTGTCACGCATGCAGTCATCCGGTCTGTCACTCATGCGATTGGATGGTAGGTCGCTCATGCAGTCATCCGATCTGTCACTCATGTGGCCGGTCGTTCCATCAGTCTGTCACTCATGCAGTCATCCGATCTGTCACTCATGCAGTCATCTAATCCCTCAGTCATGCATTCATCCGATCTGCTACTCGTGCAGTCCGTTAGACTATCACTCATGCAGTCATCCTATCTGTCCCGCATGCAGTCATCCGATCTGCCACTTATGCAGTCTGTCACACATGCAGTTGGTCTGGCGGCCGGTCGGTCGTTTGGCCGCTCAGTGGGTTTGTCAGTCGGTGGGTGGGTGGATTGGTCTATCAGCCTGTCTGTCAGTCTGTCACTCATGCAGCCCTCCGATCTGTCATTCATGCAGCCTGCCATTCATGCAATCATCCAATTTTCAGTCAAATTAGTTTCAAAATATTCTACAGCTTCCCTGTATAGTTTTCAGGAAATTGATAGCTAGGGCATTTGGGAATCGATTAATCCCAACACGGCGAGGTGTGGGTGGAGCTTAGCTAGTGATGGGCGGGGCATAGCTAAAAATGGAAAGGTCCGTTGTGAGCGCACCTCGCAAGTAGATCATAAGTTATTGTCTTGGAGCCTGCGTAGCTCTACAGGTTCGTGTCCAAAATAATATCGCCCAACATGATATCTCCATGTCTCTCAATGTCATCCATGATACGTATTCACCGGCATGCAGTAGAGCTTCAAACTAATTTAAGCAATCAAATTATGCTCAAAATATTCAACAGACCATCTCTTACTAACTAACATGTTTCTGTTCTTTTTGTGTTGGAAACACATCCATCCAACCATCTAACTTAGCCATCTAACTCTTTTATTAGCTGTACTGTATAAGGGAGTTATGTTTCGTTGGTGTTGGTCAAATTACTGTATGATGTGAAATGCCACTATATACAAACGAATGGAAATGATAAAACAGATATCTAGGGGTAGGCCATATCATTTTCATTATGATGGTTAACCCTTTTACTCGAAGGAAATCTTCTAGGGCTGATTTGATACGAATTCCAACACTTCCTTATCTGGGCTCGCATTAGAAAAAAAATTAGAATTAGAATTTAAGACTGGATTTAATTTAGATAAGGAGGAAAAACGTAAAGAAAGGCAGATTCTAAAAATAAATATTCATTCGTTCATTGTTTGCTAGGACTGGTCAATAAATCAGTTTTATATATATTTATTCTGTTGTTTCATTGTTTGTTTTTAGAATCTGCCTTTACTTTTCCCGCCTTATATATAATAAATTCAAGATCAGACTATCTGCAGTTTGGTATATATATACCAAACTGCAGATAGTCTGATCTTGAATTTATTATATATAAGGCGGGAAAAGTAAAGGCAGATTCTAAAAATAAGTATTCGTTCGTCATTGTTTGTTAGGAAGCAGAGACTTATCTACAGATAATTGAAATCTCTACATAGCATGTTTTGTCGATGTAGAGCCTACTCCAAGATCAGTCCACTGTATTGGAAGAATTGCAGTATGACTTTGTGTTGGGCTGGTATACGTATGCCTGTTCAGTGGAATTCAAATGATCTTTTTTTTAAGTAGATATCTAGTTTGCTCTTGAATAATTCAAGTGTTGTTGCTTCGACTATTGTAGCTGGCAGTGGATTCCACTGTGTTAGCGAAAAAGTGCTTGCGAATATCTTTGTTGCTGCACTTTAGGTTGTTCTTGAAGATATGTCCTCTGGTTCTGTGTAATACTGGATGGCTCGAAAAAGCCGTCCTTATCAATATTACATAGATCCCTGATGAGCTTGAATGTTTCAATTAAATATCCTCGAAATCGTCTATATTTCAGTGACATTAGATTTAGGGATTCAAATCTTTCCGTGTAGCTATAGTCTCTGATTCGCGGGACGAGTTTTGTTGCATGGTGTTGAACTCTGAAAGTTCTTCTAAATTCTAGATTATCACAGTGAAACAAATCAAAATGTCAATAATTCCAATTAATATATAACGCATACAGTCTGTATCTGTATAAATTTGGAAGGTTATTGCCAGTAATGCTTGCTGTTGTGAGAATTAAGCATATATGTTCTACCACAGTGAAC